>WAAD01032062.1:130040-238867 GCA_013389945.1 Fregata magnificens | reverse complement strand
GGGGGGGGGGGGGGGGGCATTGGCATTTTGCCAGATCTCTGGCTTAGCGTTCCTAGTAGAGAGCCCTTGAAGGAACTGCAAAGAATCCATAAAGGACAGAAAGTTTATAAGGGCTGAGAAGCAAGACCAAACATCTGCAGCAACTGCTGTCCTCAAAGGGGACAACCCTGGGAGAGAAGCTCCAGCTGCCAACCGAAGGCAGCCCAGGCAGAACAGCTGAAGGTAGGAGGTCAGGGAGCTTTCAGAGGGAGGAATCTACCAGAAATCTGTCTGCCTAAACCTCGAGGCCAGAAACAAGGGTTACAGCAATTAGATCCCAGTGGTGAAGAATTACAACAAATGTTTGAAGTCATTGACAGATAAGCCAAGGAGCAATTTTATGTGAAGCATAAATTAAAAAAAAAAAAACCAACCCAAAAAAACCCCTTTGATACACATCAGCTTCCCAATAGTTAAAAATAGGATTTAAACTTGAAAAATTATTTCCTTATTCACAGTGCATTCTGAGATGCTCTTGTATGCCTCATGTGTACGTAGGGTATTGCGGCTCTGGGTACAGGGTGAGCTTTTTAGAAAACCAGATAGGAATGAGAGTAAAATCAACGGATCCTCCTCCTGAGTCACAGGCTGTGCTGGGAAATCTGGTGCAGTTGAAATACTTTTGTTAGTTGTGCTTGAAGCCAACAAGCAGGTCAGAATTTCCTGGTGTAAATCTTGCTATTTTAGTGAAGTCAGCTGGCTGATCCAAGGAGTTCTGTAGACCAGTTGGTGTCCTCTGGGTTTGTTGGGAGTTTTATTAGTCCCTTAATATGGACAGTTAAATTTATCTTAACCGTGCAGATGTTTGCTAGTGATGGTGTTCTTCCTGCAAACGGCTCTAACTTAAGTCACACTTCACACTCTTCCAGTGCACTTTAACATTTTCTTGTTTCTGCCTCTTGACTGCTACTGGAAGACCACGGTTTTGCTTTGCTTTCCAGCAAAAAGGTCTACATAAATCTGTCCATCCAGAAGTATTGTCTGACTCTTTTCCTGTGTCAGACTATCCATTTTGTTTTGTCCATTTTCATGCTCAAACTGTTTACGGGTCCTGTGCAGGGAAGCGATCTGCTCCTGCAAGCCGCTGGCTGCAGGCTCCTGCAGGTCTGTCCTACGGTCGGTTGGCTGCTTGCATTCGCCATTACCACTCAGGATGCCTCTGCAGGGCAACAGCAAACTGCACAGGAAAAGTGGTTTTGTTAAACAGAGAGAAATGTTGTAAACGTGTGTTGCTGGGTTTTTTCTGTCACTGCTTATAGCCTGGCATACCCACTATTTCATATCAGTAGTAAGGGATTTCTATTGGAAAAAAAAATTTAGGCCCTATATCTTAATGGAAATAAGAGAAGGGGCTATTTTGGGGAGTTTTTTCACAGATAGGAGTTCTTGCATGTTTTGCTGTGATAGCTTGTTTATAGTGTATGTAACAGGAAGAGCATCTGCCTTTTTAAATAATTACATGCTTAATTTCAGAAGAACTCTGTCAACTAATGCCACCAAATGACAACAGTCTACTTCTAAACAGGAGGTTAGGCAAGGCAAAAGCCCCAGGGAAACTTTTTTATTTTTTTTATCTTAATACAAAGTAACTGCAGTGAAATGGCCACCTGAGCAGCCCCCAACAGCAGCTAAGTGCTGAGATGGGAACGCTGGCTGGGACATAACCCTGGAGTCCTTTTTGGCTTCAGATAAAACCTCTGGGGTTGGGAGCTCTCTGTGGAGCAAATGGGATGAATGGGAAGGCACCTCTGTGCGTTTAAATGTACGTTCTGAAACAGCTTTAACATTTTTGAGTAATTTGAAGTTAGAGGTACACTGTGGAGGTGAAACGCATTTTCATTGGGATATAATTTTGCTGCCTTCCAATGCTTTTTTTTCTTGATTTCATTTACAAATCTCAATCAGTAACTGTGCACAGGGATCCAAGTTATGTGATTCAACCCCAGCACTTCAGGGTGATCCAGGTGGTCATCAAGCTTAAAAACTTCTGGTGAAAATGCAAAACCATAGCCTCGCAGGTGATGGTCTGTGTTGAAGGTTTGAAACAGCCCGTTTTAAGCTTCTGTCAATTACCAAAAATATTTCCTCTCTCAAGTACACTTACTCCTGTTATGTCTGCCACCTTAGCAGGACACCCAGGCTTTGCCAAGGTGTTTCTGCACCGCTGGAGCTCCTGGGTGCACCAATCCTTTCAGGAAGCTGGAGAGGCCTGGGGTGTGCACCTGCAAACACACAGGCCCTTTACTCTGCAGCGTGGAACACACAGCTTGCTCCTGGTTTGAAAAAAAACTATTCTAAAGTAAATGAAAAGGAGGATTTTTTTTCTCTCTCTCTCCCTTGTACAGGGTACATCTGCCCTCATGTGAGGGCTCTGAAAAGCGAAGGTTGAAGAGGGGAGTAGAACGTGCCAGGGCCCCGTGGGAGAGCAGCTTGGGTGCAGCATGGCGACCCTGCGACAGCGCTGCTCTCGGGGGCTGCTGGTGCTCGGGCTCCCCTTTCAGTACGGGGCACGGGGAGCTCTGCCACCCCTCTGATGGCTCGTCTTTACTAGCAAATCATATTATACCAGAGCACAACCTGGAGGTATTATGTTGGCATCTCGTTATCTGGATGTTGCTAAGCCCCGCTGGAGCTAGTCACAGCGGTGTCAGCCCTCCCCACTGCAGCGGCATGCAGCTCCTCCTGCTCCCAGCTCCGTGGCCTGCCCAGTACCGCTGCCCTCCGCCTGGAAGTGTCCAGCCGGCCTTGGCAGTGTTTGGTTTATGGTTGGACTTGATGATCTTAAGGGTCTTTTCCAACAGAAATGATTCTATGATGCTACACACGTGGGGTAGAAGTCCCTCGCCTGTGACTGCAAAACTGTCACTAGCCCGTTGCTGACACACTGAAGTGAGCGTGAGGAACAAGCCGAGGCTGTGCCGGTCGGCCAGCGCGTGAATGCCAGTGAGCAGCAGGTGCATCCTCCGCATGGGAATGAATCTCTTGGGGGTCTATCCACATCTGACTGCCTTCTCCTTGCTCTGCTGTGGAGGACAGCCCAGGACATCCCATGGGGGTTTTCCTCCTGAGCCTGTGGAAATGTGCTAGAAAGTGAGAACCTTTTTCCACTTGCACAAACAGGTTGTGTTTAAATTGTTTGTAGGCGCCTGGCGTACTTCAGAGTCATTAGGAGGCTGCGTTACATTTCCAGATGTGTTTTTTTAAATAACTTTTATTTCAAGACCAAGACAAGCCAGGGAGTCTGAATGACATGTTTAACGCATTAGCTCATTCCCAGAGATGGTAGTTTTCTAGGCTTTGATGGTTGACTGGGATCTAGTTCTCATTTCTGATTTCTTCTGAAAATCTGACAAAAGAAAATGCTAGTTTTGCTGAACCTCTCAGTTACACAGGCCCTTTGCAGCAGGCAGGTATCCGGGAAGGATCCTCCGGAGGCCGGGTGGAGGGTAGCAAAGCCCGGGAAAACACACTGGGGCAAATCCACTCCTGGTGCAAATCCACTGACTAATGACTTTCAGGCCTTCCCTGCTTTTTATTTAAGTAGCAAAGGAACTGAATTCAGAGAATGTCTGATTTACAGGAACTAGCACAGAAAAACATCAGAGACAGGCTCTCCGGAGAGAGAACGCCGGGGGCTGGATGGGTGGGAGGCCTGCGTGAGGCTCCAGCGAGGCAGCGTCTGCTGCTTGTGGCTACGCTTTATGGCAAGGTACTGAGAGCGGTATTTGAGGTAGAGATAAGAAGAGGGTCAGACGCTGAGGACCTGGGTCTACTGGCCTATTGAAGAAGCTGAGAATGTTTTCTTCTCCCTGCTCCTCTGTGGGAGCCAGCCTCCTGCGGCCGTGCCGGGGGTCCCTGCCTGGCAGGAGGTGACATCCTTCTCTCCCAGCTGCAACCAGAAAGTATGGGGAGAGCCTGTGCCCCTGAGGCCCAGGTCAGTCCCCAGCTGGGCGGCTTTCCCCTTCTGGATATGAGAGGAGGCCACTGCAGAAGGGAAATCAAAGCTGTATTCTGTCATAAGGCTGCTGTAATTAATGGCCAGTTTGCTTCTGGAAGTGGCTGCCAGCAAAGTACTCTGCTGCGCTCTCCACTTCAACATTGGTTTTGTGATCTCTTCTAGAATAAACTTGCTTAGGGAGCTAAAGCCAGAATTTATGTTTCTGACCAGAAGGAGTTCAGTCTATGGAAAAACAGTAAAAGTTTCTGGTTGTGGCAGGATTACAGCAGGAATGACAGTAAAAGTTCCTGCTCAGGGCAGGATTACAGAAGGGATGAAGTTTCTCAGGAACTCAAAGTTTCCACTTAAATACAGACTGTGATAATTTCATATTTGCCTCTTTGTGGCTTGAAGTAAAACTCCTTCTCAAGTTGATTTTTGTTTTGTAGAAGCTAGATCTTCTGTAATGCATTTTATAATTTTAAAAATACCCTTTTTCTTGTAAAATTGCATTTTGTTACAGTTAACGAAACTGCAGACAAAGATATTTTTATTTCAAAATTAGGTGTATTGTCTGTGTCACTCAGAATTACTCTATATTTAGATTAAATCCCACTGGACTTAAAAACTGGCAGTTTTGTATTGCTTACTAAGGGTGAAAAACCCTCTTGCTATGTGTGAACTGCGTTGCACGTATGTGGTTCACCCCGGGGACACTTTCCATTGACTCCTGTGAAAGCTGGATGAAGCCCCAAACTAACAGACTTAATGCAGGCTTCCAAGGAACCCTTTTTTCCCAGGATCTGGCAACTGCCTGCCTTTCCTGTGCCACGCTGCCTGTGTGGCCTCCCCAGCAGCCCCTCTGGAAGGCAGCACTTGCTGCGCACATACAACTCCTGTTCCCTGCCACATCTCTGAGAGTGTAAGGGATGCAGAATTTGGTGATAATTGCATGTTATATCTTAGATAAAAATGTTACAAGAAGCTTGTGGAAGGACCCTAGCCTGTGATGAGCTGAGATAGGAAAAGCTGGTTGCTAATCACTGGGATTATTTAGAAATAAGGGTTATTTTTATGTAGTCTCCAGATGGATCTTTAATCTTTGATATCATTCACATTCTGAGACTATTTCTATGTAGTTTTTGGTCAATCCTTTTTGGCCGGTCCTAGGTCAAATCATAGCAGTGTTTTCAGTCTTGTTAATATTCTGAGTATTTTACTCGGCTGTGTTAGTTATTGGCAATGGCTGTGGATTCTCTTGCAGCTTGTTTGATGTTTTTACACGTGAGAACTTTCTAAAATGCCGCAAAGCAGCCTGAGCTGTGAGAGCAAAAACTGCCTGTAAGTCAGCAGGTACTGACATTCGGGTTTGCCTTTTTTACTTGGTCTGTGCAAAGAAGCAGGTCACTTCACGTTCCTGTCTTCATTTTCCCATAGGCAAAACGCAGAGTCTTGGAACCTATTTAACATTTAGAGAAGTGGTTTGAGAGTTATTTGCTTAGCTTGCACTATTATTATTAGAGTCAGAAATGATTTTTAAAGGTTTTAGTGAATTATAGTTGTAGATACTTCTCATTGAGTGTTTTGAAGTAAAAACTATGGGGACTGGCTCTGCTGTAACAGAGAAACCTGAGCCACAGAGCTGGTGAGCCTCATGGACTCGATTGCATTATTGCAATTGCAAATACATTGAAGTCACTTCAGCTTTGGCCTGAGAACCTTGGGTCTTTTGCTGGAGACGGTTCAGGAATTCTGCAGCAGCACTGGAACCAGCTGGGTGCTGTAGGTGTTATAAAACATAATAAATGTCTCTGTACTGTCTTCAATTAATGAACACTAATAATCAGTTATTGCAAATCCATGCCCTTTAATGCTTATTAAAAGTATTTGATATTGCAACATTTCTCAGAATTATTCTGAGGCTAAAACCCATGTGTATTCATTCTAAGCACTAACTTACCGAGAATGAATAACATATTTCCCATTGAAAATAGATGTGTTACTCTGGCCAGTGGATAGACTGTGAAAGTATGATAGAGAGAGAACCCTGGTTATCCCTTGGAAAAGGCAGGTTGGCGGCAAAAGAGACAACAAATTAATGCATACTGTAACTCTCTTCAAATTCCGTATGTTCAGCCAGCAGTAAATTAGGAATAAAGGTAAAGTAAGAACAAAAATCACATTTATAAGGATTTACAGAAGAAATAACTAAATATTTCTTTATTTTTTCAAACTTTACAGAAGATTTAATATTCCTGTTAAGTTTATTGTTTTTGTAGTGAAAGTTCTTTTCACTACCTTCAGTTTCAGTACTTGCAGCTCTGAAAGTAATAAAGTGTGAAGGAAGGGCTCTAAGAAAGCCTCATGTTTAGTTTGTGGGAAATTGTTGTAGGTCAGAAGTTGCCATTAAAATAACAACAATGACAAAACAACCACTACATGAAAACTCACCACTTTCTATTCTTACATGTGGCCCTGGGATGGTCTAGACTGCATTTCAGGGCAAATTTTAGCTTGCAAATCCCTAAAGCACTCCATGGTTATGATTAGGCTGTTAGAAAGTAAGACAGTATCCAAAGCTGGGAATTACTGTACCATTGCCTTACACTTGCATTTGTAGATGCAGTTTGATACTGTTGGGTTGACGCTTGAGATGCATTTTACACGTGAAATATACTGCAGCACAAACTGATCTGTTCTTTTTGCCCTGTCATATATGGAACTCTAATGCTAAAGTGAGTGTTCAAAGGCACGTAGGTAGGGTTTACTAGTGTGACTATAGCTCAGTAAGGGCCATCTTGGAGACTTGTAAGAAATCTACCTTTTTAAAGAAGTGAAAAATGCATTGCAGGACAGGAAAATCAATTTATTTCCTCTTTCCTTTCTGTAAAAGAAAAAGAACAAGAAGGGGGATTTTGGTTTCTTGTACTCCAACTCCAGGTGGCACCCCAGTGACTTCAACAAAATTCACTTTTTAAAAAAAAAAAAAAAAAGCTTGGAAGCAGAAGCTGCTTAAGGAGTGCAGTAGAAAATGTTGCTGGTTCTGCTGTAGGACATGCTGTGCTCTGGGTGGAGGGGCCATGGTACCCACCGCATGGAGGCATGCGCAGCGGTACAGCACTGCTGCTCCTGCTCCTGGAATGGGACATCTGGTAGCACAAAGTCGGTCTTCTGTGTCTGGTACACAGACATGGGCTCCAGAAGAGCCTCCAGTGTGATCTGCGTTATTTATCTCGGCTCGGCTGGCAGTGTGAGTGTCCGTGGCTGGTAGCACTGTCTGGCCATGGGGACCATGCGGGCATGGTGCTTCCAGTAATGCAGAGACCGAGGGAAGGAAGCTGGGAGGAGTGCAAGCAAGAGACACGGGTGCCAGGAGCTGTGTGCTGATGAGCTCACTCCTACTGAGGATGGGTAGGAGTGGAGGGATGGGAGGGAGATCTCTGAAATCTCAAACTATGGGGTTTTTTTAATAACATTTGACTTATTCCATAAGATAAAAATGAAGCAATAAGGTAAATGTCAATACTATATTGACATGATTACACTTACAGAAAACATTTTTTCCCCTAGCAGTGTGTTTACTGAGGCCACATTTTCTGCTTTGGTTTTAAACGGTTTGACTTTTAAAATCAACAAAATGCTTTCTGCACTGTTATTTTCTCCTAGTTTTCATACAGCTTTGGTGGATTGAATGATGGAGCAAATGGACCTTGCTTGAATCTTTGCCTTTTTGGACCTTGCACTGGTGAGATTGTTCCAGGGGGGATTTCTATCAGCTCAGCTCCATGAACAGTCAGGTGTAACACATGATCCTAAATGCTTTGCAGGGTATTTTGAGAAAATACACTGCTAGTATCTAGTATGACTATTGGCATTCAGCTCTGCTATGTTTGAAAAGGAAAGAGTTGTTCAGAACCATTCCGATTCCCCTAGTGCGTTAGCATTTGCTGCACGTTTCATCATGATGAGTGAACATCAGCTGTTTTGTTCTGAATAATCGGCCAACGTTTTGTGATGATTTCAGTTTATTCAAACCTCTGTGGCCTGGACTTCCCTGAGATTTCCAGCGCTCCTCAGCTCCAGCCTGGCCGCAGATGCTGGGAGAACATTGATTCAGTATGTCTGTGTCTGGCTGAGAGCAGGCGGTATGCAGACATGTGAAAAAAACAGACAGAGGGAGAGAAGAAAATATGTACCCAAATGAGAGTATTTTGGGGTTTAGTTTTAAATAAGTTTTGTGTTTCATTTTAGCTGAATGAATGATTTTTTTTTTGTAATAAATGGAGAGAATGAAAACTAGAATGTTGGTGTGAGATTGGCTTTAAAAATGCATTTATTGGGAAAATAACATTTCACAATGATGATCTTTGTGAAAACATGAAGAAGAAATCTTTAGATTTGCCAGTTCTGTGAATGCATTGTACATGTGATTTCTGTGGGACATGCAGTTACTCCTCAATTTCTCACGTTTTTGAATTTAATTCTGACTGAAAGTTAGCAGCAACCTACAGTTAAGTCTTCATAACATGAAGCTGCTGCTAAAAACAGTTTTTACAGGCAGGGAAATTACCCAGGCTTTTTCAGAGCTCTTCCATGACTTAATTATGGTAATACTGTTTTCAAATGCTTCTGTTGGCACAAATTGAATGTGACCCACACTTTTTCAGAGCATTAAGGTGTTCCAAAGATCAATAAGATTATTTTACAGCCTTTCAGAGAGAGCTGTGTCATTCACCTCGGTTGAGCCTACATTTTTCCACTGGGCATAGAAAGAGTTTGAATACATACTGCACTGGCAAACAACTGATGTAGGTATGACTTCAGGTGATGAATAATTGGTAGCCCAACATTTTTAGCTTCATTTAACCTTTCTGTTACAAATATAAATGCCGAGCATTTGTGGCACTTTGGCTAAACCTTCTCTTGCACAAAGAAATATCTCTGGAGTCTTTTGTGTTGGTGTTTTTAGCAGCTGTTGAGAATTACTCCTGGTTGTTTTCCTTTCCCTCCCCTATCCACAAGAGGAACAAATTAAGAAAGTTAAGATTTGCTGCTTCAAAAATGAAAGAGAAAACTTTAGTAGAAATGGGGTCTGCACAGAAATTTGGTCTTTGTTCTGTGAAGCAGGACTTGTTTACGTAAGGTGGAGCACCCTTTTGCAGATCACTGGTGAAAGGTGTGCACATGGCACCTCTCCTGCAGGTGCTGGAGGAATAGCTTTGGGGAAGAAATATGAATAAGAAATATCTTTGGGGGAAAAAACATGAAATACACCTTATGGTGAGGGGCAAATTGTGTCTACAATCATATGAGTCAGAGAGCAAAACTGTTTCTTTTAGTTACTTTTCCGTCAACATTTGGAGTGCCAAACTGTAGCACAGGCTTTGCCTCCTTTATTCCTGGATGTTTATGGGAATATTGCTGTGGCCACACATTCATCTGTTATTAAATACTGTAAAGGTTCAGCTAGAGAATAGTTGCACTGATCATGGGATATATTGAAACCTCTGAGGCAATCAGGGAAAGGATCTGCAACCTCCTGAAAGAATTCCTGGTGAAGGTTTTCTCCCACGGTGATTAGGGGTTTGGTATATTCTCCTTTGAGAATATTTTTGGGTATACTTTTTTTAGCAATAGGTTCACTAAGTTATTAAACTACTGTTAAGCTCATTAAGCTAACGTAATGACTTTGCAGATAGTCTGTTGTGCAGTGTCATTGATCAGTAGCTCAGAAAACAGCAATATTCTGGCTAATGAATAGCTTGATAGTCAGTACATTAGGGAGCTAAAATCCAAATTCAAATGTACTGAGTAAGCTTCTTAATACAATGTAAACAATTAGGCATATTAAGTCCCCAAAAAGTCAACGCTTTCCCTAAGGCACCGTACTCATTCAGCACAAGTAATGTAATGAATTTTAGACTGAGAAATACTATGTAGTAAAGCAGTATCTTCAAAAGATACCTTAAAAATTATTCCTTCCCTGTTACCTTCAATTTAACAGTTCATGGACTTTCCATACTTTTTTGAAATAGTTAGGTGCAGCCAGGGCAGGCAATGTGCTGATAGAGCTGACAAATACCGGGGTCAGACTTGTGGCATCACAAAATATGCTGTCTACAAACATTCCTGTGAGAATAAAATGGCAAATAAAAAATGAGCATCAATATGGGAAAAATGATATCTAGACCTAAGGCTCAAGGACTGATGCTTTCAATACATTACGTTTCATGTTCCGTTCAATTTATTGTCTTTGTTTATGAATCAAGTTGTAATTTGAACGACAGACCATGCGCCTTCTCTTAGTTCATGCGTAATACAAAATAATTTTAGAATAGTGGACAAGCAAGTATAGTTGTCTGCACTCTTTAATATTCCCCTTACTTTGACTGGGCAGCTCATGCTCTAAAGTCACTTATTTTTGGAGATATAGAGTTTTAAATTTCTGACCGGGGTCAATCAATTCAAAGCAGATGCAAGCGAAGATATGGAGGGGATGTTGAAGTGCAAGCTGGAGATCTCTTTAAGGGTATTTGCATGTTACCTGCTATGCCTCAGCTCTCAAGCAGATTTGATATTGAATTCCTGGTAACTGCTGCGTGGGTCTGTAGATGGTCAGGACTGCTCCAGGAATGCCTTTAGTCTGTGCTCGGTTTCTTAAACTGCAGTGCTCCTCATTTCCAAGCAGATTTATGGGGAACAGTCATTGAACTAATTTTTGTTCTAATTTATGTTCTGAAATCTTTGAGTGTGCCTCCTGTTTTACTCTGTTCATGTAGCTTAGCAAGCTGTATTAATCAATGCAGATTAGCTAGTGTGCGTTACCAAGTCTCTGGTGGGAGACTTCTTCATCTGTTATTGGACTCTGCCTAGCATGCTGTAGGCATTAGTGGAATACATTAATTACTATTTATTGTATATACAGTTGATTTTATACCTGTCAAAAATTAATTGTGTAAGGTAGAAATCTCAGGAGTGAAGAGTTCGGGGGGGTGAGAGGAAGTGTGCATATATCCTTTTTCAGCTGCTAACAGTAATTGTGTAAGGGTATGTAACCTTTTCTCTAAGTGCTGCTAAGTAGAGAAACTGGGCTGGCTGCTGCCCCTCCCAAGTGAAAGTTTTCACAATCAGGAACTTTGAACTCGAACTGAAGGATGCCGTACTCCATACAGCTCTGTTATCAGATGCACAGGCTGCTGAAAGGAGGGTGTTCAGTCTGAGCTTAGACTTCATAAACTAAACGCTGCAAATTACAGGAAGGCTGAATCGTTACCATAGACAATTTGTGCTGTATTTTCAAGTATCTATCTTTCTGTAGATAATTCATGTGATGCAGAGAAATAAGTCAGGGTGCCGAAGGTTTTTTCCTTTGGCACCATGGCTATGTACTGTCTTTGTTTTTACAGACTCCAGGAAGCAAGGTAGTAATGCCTTGATCAGTCTAATCTCTGTTGACAGTCTTAGCTCCATCACAGCAAAGCTGTTTTGTTGGGGAAATACTCATGTTTGACCTCCTTTCTCTTTTTCATCAAGAGTGGCTCGCCTCCTTTGAGTAACCTTAAATTTCAAATTCAAGCATTTACACTGAACAGCCTTGTATGGAGTGGTGTCCTGGCAGTAGATAGTTACACAGGCTGTATTTATGTGGGCAGTGGGAAAAGTACCTGGAGTCAGAAGGATAATGATTTGCTCAGGTAGTGATGTCCTGCATGGTGTTCTTACGATGATGAACAGCACTGGTATGTCCATGTGGCCAGGCTCAGGTACCACCAAACTGTGCTCCCCCCCTGCTTTCCATGTCATCACTGCTACCCAAAGCAGAGCTTTCAGGAACTGAGAGCAGTAGAACGAAGCTGGTTTGTGTTTCAGCTGCCCGAGTATAGATTTTCAGAGCAGGTCATAAACAGCTATGCTGACTTTAGGCAGTGTTACACTAACAGGAAAGTTGGCACAGAAATCAGTCCATATCCATCACGCTTGTCTGAAAGAGACACAAAGCAGAGCACCCGTGACGGTGCACTACCCTGCAAACACGGTGCTCTGAACTCTGTGCAAACCCGTGGTGTGTCTGCGGGGCTGTGAGCAGTCACCGCTTCTGGCAGGCATGTTTCTTACTCATCTAATTTGCAGAGTCAAAAGCACACAGATTTGCATGGGTGTTTGAACACATTCTAGTGGGTACTTTATTTCAGGCCATTCACTTCTTACTGCTGAAGAGTCTGACTTGAAAAGGCTGGCCAAATTCTGGGAGGTGCCAACATGAAGAAAATCTGGTGGAGAAACAACTGGGAACTGTTTCTGCTGACTGTTTCCCTGCTAGCCAAAGATTGCATGGTCTGTATCAGTACAAGCAAGCTATGAACAGTTTCATGCCACTTCTTATTTCCTCGTCAATGAAATTCCTGATACTACTGCATATTTGTTTTAATAAATATTAGATCCAATATAAATGGTTACTTTCTGGTAGTCCTGCTCACTGTGGCTTTAGCTGCTTAATAACAGCATCGAAGACTCTCTCCAGCACATGGAAATCCCCATCCTTCTCTTCTTAACTTTTTTCCTAATTTTGGAGAAAGGGAGTGGGGGCAGTGAGAGCAATGTGTCCTTGAGCCGTACAGCACTGGCTGCCTTCCACAGCTGGTTTGGAGAGGAGCTGGGATGTTCCCAACAGAGTTGGAGGGATGCCTTGGCAGGACAGACTGTGTCTCTGCATGCAGTCAAGCTACGGCGTTCTGCAATTCTGTTCGAGTGACTGGTCTCATTAGACTTGACAGCTCTTCTGACCCCTTGGATCTGTGTGAGTCAGGATTACCACAAACTTCCCTCTCTGAATTTGTAGTTTATAATATCAGGAAAGAACCTGAACCTGCAATCATTTATCTGACCTCATGCAGAGCACAGGATAATAGGGCTGCCCTGAATCAATGGTCTTGTTGGGCATCTGGAGGAGCAGGGAAGGATCAGTCCCCTGCACCCCAGAGCAAAAGGGAACTCTATATAATCTTGTATATACTCTTCAAAAGCATCTCAAAGCGTTCATTTGAAAGACAAACAGCAAAAGTAACTAAATTCTGGTTTTCATCATGCTTTTTTCTTATTTGCTATTGAAATTACATTTCAGGGCTGCTCTGTTGCTTTAACAGCAGTTTAATCCCCCCAAATGCCATTGCAACTCAATTGGAAAAATATGTAGACCTCTGGTTTGAATAATGTCTCTTCTATTCATCACCCTCAGCATGCCCATTGACTCTGCAATCCCAAAGCATTACTAATTTCAGAATTCAGCCTCACATATATGTTTCTGTGTGCATGCATGTGTATATATGTATGTTCATAAATTCAAATGTATGTTTGAGTAAACAGATCTAAACACTCATTTGCTCAAAACATTTACCAAATGGTTTCTTTCCTTGTTTGCGGTCTGTCAGGCAGTCGTTCCACTTTCCCAAATGACTGCTTTGGACTTAAATTTTATCAGTACTGCTTTAATTTTATGTAAGATTCCTGCTGATTGTCCCACAGGTCTCTCTACCGGTCTCTGTTCGCCTGGGATGGCAAATCTAATTTATCAGCAATCTACTTCTGGATCCTGAATTGAAGAATTGTGCTTATTGTTGTAAAAACAAGAAACTTTGTGAAAACTAGAACTATGTGAACATTGAGAAGCTGGAAATTAGAGGTGTGCGCAAAATGGATCTCTTGATATAAGTTTGGGTATCTTAAGTTGCTTTGAACTTTGAAACTTGAGGTAGAACAGAAATCGGTGAAGGTGGTTTAAAGTAGATGTAGATTTCTGGTTTAACGTGAGTTAGGTATGGGAGTTTACTGTCTTGATCTACCTCCAAAGCAGTGACTGTTTTGGTTCACAGTGAGATGGCTCTTGTGAAATAGTGCACCCATGACACAGCTCTGCAGCTTTTCTCTGCTGAGCCTATTTCTTCACTTAGGAGAGGAATGGATATGGATGAGATGAATGAAAAATGAATTTCACTTGCTGCAGACTTCCATTTGACTTGTTTCATTAGGGGAATGAGCTAAACGGCCACCACAGTCCTTCTTCTCCATGTCACCTCCAAGGCAGAGGGACTCCTCCTTACAGGATTCCAGGGGCGAGGTTGCCTAGAGCAGGAGGAGCATGGGGTGCAGGAGGTGAGGAGGCAGAAGGCTTCTGGCTGTTGCCAGCCTCCGTGGGTGGTGTGCATGAGTCGCTATGGGCTGCTCTTCTCAGTCAGTCCTCTTGCAACCTGTGCACGAAGAAATGAAGGAGGTACAAAGAATATTTCTCTTTGGGTCTTTTCTCTCTTTGCGTGGTGGGGTGACAGTTGTCAAAGCTTTAGAGGACTTTTCATTGCACTTGCAAAGCTGCTCTTGGTAAGGATGTTTTGTTGCAACTGCACAGCAGGCATGCCACAGTCTTCAAGCTCTGTGCTTAACCACTGGCACAAAAGTCTGTCGGAGACCTGTTGCAAGTGTCATTGCGTTCAACTGGGTGTTGTTTCATTCTCTTAAGTATTTGATGAAAAGCAGGTATATTGCACAGTAATTTCTTACCTTTCACTGTGTCTTTATCAGTTATGGACTAGTAACCTCACCTTTATAATCTTTTAACATTATTATATAGACATAAATCTTAAATGGATTTATTTTTGTTCATGGAAAAACCATCAGAGCTCAGGTAATTAAGGAGGAGGTAAAGAAGGAATTCAGGTAAATAACTTGATTATTCAATATCTCTCCATCCAGTGTTCATGACGACTGCATGCTTGTACTAGAACTGAAAAAATTGCTTTTTCAAGTCAGTGGTGAAAATGCAAACAAAGTGGGAAATCAGTATTTTCAGAACAGTAAAAAGACAAAAATGTTGCTATCTTTCTTCCAAACAGTAAAAAGTCATATGTTTGAAAAAGATATTTCATTTTAAAACATCAAAAAAAAATATTGACTTATTTGAAATCTTCTGTTATCTTATTCTGATGACAACGTGCTTTTTAGACAGAGTTGGAAAATGTTTTATTGGATACTTTAATACTTTTATGAACCTAGCATATTTCTGGAATTGCTGCTTTGTCATGTATTCAGAAATACTGCGTGTGTTAAATTTCAGCTTATTTAAGTTTCAATGAATTGCTTTTTTTCAGTTCAGACTATAAATATATTCTCAAATAAGACATTTGTTTCCATTTATACAACTTACAATCCAGTAATAAACAACAGATGGAAAAACAATATCCAAATTCTCTTGTATAAAACATCTTGTGAATGCCATCTCTCTGTTTTATAAAAACAGGCCAATATCCAGTTCTAAGCATCATCAAAAAGTATGGATAATAACAATGAAGAAATAAAAGTAGAAATAACTGACTGCAGCTTAATTATTTGATATGAAATATAATACTGCCTTCTGAATATTAAGCCCAAAGCTGTTTAATTCCCAGTAAATCCCACCATGTACACTCAACACGAAGCTAGAATTTTCAAAACTCTTTTGTAGAGAATGGGTGGAGGTATGCGAGAGTCTATTTTGGGCAGAAAAATTATATAAAAAATAAGCAAGCCAATTTGCGCGCGCGCTCGCTCTCTCTCCCTCACTCAGACCAGGTTCACTGCTCACTCATCTCTGTCAAACGCCTCCTTCCAGCTATCTGCTGGTCAGGAACAGTTCTGGTCCAGAAACTTAAACTTGAAGCAGTGATAAGGGTAACAGCGCCGGGGCTCCCCCTCCCTCCCTGGAGCAGGCACTCCCCTCCCTTCTGAGCCCTCTGCAGCACTTGGGGTTTTCTCCTGTGCATTGAACACTCACCGCTGCTTTGCTGGTTCAGAGCTGCCCCAAGTACAGGCAAATTAAACAACTGTTCAAGGCAGTAGCTGGGAAGACAAAGATCCACATCCTCGCTGCCTGAGGTACCCATGGGAAAACCTGGCTTATGGTGTGTCCCCAAAACTTGGGGTGGCTTGGGTGGGGGCAGATGGGCACAACTGTATCTGCTCCCAGGGGAACTGGAGGACAGAGGAGGGAAAGCTGCTGCAGCCGGGGAGCCAGGTTGGTGCATGCTTCTTCCAGGCATCCAGCAGCAGTAGCATGCCTCGCTTTCCATGGTGTGGTCTCCTTGCTGGGAGCAGGTCTCCTCCCTTTCCCAGATGAGGGCTGAAGGTCCTTGTGGACTTTGCTGGTCTTTTGACACTTCGATCTCCTGCTGGTGCCCCTACTTGAGGCCTTTGTTCTCTCCCCTTGCAGACATGCTGAAGTTTGGCATGCAACAGATTTGTCCTCACCTTTGGGCAATGCAACCCTGTTTTGCCTCTGCTGCTAAGAAGTCTTAATCCCCCACAGTGAAGGACATGAACCGCAGCCTCTTTAGTTTACTGAAGACGGATTGGAAGACAATTTGATTGTGGTGGGACAAGCAATATAGTACCATGAAGCTCCTGAATTTGTTGGTATGAAATGCAGCCATTGGAGCCACCAGAGACTCAGGACAACTTGTTGTTGAAACACTTCAGTCTGTTGCAGAACAAAATGCAGCAGTTTTGCTAGGTAGGATGGCTTGATAAACCACAGAATATTCATTGCTTAAATTACTACTGTTAACAACTAAATGTCTAGGTTTGGTGTGGATTTTCTTTTGTTTGCTTTAATGTTTTGCATTGTTAAGCTGGTTCTTAAATAGCTTTTATTTACTGCGTGTTCTTGTGTTGGACGAAGAAGTAGTTCCAACAGGTGTGGTGTTGCTGCCCCTCAAAGGGTATTTTCAGCCTCACGCTGTTCTAATTATATTGATTGTTTAGTGGATGTTGATCAGCGGTATTAAAGGACAGAAGAAATTTTTGCTTCTTACTGCAAGGTTGTGACTTGTTTCACTGAAGGCAAACATGGACAGTATTTACTAGCTCCAGTGTTGCTTTTCATCCTTTCCCCTCATTTTCGGAGTCTCTGGGTGACAGTCACAGCTGATCCTTGCCCTGCTGAGAGAGGACTTACAGAACTGGTATTTCTCACTGGGTTTTGAATGCTCTTGAATACAATTGCTTGGTGGAAATAAAAACTGCAGTGCTGTACTGCCTCTCAGTGGCTTTTCAGTTTATTTCCTAAAATATTGTATTAGAATGAAAAAATCACTTTGGTGTATAGCATAAATAGAGTATTTATGCTTTTCCTTTCATCCCAGTGTAGTGGCTACGGCCACGAGCACCACCAGCGGCTGGTAGAGGCGCCTGGGACATCTGGCCTCCTGCTGAAGCTGGGGACAAGTTTCTGCCCTGCCAAGCTGGCTGCCTGTAATGCTACCTGTCCCTGGGGCTGTAGCTATTTTTTCCTGCATTCCCCCTCAACGCCCGTGTCTCCATCCTTCACCCCCTGGAGCCCTGCCTGGGTAGATGGGGCACCGTTGGCTGGCTGTCCCCAACCCAGCGTGTCTGTTCCTGGCAGGCATGGGGCGGTGGCGTGCCCTGGCCCCCTGCCACCCAGGTGGGTAACCGGAGCATGACGAACCTGCTCAGGCTTGGAGCCTGCGTGCCTCTTCCAGCCCTCGGCTGCTAGTTTGGTAAGCTGTTACTCCATACCGCAGTGAAGACGTGACCCTTCTCAGTGTGGATGTATAAAAACACTGCAGTCATCACAAGATCAAATTAGCATCTATCTTAACAGCGAGGCCACCTCGGCAGCCCGGGGGGTGCTGTGACCACCAGGAGCACCCCTCAGTCCAGCCAGCGCCGCACCGGTGATGTGCGCAGCACGTGAGGTAGCGCATGGGTAGTGCGGGGACCCCCACAACGCAGCCCGGGCAAGGACTGCGCTCAGGGCTGTGTCTCAGTGGGGCCCCTAGACAGTGGGCAGGGGCGGGAGGGGGTCCCAGGTGGGGCTACGCTCCGACTCTCTTCTTGCCATTGCAGTTTTAACCCTGGCTTTAGTTCACTTAAATTTACATTAATTTTTTTTTCTTTCCTTACTTTCTGAAACACCAGTAGCTCAGAATATATGAAAATGCAGAAGATAGGAAGGAGGGCACGCTGTGCGACTCTTGTTGGTACACTATATGCAGGAAGAGCCGCAAAATAAGGTTTGTTTGCTTTAGAAAGCAGTGAGTAGTGGGAGTACGTGATGCAACAGCAAACTGGCAGCAGTGGGTGCTGGTGCGGGGATCTGAAAAGCGGCAGCAGTGTGGAGGCTAGACATTGGGGTGTAACATGAAGGGTAATTGCTGCATGGAATTGATCTGGATTTTAATATTCATGTGTTTCATTTCACACTCCATCCCCCTGTTTGACGGGGGATTGTGCTGTCTCAGCTGGTCCCTTCTACTGAAAGGGCTCTAATAAAATTGGCATGATATGGGCACTTTCATATTGAAGTTGATGCTTTAGGATTGCCTTGGGTAAATGGTGAATTCAATTTATTATTCTCTTTATCCAGTATCACTGTGAATTAAGGTAGGTTGCTGTGGTGGTTCACTGGAGGGCAGGAGGGGTGGCTCTGCCAGGAGATTAGGAGATGTTGGTATCTGAAGGCTAAGCACTGTGAGCTCTTGCCTAAGCCAAAGTGAACTTGGGGCAAGGCCATTGCATAGTACATGCTGTAACTGCACAGCTGTGCTTCAGCTGGAGATTGGCATGGAAGAGGAGGGTTGAAACATTCCTGAAGCGCAACAAAATAAAAGACCAGTTTTGTGGTAGTTCTGGGTCTGGCCGCGCCTTCCTCCATGCTATTTGCCAGTGCTGAAACAGCGAGCAGTCGTCACGCAGAGCAAGCTGTCCTGAGAGCTCATGTCACTCCTGGGGAGGGACAGAGGGAGAACAGGGCTTCGCCCTCCGTTCCTCTTCACTGGGCTGTGCCTTCTCTTCCCCTGTTGCCTGAAATATATCTCCTTTATCTGCGTTTTGCCTCGCAGCCTCTGAAGCCAGCCCCTGAGAAATGGGTGACCCGAGCTGTAGGAAAGAGAAGATGGGGTTTGCTGATCTGCCTGTCCAGCCCTGCGTGTACGCATGTGTTAGCATGTGTGTGCCTGCTGGGAATGCAGGCTCAGCCTTGCTGCTCTTTGGACCCGGGGCATGGGGCTGCAGCAATCTCACCTCTGTTGGGCTGGCTTCACCTGCCCCTCTCCCCAGGACCTGGCACTGGCCTCCAGGACAGGCAAAGTGACTACAGAGGTGTGTGTTCTCTTGTTTTTGCTGGAGTGGTGTCAAGACCGTCAGGCTTTGACCTGGCTGTTGTGCTGCAGAAGGACCAACGAGGGAGAACAGGGTGTCCCGTCCTGGGCTGAGGAGGGATAGCACAGCTGGATTTCTAAAACACCTTAATATTTTGGAGATGCCCAGAGCTTAAGTAAAGAAAATGTTTGATAGATTGACTAAAGCTGCCGCCTCCTCTGCATTTGGGCTGGTGACACACAGTTCAGCTTTCAGTCTTCCGTGATGCTTCGCGCTCTCTGGTCCTCCAAAGGGTGCTCCATCACCAAGGGCTGCTCAGTGTGAGAGAACAAGTGGTGGTGCTGGTTTGCAGTTGGTAAAACTTCACCAAAAGAATGTGCTGGTTTTGGCTGGGATAGAGTTAATTTTCTTCATAGTAGCTATATGGGGCTGTGTTTTGGATTTGTGCTGGAAACAGTGTTGATAACACAGGGATGTTTTCGTTCTTGCTGAGCAGTGCTTACCCAGAGCCAAGGCCTTTTCTGCTTCTCACCCCACCCCACCAGCGAGCAGGCTGGGGGTGCACAAGAAGTTGGAGGGGACACAGCTGGGACAGCTGACCCCAACTGACCAAAGGGATATTCCACACCATATGATGCCATGCTCGGCATATAAAGCTGGGGGAAGAGGAAGGAAGCGGGGGACGTTCAGAGTGATGGCGTTTGTCTTCCAAGTCACCATTACGCATGATGGAGCCCTGCTTTCCTGGAGGTGGCTGAACACCTGCCTGCTGATGGGAAATAGTGAATGAATTCCTTGTTTTGCTTTGCTTGCATGTGTGGCTTTTGCTTTACCTATTAAACTGTCTTTTATCTCAACCCGTGGGTTTTCTCACTTTTACTCTTCTGATTCTCTCCTCCATCCCACCTGGGGGGAGTGAGTGAGCAGCTGTGTGGTGTTTAGTTGCCAGCTGGGGTTAAACCACAACAAAGAAATAACTTGAATTTTAATTGAGCTTTTTACCTTTTCAGTTTATCTCTAAAGTAGGGCTCTTGGTGCTGCATCTGTTCTTTTTACCACTTCTTCTGTGTGTGTGCCTGTGCTTAGTGGAATTATTACCTGTTTCTGAGTCCACCCTGTGCAGAAGCGGTTGTCTCTGGAAGATGCATAGAAATCTCTTAATCCTGAGAATAGTGGCAATTAAATCTGATCTTTCAAATATTAACCAGAAGTCCTGTAAAAAGTTATTATTTTTTTTCTGCCAAACCTATTATTGCACAACTGGATTGGTGCGTTAGTAGAACATGAAGAGTGTGCTTTTGCCAAAGCAGGAGGTGCCTGTTATTGCCTGAGAAATGACAGTGGATTACATGCTGCTGTAGTCTGATCCCGTCGGGTATCTCTGTAAGCTGGGCTGCATTTGAACAGCTGCATTATGAAGCAGCAGCTAATAGCTGCTGAATATTCAATACATCTTTTTGCATTTGAGTGTCACCTTGCAGAAGCCCTTGGTTCAGAGGCCACATTCTGTTCCTTATTTTTCAACTGCCTCTTTCCTCCTGAGCCCTCCTGCTGGCTGTTGTTGCCAAATGCAGGAAAGGGGGTGATGGGGGTGTAAGAGCCTCAATGTTTAATCTGGGGTTGAAGTGCCAGCTCGGTTGGCTCAGAGTGGCTGAAAGCCTTGCTGAAGAAACATGTTTTCTCAGGAGCTGCATGGCAGAGTAAGCTCTGTCCTGGGTAATCAGCCCAGAAATCACTTTCTGGCTGGGACCCAAACAAAACACGGGATTAACTTTGCCCTGTGTGTGTGCTGGCTTGTAGCTGTAAAGAGTCAGTGAAAGCGCTTTATCGGTCAGTCTGGGAGGAGCTGTGCCTGTAGACATGGGAGCCAAGCTGCTGTGCCTCTTCTTCGCCTCTGCCCTCGTTGCTTACTACGTCTACACTCCCATCCCTGACGACTTTGAGGAGCGCTGGAAAGTGATGCTCATCACGGCTGGCTTCAGGGCTGTCGGGCATCTGGTGAGTTTGGTGCTGGGCTTGGTGTGGGGCTGGCCTGGGGGAGAGAGAGCTATGGAGCAGAGGGCATTCTCGGTGCCTCTACAGTTAATAGAGATATGGCAACATATACATGTCATACATATGTATATAATACAGGTGGTAATGTAGTAAGTGAAGGGCAGTAGTATCTGAAATTAAGCATTAAACTTACTGTAACTATGACTATAAAGAAACTTAGGAAAGATTTAATTGTGCAATCTTGAAAAAAGGACATTCAGAGTAACTGGAAACATGATACGTAACGTGAATATGGATAGGTAAGTGCAAACAAGTTTATTTGGCTTTACAATCCTTTGCAGCTGAAGCACTGCACCTTGAATTTTTCCTTTTTCTTGGAACCTGTATACTGAGCTTCCTCAGAAGTATTGTATTGGGTGTGAGAGAAAGGGAAACCAGAGCACTTCTTAAAAACTGTTAAATTTTGTGTTTTCCTAAGAATCTACCAACAGCATGAGCCTAAAAACCACACAAAGCTAATTATAGGGGTGATAATGCTAGAGCATGTAGAAATTGAGATATATATATATACACACATATATATATATATATAGACCTTTTTTTAATACCACTGTAATCTTGCCTACCAAAAAATGGTATCTAGCTAAGCAGCACAGAACCATATGTCGCAGTCTGGAAAGGCAGTGGTATTATACCCTGTCTGTAGTTATATGGCAGTACTTACTGACAACGTGGTCCTTATGTCTTTCCATGCTATTTTTATATATATATATTACATCCCCGGCTTCTGCTTCATTTCAGTTCTGTTATACAGCCATTTCAAACATATGTAAATGATCTGTGAGGCTGCACACCATGCATAAGTAATGGTGCTGTAGTTCCCACCTCTTAAGTACATTAAACTGGGAGCCGTTTTGAATCCAGCCTGTAGTTAATATACAAGGGTGGCTGCAGCAGTGTAACCGAAATCTAAAAACAAGGTCAAAGATGAAGGTCTGGGGGGAGGAGAGGGCTGAGTGTTGCAGACATCTTTCTGGGTGGCTACAAACATTTTGAGACTGCTTTTTTCTCCACTGTAAACTATATTGAAAGGAAGGTCTAAAGAGCCAGGAGATAGGTTTCTGGTTTTGCTTGAGGGATGCTGCTGAAAGGCTTGTCTGCTGCAGGCACAAACACCCAGGTGTTTGCTCCAAAGTGCATGAGTTTGGGATTTTGCGTTTTCTGTTGGTTCAGTTAAAACATGGTGGGTATTATTTTCAGAAGTCTGTGGGAGCCACCTCTTTTATGATTTTTCAGGTGGAGCCAAGGGTGCATGTTTTCTTGGGATGTCTCCTAAACATCACACTTCTGGACAGCATCTAAAAGCCACTGTTGACCTCCAGAGCCATCCCTGTCAGACAGCCTTTGTTTGCAGTTTGGGTCTGTACGGCCAGCAGAAGGAGGGCGGGCGGGGAGTGATTTTTTTTGTGTGTGTGTGTGTTTGCTCATGGACCCTTTGCTGCTTCCTTGTTTGTTTTGATCTTGTGGTTTGAGGTCTAAGTGGTGGGAGAAGAAAAAGTGGTGAGAAAGAAAGTGTAGTCTGCACTTTTGATGTGCTGCCTTGCTTCTTCCCCTCTTAAATCTCCTCTTGGAGGTAGCCTGCAGGGAGAGTATGTGCAGAGATAACTCATTTCCCCAGGAACACCTCATGTCTGCTCACTTGGTCAGACCTCTAGGCTTCAGCACAGCAGTGCTAAATGCTCAGCACGTAGAAGCATTTTCTTTCAGTGTTGGCGAATTGTGTGTTTCCACTTTAAAATGGAGTTGGTGTCTTTTGTGGCTGTTGTGTTGGCTGCCTGTTAAGCCTAAGTCTGTTAGCAGCAGCAGTGGTGTGGAGCAAGCGTGTTTTGTAACTGTGCTCTGATCTCATGCAGAACCATAATCCTAAGGGACTCTGACAAAGATAGCCTCCCTGGAGCTACACTGGTGCAAATCAGATTTGAGATGGCTCTAAAGTATCCTAAATATGTTTGGAATGGTCATGCAATTATAGGGCAACAACTTATAATCGCTTAATAGTAGGTCTAAATTTGCAGAGGGGACCCTTTTTTAGTCTTTCTGACTCCCTGATGTTGGTTTGAAAAAAGGGAAATAATACTGCCACCATCAGACCCTCCTGACCAGGAGGGTCTTCTCTTCAGGCTCCCAAAACAACGTGCCAAGAAAGGCATGAAATGGCAAATCTCTATCCTCTTTCATCATCTTTGTTTTAATAGGTCCTGGGGAGCTCTCCAGCTTCTGTGCCAAATCTTGGGCGAGATTTCCTTTGATCTCGGGTTTCCTGGCCTGGACGAGTAACTGGTTTGAATGAGACGCTGCTTTCAAAGTCTCTGCTGAGCATGGCAGTGAGTGCTGAGGAGCTCCAAAGGCTGGTTGGAGGCTTGTGGTGAGATCTTGCCGTGGGTTAGCCTGTAGGGGATTGCAGCTGTGCTTGGTTTTGCTGGTGTGCCCAGCCCGCGGCATGCTGAAGAGTCCATTTGTACCAGTCTTATTGCAGAACGGAGACTGGGAATGTCTCCGTTTGCATGCTTATGTTATAACGTCTCAAGTCTACATGTTGTCTAGCTGGAGAACAGCCTCCAGCTAGAAGAATAAACCGGCCAGTTTCTGTGGTCCTTAAGCACAAAATTCTTCAGGTATTTTCAGAAGTACCACGTGCACACAATCTAAGATAAAATGTATGAAGGAAGTATAAAATGCAATACATCTTTCTTCCTAGCTGAACGTTTCCCTGGCTGCAGTTCTGAGAAATTCTCCCAAAGCTTCTTGTGTCCTTGGCCTGGCTCCTCATAAGCAGTGAAATCCAGATTCAAGCCCTTTACAGCCCTGTTCACGAACGGCCTGTCTTCATCTCCAGCTGATGGAAAGCTTCACCTGGGAGGGGTGCCTCCACCTGAACTATCTCCTGTTCAGATAAATAAGCTGCTAAAAGCAGTGTCAGGTGCTCTGCCTGCCAAGGCACAGCTGGGACTACCTTCCTCATAAATAAGTTGGGGGTTTTTTTCATCTTTGCTGCCATGCTCCCCTTACAGAAGAGGGAGAAAGTGACTGTGGAAAATGCTTTCCAAAGCACAAGGAACACAAACCCCCAAAGTGGTTGGATTTCCTCTTACCGCCGTAACATGCAGTAATCTCAGATCTGGGACAATGAGACTTTTCAGATGAGGGTATGATTTCCTTTCGGTTTTATATGACAATGGCCTTGAAACCACAGGCAGTAGACCAGTGGTTTTCCACAATGTAAAATGTCTGCTTGTGGAAAAAACAGCTCTGAGAGCATTGAAAAGCTCAGTCCTGAAGCCGAGGGAATTCCTCCCCAGGCGGGGGAGTTTCACAAACTCAGTGGAATTACAGCAGGACTCACTTTGACCTATATACTTATTTTTTTCAAGATGCTAATCCTCAGGGAAAATACAACAGCTGAGAAATATTTATGTGAACTGTGTAATCACTGTGGATAAAAATATGCAGTTTTGGCATGTGTATGTATTCATCTTCGTTGAGCTTATGACAAGACCTGAATTTTCCTTCTGCCCTGTGTGCCAGTTACTGCCTGTTTGTCTTCATCTGGATTCCAAACCACAGAGTTTGGCAGAGCTCCCAGCATCACTTGGTCCAAGTCTTCGGAGAGGTGACTCTTAAGTATGGTGGTGATCACTATCAAGTATTGTCAGTAAGGTCTTACCTGTATTCCCTTTTCTTCTAACTTCTGAAAAAGTAGGTTATATGTAGAAGATGATTAAATAGTTGATTTAAATATAATTTAAAGAAAAAAAAAATTACAAAAAGCAAAATGAGCAGGGTTAGATGGTATGATTTACAACATCAAACCCCGAATGCCAGACCTTTCCAGAGGTGATCAACTAAAGCGTGTGGGGTTTTGTGTGTTTGTCTTACGTTCTTCCTGGGAAGAATAAAGCATCTCTTGGAAAGCTAAACTTCCGACAGGTTCTGTACCAGGCTGGGCTATTTTATTTCTTATTAAACTCAAACCTGCTTTGAGTTTAATCTGTTTTTCACCTTCAGATAACACGTAAGACAGAACTTGGTTTTACTACTTAATCATTTCTATTGCTGTGTGATGAGGCAGTTATGAGACTTCTGTAGGAAATTGGGTCACGTCCCCTGTCGCTGGGGGCAGTTACGAAGGAGCCGAGGTGCTGGTGCCGGCAGCGGGCGCAGGATCCGGTGGCAGCCGTCGGTAGCTCTCTGCGGCCCAATGCCTGCACCATCCCTGCAGCTGCGCTGGTGCAGGCAGGGCACTGACCTGGAGACCAGGCTGTGGAAATGAGCCAGACAAAAAGCTGAGCATGCGTGTGTGTGCACACAAACCAGCAACCCTCATGTCAATGTTGGGCATTTCCCAATGCACTTTCCTTTCTATTGATAACACGATGCTAGTAACAGTCACGGGAATGTTTGTTTTACTAAAAAGTTCCAATGAGTTTAATAAACTTAGGCCTGTTATTAATTCGGTTATGTTCCAAACCAAGCGTTCTGATCAAAGTTATATCGAAGTGCAATTACAGGATTGTTTATGCCTGCTCAGACAAAGAATAGTAAGGTGGCCTGAAATTTAGAAAAGTGCTTTTATTATCACAGAGCGTCAGCTCTTAATTTTTTGGGTGTTTAACTAGACTATGCACAAAAGCGGTGCACATTAAACTGAAAAGTAATACGCAAATGAGTTTGGAATTTCTTCCAGTTTTGCTTGAAATGAACTAGAAATCTGAGCTCTTAGTCCACTTTCAGCAAGTCAGGTAGCAAATGGCTTTCAAGCAAATTTGAAGTTGTGTTCTTCACATCTTTCTGTCATCTAAAAAATAAACAAACTAAAACACACACCCCCAGCTATTCCTTAATATATCATTAGGAATTAGATAATATAATGCTCCCAAATCGTGAAGCGGTCTATGCTATTTTTATCTTCTAGCTGCAAGGAGCTCCGGCAGCCCATTGCCAAAGCATGCTGTGCTTTAAGGAGGCTACACATGATAGAGGTTCCTCATGCTGCTGGCATTTCACGTGACTGAGATCACACTCTACCCACAGTCAATCTCTAATCTGGCTAAATTTTTGTTTAAATAGGTATTTACACTAACTTTCACAGTATAGAAAATGAAGGCTTTATTTTTCTTCCAGTCATTCTGACATTCTTTTATGTCATTGTTGTATATTACAAATTTTTAATGTGGCTTTAGAATACATTTCTAAAGTGTTAAAAGCCATGTGAGAAGTAAGTTTCTTTAAACACAATTTAATCCAATGAAGAGGGAAAAAGGGGGGGGGAAGCTAGTGAGATTTGTGTATAAGCAAACACTGGTCACATCTTTACATGTCAAAATTCCCCCGAGACAGTTGTGAGGAAATGTGATGCCTCCTTTGGGGACCTGTTGGTTTTGGAAGGAGTAGTTGGGGTTTGCATTTCTAGCACAGTCTATAGCAAATGCCTTTAGAAATGTTTTCACTTGGATTCACTCTTGTCTACCAAAGAGTCAGTATAATGAAAGCTAGCACAATTTTTTTAAGAAGTTTTATGTTCAAGATTTAAAATAATCTGTGAGTGAAAGGGATTCTGAAATGCTTTAATCTGCGTAAATTGTCACGGTGTCAGAGAGCCAAAGCTGCCAAATATTAATCTTTGGAGCTTGCATTTTACCTACAGGTTTACTTACTAGGGTTTGTGGTTTTGTTTTAATTTTATTTAGCATCTTAGAATAACTGTAATCTAATTTAGAACCATAGAATTTAATAATAAATGTTTTAAAACATGAATTTCAAAGGAAACTACTTTAACTGTACTAAAAGTTGGCAATTCCTTGGTTCTGAACTCCCTGAACCACATCACATTTTTTCTGTCAGGGAATTTCTGTGGAGCCTGTTGGGAAAGGTTTCCCTGCCCTGTGCATGGCTCTGCCAGGGGCACCGATGATGCCCAGGGGTACTGATGATGCCCAAGGGCATCGATGGCCTCCCTTGCTCCCTACAGCTTGGTCGGAGTTGGGCCAGAGCCAGCGCTGGGTGACCACGGTGATCCTAAACCAGAGCTGTACTTCTGTCGGTTCATTCAACAGGGAACCGCCTCATGGTCAGCGGGCTGGTGGAAATCAGAACATTGGTGGCAGGGTTATTTTTAGCTTTCTATTGTGAAATATCAAACCAATGTAAGGAAAGGATTTGCGTGGCTCAGACGAAGCTGGATCCTCCTCAAGGATGACGGTGCAGGAAATAGCTTCAGAGGGTATAGTGGCACAGGTAGCATGACGAAATTTTGTCTCATCTGCTGAATACGTGGAACGGACAATAAACACACGACTCAATTCTTGTTCTCCTGTTCAGTACGAGCACTTCTTCATTATACAGAAAAACATAGCGGTATGTAACCAATAGAATTGTTTGGTGTAAACTGAAGAAATGAAACAGAGCTGGACTGTGGTAAAGTGGCAAAGATATACTTTTGCCTTTTTAACATCTCAAAGTAGAGAAAATACTTCCTTTTAATAATATAAGGGTTCTCATATCTAAATGATGCTCCTTGGCTACTGGGATGTAACCGATCATTAAAAATCCTTGTGCAGTTTGAAGTCAAATTGTTGTATCCTTGTATTTGTGCCACTGGTGTCCTCAGCATCCTGAAAGTACTGGCTGCTTTTGCTTCTGCAGTTCATTGCAGGAGCAGGTATTACTTGGTTTTGTGGTAACCACCTGAAAAATGAGGAGGTCTGGCTCACTGAGCAGACCCTTGTGTTGAGTCTCAGGAGGTTTCAACTGATTCTGCTTTCTTCCACATCCTCCATTGTGTCCTGGTTATCCTCTGTGTCGGTGCTTCCAGTCATTGCCTTAGCACTGACAAGCAGTGGTGTCCCCTGGGCTGCCTTCCAACCTTTCCCACTGAGCTTCACATGGAAGTGAACAAGATAAGGGAGTTGAACAGCTCAGGCTGGACAGCGTGATAGTGCGACACAGTGACTCCTCTGCATCAGCAGCGTTTGGCTTAGCAACTTCTACAGCAACTTTACAGACTTGTACAGAGTATCAAATGGCTTTATGGAAATTTAATCTCTGAGAGTAACTAAAGCTGTGTTTAAAATGCTGTTTTCCCTTGTCTTGGTCTTTAGTCTGAGGTTGCTCATCAGCTGGGTCTGATGCACTATATGGAAGCTCTGATGCTGGTCACAGCTGCCGAATACATTGCACCCACGTCTGATGAAAACGTCACTGTGACGGATACAGAGTTCAGCAATGTTGCCGTCCGTCTGTACCTGCCCAGAAAGCCGTCTGATGGGCTGAGAAGGGCGGTGGTCTACTTCCATGGTGGAGGATGGTGTGTAGGACAGGCAGGTAAGCTCTTCTCTGTCAGTACTGGGGGTCCATATGGAAGATCTCAATGGCCCGTGTTAAGTGCTGCCTTTTGTTTTATGGGAGAGGGTCATGGAACCAGTATTTCACCAGTTAAAATGCACCAGCTCAGGAGAGGGTGGTCAGTGTATCTTGAGGTGGAGAGCAAAGGGTCTGGTCCAGGGCTCTGCTTCTGTCGCGGTGTTTTATCTGCAGCCCTTGGCTTGGTTACATGGTATTAGGGAGAAAAAGGTACAAAACTGAGTATTTTAATAAGGAAAAGAACATTCACGTAGGGGTAAAAATCAAATGGAGATGCAGAGACTAGGGGTGTCCTTGGTTCCCAGAAGCTCAATTCTCAGACACTTCCTCATACCTCTTGCTTGGGGAAGGTTGGGGGTATTTATTGTCCCCTGAAATCTATTTTAGGGGGTTTTGCCATATGAGAAATCATCTATTACTGTATCTTTATTTCTCATGAATGTGCTCCTTGGCGGGCAAGTGTGTTTCTTTTGGTTTTGGTTACAATTGCACTATCCGTGCTCATCTGATGCTTGGTGTTCTTCCACGTTCTGCCCAGAGGGGCTTTCTAAAATGTTTTAGTTCAGTGTGCCATGCTTTTGCTATTACTCTTTCATGGGAGTGGTTCATCTTCCCTCTCAGTTGCACTCTCCCCTAGAGCACATCCTCTGCTTCTCTTTGCTGTCGTTCAGTGCTTTACATAAATGGATATAAGTTATTATCTTGGCCATCACCCAAACTGGCATTGAAAGCGTAGTAGATATGGCTGATGTTCCCAACAACCAATCCATAGCTCACTTTTGTTGTTGTGCTCCTTGTTTCAGGCAGAATGAGCGAAAATGTTTTTCCCTGGCAAGCTCTTTAATTTTGGTGTGAATGCATATGTGTAGCAGAGAGCTTAATCTGGCCCCTGGCGTACTTCTTGTTTCCATTTTTCTCTGCCATAAAAGCAGAGCCTCCAGGACCTTGCATTGTGTAGTGCTCAGGAGTGTAAATAGTGTATTTTGTTCATCCTTTTGGATAACATTCAAGCAATAGTTGGATTACTTCTTCCAGTTTGTGTTTCTAGATAAACCCATGTGTGCTGCGGTCACATTGCGCTGCTGCAGAGGCACAGGTGGGTGGAGGTTTTGGAAAGTCACCTGAAAGCTTCTGCAAAGAGGAACGTGCTGTTGTGTATGTGTTCGTTCTCAAATGTACTGGAATATATTCTAAGTGACTCATTTCATTTCAGGCATGAAATCCTATGATTGTCTGACAAGATGGACTTCAAACAGGTTAAATGCTGTCGTGGTATCAGTCAAGTAAGAGAGATTCTCCTTCTAGATGGGATGAGGGTTTGGAATAAATTAATCTATTTCAATTAGTCTAATTTTGCAATATCTTTTTTTTTGATCATGTGCTTTCCTGCTAGCTTTAAGTATTTGTAAACGAAAGCTGTCAAGGTTGCAGTGGTGAATTGTGGTTGGTGGTTATTTTGGATATTGCTTTATGAAGTTGGGTGGGTAATAAAATATTTGATCCTCCAGGATACTGATAGTTCCCACTTCGCTGGGTGCAGAAAATGATAAACATTCACCAACTAGGGCAGATGCTAGCAAGCCTTTCTCTTTATAAATAGCAGGAAGTAATACACTTCTGCTTGCCTCTAACAGTTACAGGTTGGCACCTAAATACCGTTTTCCCATTCAGTTTGAAGATGTGTATTCGGTAACGAAGTTCTTCCTCCAGAGCAGCGTCCTCTCCCAGTATCGGGTCGACCCAGATCGGGTCTGTGTTGCAGGAGACAGTGCAGGTGGAAACTTAGCTGCAGCTGTGGCACAACAGGTAAAAAAAATAGCTGGTTTGCTAGCTCAATTTTTTTTTGTCATTTCATGAACTCTTACAAAAGACTAACAAAAACCTCTGGTCAAAGCAAGCACACCTCTCAAATGTCTCTTGTGGTCCATGTACACAGGATGTCACGCAGCCCACAGGACTGCCAGTGGGGGCTCTGAATTTCCAGCCAAGCAAGTTTACTTGAGCCATTTAATGGCATCAAAGTCGCTTTGATGCTATTATGTCCTCCAAACCTTTATACCCTAAAAAAAAGGCTCTCTGCCCTATAATTAGGGCATACATCACTCTATCCTTAAGCACATTTTCACTGTTTTAGGTATGTTGTTTGATAAGGGAATTTTAGCAGTTTGACTCATATAGGTGTAAATAGCAGCAAAAAAGAGAGGACTAAATGTTCCAGTGCCATTTGATCATACATGGTTTCAGTGCCTTCTGAACTTCTCACTCAGGTTTATTAAATAAATTCAGTGCAATGTTGTTGCTCTCTTGAGAAGTTATTTGGATTGTAATGAATCTCACTTGGAAAGGTTGTGAATTTTCTGTGAACACTGAAGGCACAAGATGAGGGAGAAGGTGGAAATTTATTAGTGAAGAGGGAAAAAGGATGACACATAAGAAATGTCAGTGTTCAATTCATCACATTTTATTTTTCACGTGTCTAAAATGGACAGAATTGTAGTTGCTTGGGTTCTAATACCTCAGGGTTAAAAAAACCAAACAGATGGATAAGCTCTAAATTGTGTGCAATGATTAAAGGAGCCTCAGAAACCTGCAATTTTTCAGCTATAGGAATAGAAATTTTCTATAGTTATATAAAGAGCATTTATTACTACTTTGGAAATCATCAATGCTTCAAAAAGAATATTTCCTTGTTATCCTTCAACAGGAGAAATAAAATGAAATTATATTTGGTGTTTGAGAATTTTTAATACAAAATACTGTTTTAGGTGACCTCCCTATGAATTTAGAATTTCTTTAAATTAGTCTATCCTGGTTTTATTGATAATCTTATTTTGCTTATGTTGTAAAATGTGCATTAATTCCTTACTCTTAAGATCTTCTGTCAGTGTGGGAGAACCAACACTTCTTAACTGACTTTTTGTAATTATTTCTATTTTCTTCTACAGCTGTTAGAGGACTCTGAAGTCAAAACTAAACTCAAAGCCCAAGCTTTGATTTACCCTGCTCTTCAAACCCTTGACCTGAATTTGCCATCTTACCAAGAAAATGAAAACAAGCCCATTTTACCCAAGTCACTTATGGTCAAGTTCTGGAGTGAATATTTCACCTCCGATTCATCTCTCAGAGAAGCGATGGCCTCCAACAGGCATGTCCCGGTTGAATCGAGCCACTTGTTTCAGTTTGTAAATTGGAGCAATTTGCTGCCTGAAGAGCTGAAGAAAGATCATGTTTATACCAGTCCCGCCTACGGGAGCTCCGAGCTTGCACAGAAGTACCCAGGGTTTCTAGATCCGAGGGCGGCCCCACTGCTGGCGAGCGATGCCCAGCTACGTGGGCTGCCCCTCACCTATGTCCTCACCTGCGAGCACGATGTCTTACGGGATGATGGAGTCATGTATGCCAGGCGCCTCCGGGCAGCAGGCGTTCCTGTCACGCACGATCATGCCAAGGACGCCTTTCATGGGGCGATGATGTTTGTCTCGGGTCCAACCGAATTAGCTGTAGGGCATCGGCTGTTGAACAGATATATCGAGTGGTTAAATGAGAATCTATGAGTTGAAAATGTTGATCTAGTATGCCTGGCTCGTGTTCACTGGGTGCAATTGAGGAGCGTAGGAGGATAGGAGCTATGTGAGTTTTTGGGCGTGATTGCCATCTTCGTTGTGTTGCCCTGCAGTGCCTGGATTGCAGCGTTTCTCCTCTTCTCTGGCAGGAAAATCAGTCTGATTCTAACCTAAGTGTTCTTTCAGTGCTGTCGTCTGAGCTCAGAACCCCATAAACAGCTGGGACTGCCCTAGGATTTCTCACCTGGCCAAGACTCAGGTTGGTGTGCCCAACCATGCCCACACACTGCCTAGGCTCACCCAAGCCCCTGGCTGGCACAGTATGTGGGACTTGATGTCTTGTGTCGGTTGCTTCTTGTTTCTTCCTATCGCAATGTGTTTATGTAGCAGGCTTGTGCAAATGGGTAACGTTGCTGTTTGCACATGGGAGGTGCTCAGTGGCTGCTTGCTCCCTCTCCCCTTTGGCCCTGCTGCTGCTGTTGGGCAATGGGGTGAGCAGAGGCGCAGGGACCCGACTTCATGAAGTACAAGGCAGCTTGTGAAACCCTGCCCTTCACACACGGCTGCTGAGTCTGTGCTGTTGTCTCTCTCCAGCACAGTTTGAGGGAAGCACTTGAAAACCAAATGGGATAGCTGTAACACAGTGCAAATGTTTTGCTGGTGGTGGTGCGGTTTTGTTGTTGTTTTTGGTTTGTGGGTTTGTGTTTTGTTTGTTTGGTTGTCTTTTTTAAAGCATCTGTCTTACTTGGTAATTACTTTCTTTAATCCTTGTACTAGGAGGAAATAGTGTAACAAAACAGCACTGGATATTCATCAGATAAAGGAAGACTGTGAAGGTCCTAGCCTTACAATAGCACTGCTGTATGTTTTATGCTCTACTTATTTAATAAGTTGTGTTGTGTGTTCTAATTATCCTTAAAATTGTTTAGCAGTTTTTACATATGAATTTTAAAAAATAAAATTAGCTTCGTAGCTTTATAGGCTTGAAAAAGAAACACAATTCATCCGTCAGTCTTGAACAAATATCCTCTATATAAATGTTTTGTGTATTAAATATAAACCCTAAACATTGTGAATGATGAAAGCATAGATTGGTTGGCTATTGGTTTTAAACTGATCACAACACACCAGAAACATGTACTTCTAGCATCCTGCTTTTTTCTTTTGCATAAAAGATACTGAATCTTCAATAATTCTGGGGTTTTTTTCTGAGTGTGTATGCAGCCTGTTCAGATGGAATGTATATGGAATGATTTGCCATATTTTTCTTTTTCATCTTTATTATGTTGAGTATAAAAATTAAACTCGTCTTCAATTCCAACGCAATGTACTTTTTGTCACTCAAGTATCCCATATATTGGAAAGGAATAACAAGTTGGCTTTCGTACACACGGTAGCTATTGCAAACAACCAGGACCAAACTCAGGGAGATGTTGTTTTACTTCTGCTATTATTGTTAATGTGAATACTTAGTAATGCTTGACTGTGATTGTTGAGGAGAGAAACAGAAGCGGCTGAGTAGGTGTCTTTTATCAAGAAGAGGATGCTGAAGCTTGCGACTGGGATGGAGACCAGTGGGGAGCTGAGCCTGGCTGCGGGGAGGACTGGGCCAGGGCTTCTGTTCGCCCCAGCAGACAAGGTCAGAAAATTGGGTTTGGTGTTGCAGCAGGAGGGTTCTGTGTCTCTGCTTCTGAATTCATCCTTGAAATGCTAAGTGCCTTACTGCTAGCATACCAGGCACGAAATGTGCCATGGGACTAAAAGGCATCGCAACGTACTTGCGTGTTTGCACATCCTCAGGACATGTGCACGCTCATGCAAGCTCGCAGTGTATTTGGGAAGTTATTTCTCATGGTGCTTTCCACAACGCTGCCAGCAGGTCCAGGCTCTCACCTGTGGGACTGGGCTCCTGTCTGCTGGCAGCAGACATCTCGACTGGAGTTTTAACTGTCTCATTCGGAATTAACAGCAGCTTAGTATTCCTGAGGAAGTAGGGATTTGGGGTTTTGCCTCAGTAACACCTGTGGTCTGACTTTTTATACAGTAAAAAAAGAATATTCCCCAGGTTGGGTATTTCCAATGCTGTAAATGCTAGCGGGATGAACCGAGTTGGCCTTTAGTCACTATCAGTCATCCTTTCTCTGAGTCTTACAGGCTGCTTTATTCTTTCTTCCATATAAATGTCAGAAAAAGACTTGCTTAAAAGAACATTTGGAGAGGACAGTTATTTTGTTTGTGTCAGAGGGAGACATGCACAAAGCTGGGATATGAAAGCAGGCATCCCTCAGCGGATTGCATTGCTGTCACTGATACTGGCTTTGAGTGTTCTACTTCCTTGCAGGCACTGGGACACTGCTGATAAAGCAGCATTAGTCTGGTTGAAGTGTTGGAAAGCTCATCCATCACTCAGTCGGTGACAAGGACTAGCAGGAGGGTGGTGGTTCCTGGCAGACTGAAGAGCTGGGCACGCCGTGGGAGCCTGTGTGGGACCTGCCCTGCTCTGCGCAGGGGAGGCTTTGCCTCCCTTTGGGGGGTGATGGAGACACTGGGCAGCACCCAGCCTCTGCCAGTAGAAAGCGTGCCAGCCCAGCAGGACCAAACCTGGAACACCTTCCTTGTCCGCACTGCCACTGACTTGGTGTTTCCTCTGTTGTGGATCAGGCATCGGCTACGGCAGGGACACGGGGAGCCCCCGACACTGAGGGAGCAGCAGGGGGGTCTGTCGGGTGCGCACTGCTACCCCCTGCCTTTGCACCCGGAGCAGGGCTGTTGGTGCTTCCCGCACTTCCCTGACACAAGTGTTGCACGGTGTGTGTGTGCAGCTCCTGGCAAAGCCTGGGGAGGGCTCTGGATGTGGGTCCTGGCATTTCCTCTGTTTCTTCAGACAAAAATTCATGGAAGGCATCGGGAAGGGCTTGGCAGGGGAGGCAGGCTTGCTGACCGGATGGTTGTCGGCCGAGAAGGGAGCCTGGGGAGGCAGTGAAGGAGGAGGTGAAGCCATGTCTTAAGGGTAAATGCTTAAATTAGTGGAGAATCTAGCAGGCATCGAGGAGATAAAGTAGTGAAGATGTTGGCAGTGAGAGGAACAGAGTGAAAGACACCTCTAGAAATTATCTTTCTTACCTTTAGAAAAGTTTTATACCTGTAAGGAAGTAGAAAAATTTATGGTCTAAGCAAAAATGCTAACAGTATTACCAGCCTCCCCCTGCATGTTTTTATAGTACTCTGCTTGGAACAAGAAGTAAATGTCTCCTAACCACCAGCACCTAAAGATGGATTAATGATTGATTGGACTGTATATGCTTTTGATTAAATTCCTAAAATAGACTTTTTGAGTTGGAAACGCTTGGTGAGTCACAAAATGAGACAGTGAAAATTGCAACGTCAGCATCTCTGGCAGGAGAGGCTGAACCCCCAGTATGCAACTCATTTATCCAGAGCAGAAAACAGTAAAAACCACCCCAAGGGGAGGCTTTGTTCTCTCTCCCAATAGAGACTGAAATGAAATTTGGTGTTTGATAGTAAAAGGCAAAGCTCAGCCTTGCCATCACCATGGCATGGCTTAGCCAGTGGCATCCCGATTGGGGAAGGCTGCACGGGCGGGGGCGCTGTAGCTCTGCCCTGCCACCCATGAACCCTTCCTGCCAAACCTCACCAAGGTGCGGGCAGGCTCGCGCCCCTTCTGCGTGGCACGCTGTGCTCACGTGCCATACGTGCACCATGCCCTTTGCTGCAGGTCCTGAGGCCAAGTCTCGCCCTGCTGGCATGTGCTCAGGGTGCAGCATCGGCCTCTCGCTGGCAGCTCCTCCATTTCCCTCCTGCTTGGGAGGTGCAGCCGATCCTTGCAGCCCTGTTGGGAGTTCACAGAGGAGCCAGCTCTGGTTGCAGAGATCAAACCCTCTGAGTACGCCCAAGTGTGCGGGGGGGCTGATCTCAGACTCTCCAGTTCCCCTACATAAAATGTGATACAGCAGTAGGCGTATGCAGAGAAAATGAAACTAATTCACACTTGCAAGTGAATGGAGGAGGGAATAAAGCATCCCCACTGGTTAGGGTTTCCCCCATTATCAATTTAAGAGTCCTTAACTTTTTGCTGAAGTACTGGTTTTCAAGGGAAAAAAAACAACCAAAAAAAAACCAAAACCCAAAAAGACCCACCCCCAAAAAACCACAACTTGGCAAATAGTTTTGGTTTTCTAGTATTTTTGGAGCTGTTCATTAAGTTGTTCCCTGCTGGCAAATTCAGTTTGGGTTTTCACACTAGCCAGGAGCCCCAGGTTGAACACTGCCCGGCAGAGGACAGCACATCTCAAACTTGCATTACTAGCGAGCAGAGCCCAGAGCTGCCTGGTATTGCTTATTTGACACCAGGCACGCTGCGCCGGACACCCAAATGTTTTGGCAACAGCAAAAACTGCTGCAGAGAGACCCTTTAATTCAGGCATTCCTTATTGATAAGCCTACTACAAGACAATATAATTGCAGACACCAGCTTGTGACTAAGAGAGCTTTGCTAAGTCTCTGGCCTCAAAATAATGAAGGTTTAGAAAACTCTGCTCAGCAACAAAATTAATCTATGCAATATTCATAGAGATGTTAAACTGGGACAAAAATCTAAAACCACTGAAACTAAGAATATTTTAACTATAACAATTATAAGAAATTTTTGAAACTTCTTTTTCTTTGAAATATTTGTGCCTTGCTGTACATTTTTCTTCTTGAGGGAGAGTATGTTTCAGGCTAGACAAGGATTGTGACCTGCCCTCCTTCCCTGCCTCTGCTGCAGCTTCGGTGTCCCCGGTGCCAGTGAACCCCCTCATGCCAGAGTGCGGTGGCCCTGGGCAGAGCCCTGCAGGGACCCCCCCAGCCCGGTCCTTGCCCCCTTGGTGATGTGCGAGATGGAGAGACCTTCCCATCCCGGCAGGGCCGGAGCCTGCCCGGCTGCCTGCTCTCAGTGCTCGCCGCGCTGGTGGGGGGTACTGGGGCGGGTGGGATCCAGAGGTCAGGGCAGAGGTGCGGGGGGTCCCGTCATGGCTCGGCTCTCCCGGCGGTGCCCTGGCTGTCCCACCATCAGCAAAGCTGGAAAAAAACCCAAAACCAAAAAGCTGCATTTTACACCTTTCTTTTTTTTTTTTTTCAGCCTCAGCTGTTGGGTACGGTTTATACAAATCCACTAATTGTGACTAGGAAGTGCTGAGGAGGAATCAGTTATTAATTACCTGTGAAGAGTGCACCTGCCCTGGGAAATTGTTTTTGCAAATAGTGATGCCCAGCCTCATCGTGCTCACTCACCCGTGCCTACCTGCTTGAATAACCAAACACGGGCAGCGGTAAGGGCAGGTGCACTTCGGAGGTTTATGTCTTTATTGCTCTATTACCAGTTCTTTGAAGCGTTACTGCAGCGTGGAAGAAGAAACGCTCCATTTATTCAGCTCCTTTTTATCCTTCAGTGCAACGGCAGTTGCCTGAATGAACAAAATATTTAAAAGCTGGTGAATGAGAAGCCAGTATTATTTAGCAGCCACGTGGGAAATTTTAAAGCAGCTTCTGTAATGCTTAAATATTAGCTGATTTATTGGCTTTGTCTTCAGAGAAAAGCTAGAATACCTTTTTATATATCAGATACTAATAGGGTTAATATTCGCTAACCTTAAAGTACACCACAATGAAGGGGAGGGAAGAAAAAAAAAAAAAGGTCTTTTTAGAAGCTGAACCATGTTTATTTCTCCCATTTAAAAATAATCATGGTGGTATTCAGACTTTCACTGATGTGTATCATGACCTTGCATTTAACTCTTCTTCTCTACTCGGCTTATTCACCAAGCCCTAATTACACTTAGCTGCCAGTTGTATTTTATAAAAAAAAATACGTTTATAAGCATATGATATATAGTTTATATATGTTGCTTTGTATAAATCCAATAAAATTCCACATTTTAAATAGAATACATGTTGTACTTTAGAGAAACACCAAAGCTCTCTGCACACCTGCAGCTGTGTGGGGAAAGAGCCCCAGAACGTATCAATCCGGAGGGCTTGGGGTGGCAGGGCCCAAGCTGGGTCTCGGCCGCCTCCCTCCCGCATGGCTGCATGGCTAAGCTGCTCTCCTGGGAGGAGGAGGAGGAGGAAGGCTCCAGGGTGAAGTTTCTATGCAGCAGCCAAGGTCAGCAAAGGCCTCTTCCTCCTTCTCTTCCTGGGAGGTAGTTATTCAAAAAAGGGCTTTGCAGCTTTGGGGGAGCAAAAGAAATCTGTGTGTTGGACTTCTTGAAACATGCATCATTAATGAAGATTTATTCCTCCCAGGAAAAAAAAAATTAATTGAATAATTGAAGCAATTTCATGTCTTTCCTCATTTTCAGGCCCTGCATATAATTAGTACAATTCCAAATAACAGATGGCAAAGTGCTAAGGAGAGCGATTGTATATGAGATGTGTATTATGGAGGCATTTTATGCAAAGAACATCCTACACACAGCCATTACATTGCAGGCTTGCTCAGATGCTGCTGTCATAAAAGCAAAATTGCAGGCAGAAGATACACAGGTGGAAGGGGATTCATTTGCACTTTATCTGCTCTTTATATGTGCTGCTTGTTTGCACACAGCAATTTATAAAAGCCAGATCTCTTCCCCAACAGCACCCAGCACGGTGCTATTGAGATGGGTGGGTATGGGTGCTGGCCCACAGGGCTCACTGCCAACGTCAGCCTGGAGATGCTCAGCCCTTCTCCCACCCGCTGCCTCCACGGCCTCTCTCCTCCATCAGGTTCTAGTCACTGCCATGCTGCAGGTTTTTCTAACTTCTCAAGCCTGCCATTTACTCTCTGACATCCTGAAATGTACTGATTTTAGGAGTCGGAGAGACTCATCCATTACCTCTGCAAGGCAGTGATGGAAAAAATGTAACTTCTGGTTTACAGAAATGGCTGAAAACCTGTGCAGTATAATCCTCCTTGGGCTTTGCTTGATTGTTCAGCTATCAAATATACTGCACTATGGAGAAGAGTCACAAAGTTTGGCCAAATGCTGTGTGGGAAACACTGCCTTGCTGGGGGGAGCTGACTGCGTTCGGGCACAACCGTGGCTAAAGGCTGGGCACTGCACCCGAGCAAGTGCAGTGGTAGGAGCTGCCCGTGGCAGGGCAGGCTGCCTCTCCTGATATAATGCCCGACTTATTTAATTTTGAACATTGAACACTTTAAGATAGCTTATTTTTTTTCTTTAGCAAAACCTTAACACTGCTGGAGGCCAGCAGCGGGGGACAGGCGTAGCTCAGGCTGTGGGTTTGGCACCCCAGAGCCTGGCTGTGCTGGGGCTGCGGCAGAGCGAGGAGAGCCGTGCCAGCCCGGCTCTGCCCAACGGCGGGGCTGGGATGGGGTTGCAGTGCTGCAGTGCTTGCAGCGTTCCTTGCTAGAGCCTTTGAGGGGTGCAGCAAATGCTCCGAGTGCTGCACTAGGAAGGCTTCCTGCTGTCCCCGCCTGTTTCTTCTTGAATTTTCCTCGCTGGATTCAGATTTCGTTATGCCAGGAAATCTGGCATTTGTGGTAAACTACATTCAAGCCAAAGAAAATTGGTTTTGAATTGTGTTTATAAGCCAGCTCTTCCTGGGAAGCTTCTCTACTGCCGCTTTCCTTCAGCAGGGCAATGCCCGTGTTAGAGCTGGAGTTTTCACAGCCAAACCGCGGGAAGTGTCGGAGATTGGCAACTCTATCTTACGCTCACTCAGCAGGAGGAGTTGAGCCAGGAAAGCTTCACCCCAAACTCTGAGGCAGCTGGGGGCTTCCACGGGTCTGTCGAAACCTGCAGCCGGCGAGTGGTAGCGCTGCTACCGAAACGCCACGTGCCCAGCCATGCAGTGGCGTGATGCATGCTTGCAGGGGTGATGGCCCTCGGTGCCTGCTGGCCCTCCAGCTCCCTGTCCTTGGGGATCAGCTGAGCAGGCAGAGCAGGGCACCAGCAAGGCTCGGCTGGGAGCTGGGGTCCTGGGGCCACATGCGTGCAGGAGGAACAGCAACACCAGGGGTAAAGTGAGATTGCTGGAGCGTGGGCTGCTTTTAGCATCTAAAATATCTGGAGCACCCTACACACATTCCCTAATTACCACGACCAGCTGGGGCAGGAGCTGCCACGGCCCCTTCATCAGGGAGACCTGAAGGCAGGGAGAGCACAGAAATGCTCAGATGCATTTTTCCGGCAGGGAGTTGGCAAATGAGCATCTGAGTCCAAACACAATGACTTTGGCTTGGGGACTGAAGCAGAGGAGATAATGGGTCACATTTATTCCGTAGCACAGGGAAACCAGGTACTGCTGGGCTAATATAAACAAGCCACAGATAAACAAAAGTAAACATTTAATTCTAACTCTTCTTTGTACCAAGGGTAGAAACAGCATTAGGCTATCATCACATTTATGGTAACAGGCTGCACAGCCTCTGCCCAACGCCCTCCAGGCTGGTGTATAGCAGCAGCGTGTGCTGCTGACCTGTTTGCACTGCAGGTGTCATTGCAAAGTTCTCTTCCACTGGTTTGTGGTGGCCAGGGCAAGGTATTAATTAATTTCACCTAGTAATAATTTATAACCTAAAAGAATATTCCCATGTTCCATTTTGCTCACAGGGGCGAATCCCGGGTGGGGATAAACATCCCCTGTTCAAAAGGCTCTGCAGGAAACATACTCAAGGTCAACCTTAATGACTCACTCCAATCAGCCAAATGCAAATACATCATAATAAACTGTTAAATATACATGACATTTAATAAGCCTCAGTCTAATAAAAATTGACTAATGGGTATTTAATGACAACAAACATGCCTGACTCCAGTTGCATTTCTTCTTTAAAGCCTGGAGGATGCTAAAGAACCCAACGAATTTAACAGCACGACATTAATTTACAGCCGGAGCCTGCCCTTGGCTCCCAGTCTAAATGCCCAGTTTTTGCAAACTTGCTTCAAATTGACTGGGAGCTGCAAGATTAAATCTGGGCAGCACCATTTCAACAGCTTGCTTGAGAAATACTATAGACATCTATCAAAACAGCGTGAAGAAGTTCTGTACTCATTAAGGGCTGTTTGCTTTTTGAATGGACGGTGGTTGCATTAAGCTGTTTCTCAGTGGAAAGATTTGTACTGACGACATTCCTTGAAAGACCAGTTGACTGTAATAGAAAAGTGTGTTATTGGGGTGCTGTAGGGACGAGGGTTCCCAGGTATGGGATGAATTTCCCCCTGCCAAGTCACTATGGTCATGTACCCAGGATCAGTAAATTGCACACAGTGGCCAAGGCCACCTCCTGCTGCTCCCGGCAATTGTCTCTCTCCTCCCTTCTGGACCCAAACCTGTTCTGGAAGGTTAGGCTTCTATGAGCAAATGTAAATCTGTGCCCAAGTACTGACTTTGCAACTTGTAGTAACTTGTTCTTTCAACATAGCTATATATGAGATACCTCGTGTTCCTCAAAATGCCCTTTAAACCCCTCTGTGTGAGAGAAGGTACAGTTAGCAGATCTGGAGAGCGATGGGTTTCCTAAGAATCCTGCGGAGTGCAGTGTGGCTCTGTGAGCGGCTGCCAGGCAGAACAATATCTTTCACAAGGATAATTTGTTCTGAGAAATAAATCCCTCTGCCTTTCAGTGGAAGAGTGGGAAAAACCTGTCAGCTGCCCGAGTGTTTAGAGGTTTGTGAGGTGTGTGTAAATTGTGTAATTAAAGTTTCCTTTATTACTCATACTGGAAACCTTATCAGGCAAACACAGGTCTCTTCAGGTGCTTTGAAAAGACCCAGCATGCACCCTCGTATTCTGGCCACGCGACACTATTTTCACCGCAGACACTGGGTGCTTTGGTTGTTTGCGTGCAGTTGTTGTTTTAACAGAATAAGCCTGCAGCAGAGAACTGAACGGGAATGTCGGTGGCTGTGCTTTCCTAAAGCCTGGTATGTAGGAAAAGACCATCAGTTGCTTTTGAATCAGTTTCTAAATAAATGATCCATCAAGGACGTAGGCATTTGGAAAATAATCTCACACAGGGATGATGGATGTGTAGTGTTTTGAGAGAAAAGTGCTCTGTGGGGATTATCGTTTCCCAATAACGTGTGTTCAGGAACCGCGGTTACCCTGGCACGTTGCTGTCCCACAGCCGCGCGCTGACGAGCAGGCAGCTGCTCACCCCCGTGGTCTCTTGGGCGTGCACGGGACTGAGAGCAGAGGAGATCCGTCTGTTCCAAGAGCACCTTCATTCTTCTGAGGCATATTGTAGAAGTTGTCCTCAATACTCTGAAGAGCTCCAAACCTCCATCTTGAACGAGTCAGTAGAGGAGGAGACAGAGCCAGAGGGGAAAAACTCTGGCGAGAAAACACTTTGCTCTCTGCTCACCATCCTCTGAGCCAATATTTGGTTATTTTTTATTATTATAGGTACAAAAAGAAATGGCCTTTAATTACCATTAAACTGTATGAGACCTACTGTAGCATAATGCTATCTAACTTCAGCTGATTGCTTCGAACGCTTCTAGTTTGTCCTGAATGAACATTCATGATACACCTAGAAAGTACCAGAAATTATGTAAAAAATCCACCCCAAAACAAAAAAAATCCCCAAAGGTGCAGAAAGAATTCTGATCATTATCTTCCGTAGAAAAGCATTTGTCTCTGAACCTGTACTGGGATCAGCATTTGCTAGGAGTGAAACGCAGAAGAACGTGGCTCCCAGTAACATACCACTGTGTGCATGGTTATCGGAAGTGCTCGACTTCCCCGCGTGCCAGCCGTGCTGGCTCTTCTCAGTCCTCGGGTGAGTCAGTGACAAGGCGTGAGGCTGCTGCTTCTTTATCTACATTCTGGCAATTGCTCGTGAAGTAAGATTTATTAGCGATTGACAATTTCTTCTTGTCATATGTAATAATATTCAAATACAGTAAGTGAAAAATATTATGGTAAGCATTCTGTGCCAATTATAAAAGCAGAAGTTTTGGCTCATTTGACAAAGAAACTCGATGTGAATCTATCTCTCTCGGTGAAGCCAGGGCTGGGCTCTGGTTGCCAGCCTGCCTGCTGAGCTCCGGTCTCTCCCGCGCCCCGGTGCCAGCCTGGCTCCCTCCCACCCTGCTGACAGCAACTGATTCCGGAGAAGGAAAATCTGAAATTACTGTAGCAGAAAACAGTTGAGGTGAGTTTCCAGCCTTGTTCCCATGGCGGCACCCTCAGTGACTCGCTGCCGGCTGCAGCTGGGCGGCAGAGGCACCTTCCTGGGGTTTTTAAGCGCCGCAGCGTGCTGGCCTCTCACGCCCCAGGACTCACGTCATGTGTCCATAGGAACAGGTTGGGGGGGTGGAACTGGTGCCCATGGGGGTTTCCAGGACTCACCCAGACAAACCCACAGAGTCAACAGATTTCTTCACAAACCTGTGCTGTGGGTGGGACCTCATCAAAGGCTTTTTAAAAATCCAGATATATCATGACTACTAGATCCCCTTCATCCAGGGTTTCAAGCATCGCACCTTGGCACAGACTACCAGGTCTCCTTGAAAAAATCCCGGTTTTGTAATGAATACAGTTGTATGAAAGATGTGGAGGTTTAAGATCAGTTAATTTATTAGTTTTCCTTACAAATTGTTACTGATACAAAGTAGTGCTCTGAAATGACGGGTTAATGTAATGTGTTACCTTTTATAATGGTTTACTTGGCCATTTAAGGAAGCGTCATTTGAGCCGCTCATTTACTGTGAGCGTTCTGCACATACATATTAAAGATTTTCACAGCACTTCATCCGCCATAAACTTCTTCCATCATCAGTCATGTACGATGACTCACTTGTGATGGGTTCTTTACGTTATCAGTGCCCATTCCGTGCCATTTGGAATTTTTTATGGCATGTAGCATGATACTGATGCAAAAATGAAGTAGTTGCTGCTCACAGTTTCCATACAGCTCTGTGTACGCTGATGCCCGTCTCCCCGCTGCCCGAGCTCACGCTCTGCAGTAACTTTCTGTGAACACAGACGGAGATCATTGCGCTGCGAAAGCTCAAGCCAAGTTACTGCTGATTGGAGTAAAGAAACTGAAATCCCTCCGGTAGCTGGGGCAAAAGATGTGCAGACCTAGAAGACTTATTTCAAGCATAATGGAAACTCCTATTTATTCCTTTAGTTGATTTCACACATTTTGTTCAGTTTAGCTGTCAGGGCGTGATGGTTGCACAGCAAAACCAGCAGCTCTGAGCAGGTGGCAGCTATTCCTCCTGCCTCAGTTATGTTTCCCATTTCATCCTGCTGTTACCATGATAGGAGAGAACAATAGTAGCTCCTGGCTCTTGTAAAACCAGACAGCTGCTCCATGTGAATCACCAACATGGCCCACAGCACTGCTAAACTAACGAGCAGTTTCAACATCTGGTTTTTTTCTGATTTGTCTTTTCTAAATTTTAATTTCATTGCATTGGTAAAATTCAGAAACTGCTCTTTTGTATAATTTGCCAGGGCCAAGTAATGCTGAATACATGCTTGTCCTGATTATTTCCAAAATTTCAGGGACTGAAAGCTAATGTGTCATTTAGCAGTTTATTTTATTTAGCTTTTTTACAGCTCATGATAGTTTTTCTGCAGCAATCTACATATGACCTGCAGCTTCTTTCTCTTTTTACTTATGCTTTAAAAATGAGGCATACAAATTTTGGCTTAAACTTAAGAACTGTAACTGTACTTCAGTAATATTTGCTAAACTTGCAATTTCCAGGAATTTTCATTTCTAACAAACATATTTGGCATGAACAGTATAGATACTTCTAAATAGCATTTTTTAGGAGTACCCATCCTACACAGCCACGTTAAAATGAGCTGGGCTTGTCCAAATTGCCACACAACATGCAGTGGTGAACCACATGTTCCCAGATAAATGTAATTTCATTTCCTTTCTGGATTTCAGCAGTGGTTGTTGATGTACAGAAGTTTGTGTTGTGTGTTTGTTCCAGATGCTTATAAAAAAAAAAAAATACCCGCCTGTGACTTTAGCTGCAGTCCTGGCACAGAGCGTGGCTGGAGATGCTGCCCCTGGGCCTCAGGTTGGGTTTTTCTCTTGCAGTCAGAGGAACAGACTGAGCACTGGCTGGGGACCCAGGCACCGTCCCTGGCTGCCTCAGCCATTGCAAACTGCCACATGTTCCCTACTCCTGCTACCTGTGTTAGCTAAATTAAAAGTATTATGGGGAAGTGGCATGTTCTGCAGCCAACCTCCAGCACCCTTATTCAAAAGCAGATGTCGAACCTGCATCTTCTCTCCTGGTTCCTGTTACTCTGTCTTAAAGAACAAGGCAGGCGATTGCCCTTGTCAAGCCTATCTGTTAGCTGTGATGTCCTTTTTGGTCTGTGCTCTCAGCCACCACCACAGCACTTCACCCCTGCCCGTCCCCAGCGATGCTCCTGCCGAGGCGGCAGCCCGACCTCCTGCCCGCACTGTGGGGACGGCTGATGGTGCCGTGCCAGCCCGCTCCCGGGCAGGGTGGAGGTGTGGTGGGGCAGGTACCTGCCACTAGTCCCAAACCTGCCCAGCTCTTCTTTCCTTTTTTTCAGGCTCATAGTGGACATTCACAGAGCTCTTTGAAAGCTCAGTCTTTCACTGGCACTCCTCTTTCTTCTTGTACTTTTTCAAAATGCACATTTTGTCTGGAGCCTTGGAGCATTTTTCTTCTGAGCACTCACTTGCCATGTACAGGAGCTCCTTCAGCACTGCAGGGCTATTGGGTACACGGAGAGGAGAGAAGAAGTGAACCTTATCTTTTCAGTTCTTCGTATTTCTTTCTGAAAAGGAACGAAATAATTGCTTTCAAAAACGATTTTAGTTAGCCATGTGGTGGCTGTGTTTGTAGACAACCTCAAAGCTTTGCTCTGAAATGCTCTCCATGGCAGTGACTCCTTGGAGAAGGCTCAATCCTGGGCCGGTTGGGATGAGACTGCTGTTACCTGCATAGTCAGGAGCAGGGATGAGCCCGGGAAGACAACAACCCTAAGAGCAAGTGGTCCGCCCGAGAACTGGAGGTACCCACCCCAGCCGTGCTCTCCCTGCGGCTGAAACATCCGTTTCTCCTGGGTATGACTTTCCCCAGTGAAGGGACCATCCTGGCCAGAGTGCGGCACAGCACCGCTGTCACCCACTGTCACCTGCTGTCACCTGCTGTCACCTGGGCTTCTGCTGCAACCCCTGGGGCTCCTCTCCTGCCCGAGGAAGCCTTGCCCTCAAGTACGCAAGCTGTACAAAGGGCTAACCCAGCAGAGGACAGCTTTTTTAGATACACTTAAACCATCAGAACTTAGCTCCAGTTTGTTTGTCCCCTGCAAGGGACGAAGCAGTGGATCGGTGCTGTAACGACGTATGGTGTTGCTGGGAGCCGCTCACCCAGCTCACAGCAGCGCCAGCACTGCCTGTGTTTTCCAGATGCTGCATGCGATCTAAATGCTGCATGAATGGCCTGATTTTGCTGGGATCGGATGAAGCAATTAGATGTCAGTATATGTGCACATGTTGCAAATGCATGGCCATCTGCTCGGGGTGCAGCAGTAGCTGGTTTTGTACCTGCCAGCGATTCTGAGCAAGCTGTCGTTAACGGTTGAATAAAGCGGTTTTGCCTTGTTTACTAAAGTGGTGATTAATAAGCCCCCCAAATGCTGAGATTTTATTTTTCCTGCGAAGTAGGCCTTGTGACTGTAAATGCAGCCCCGCAGCCTGCATACAGAGTGAAATGTTTTTTCTGTAGCAGGCTGAAAAGAGCTCTACTTCTTACATGAGCCAGGAAAGAAAGACTGACCCTTTTGCCTTCAGTGATTCGTGTATATTGACAAGTCACACAGCAGCAGCTTTTTGGCTTGAAACCTCACTTAGAGCATGCTTATGCACAGCAATAAAAGTTAAATGGAAGTATATGAAAGCTTACAATGCACAGTGCAGGATTTTCTAAAAATCTCCCCCGGACACAAACCTGCCCTGTAGCAGTGGAAATCCCAGGCGGGGAGCATCTCACGTGTGTCAGCTGCACAGCCACCCAACCACGTTCAACCCAAAACACAGCTGAGATTGCTCTCCTGCTTGTTTTTATGCAAGCAAACTGCAGCACCCTCACTTTCTCGTGCAACGATCAGCACTTTCAGCCAGGACACCCAAGCCAGGTGTGCCCTGCCTCAAGAAGTTGAAACCTAATCTTTTATGGAGGGCTCTGGGGCTTCTGAACAGTGGAAGACAGTGGTCTGCAGGTAAAAATACAATCAAAACCACACGCAAAAACGCCACTGTATTGTTTGAAGCCAAGAAACAATTTTTTGTGCTGATATAAAGTGGTTCAGGTGCATTAGTTGCGGTGGAGCAGAGTCATTTTGCATTAGCAACGTTTATTCTCAAAGTTAAAAACATAATAATATTACATAGCAATGATGAATAAACCATCAAGTTTGAAGTGTTAGAATGTGTTACTGTATGAAAACTAAGTGCTCTTCTTTAGCGCTCTGCTTTAACATAATTAAAATACGTTGGTTTAACTGATTTGCTAACTATAGAATGTCTCTGAGCCGCTGCATCTGTTGGGTTGATCTCTGAGTGTAACAGGAGACACTGCTCTGTGGTTGAAGAAGCCCGGATGTAATTAGGACACAAGCCACCAGGCTCTGCCCTCCTGATGCCTCTGGGGATCTCTCAAAATGTGGGACGAAGAGCAGCACCCTTTCCCTCCTCACGCCTCCGAGAAGCAGCGCCGGGCTCTCCACCTCGACGGCCGCACAAGGTAAGTGCTTCGCACAGCGCTGGCCAGGCGGGGTGGGAGCTGGGGACCTCCGACTGCCAGCCCCATGGCTTGCTGTGAGACCTGCACGTTGTCCAAATGGGAGCATTTCCCGCGAAAGCCTCTATCAGGGCCCCGTGTGTGGCAGGCGCGGGGCAGAGCTGCAGCCCGCCCGTCCTCCCCGGGCAGTTTCCAAACAGGTCTCTGCAAAGGGGAAGTGTTTGTTTGCTCTCTCCTTGGCTCGGCACACATTTTGCAGTACCTTCCTCCCACGAAAACTGCCCCCGTGTCCCGCTCAGCCAAACAAATCGCTCCTTTGCCTTGACTCATTAATGATTGAATCATATGCAAATTAGGTTAAACGGCGACGTTGTGCTGCGCTCCAGGGATCCCAAAGTTCTCGCCAAGGCATGGTCCAGCAGTGCTGATGGAGAGGCAGCGCCCAACCCTGGGGATGGTAAGGTGTCCTTGTGCCCCGAGAGCCGGCTGTCAGACTGCGGCTTCTCAGGAAGACTCTGCTATTCCTCTAGCGAGACCATTTCTGAATGAACCCTTTAATTGTTTTACCCTGACTGCTTACTTTAAAACTGATTAATCAGTCTTTTTCTAACAACTACCTAAATCAATGTATCTGTCAATACACTAATTTTAAAATTATTATTTGTATTTAAAGTGCTACTGTTAGTGCAGAGTTTTCTAGAATTAAAATCTCACTAAAGTGTTGAGTTTCTTCTCAAGAGCCTGAACAGCCAGGGTTAGGCTAGGCGCTGCATGTGAGGTTATTCTGACCAGAATGAGCATTCTTGGCTACATAATTTCTGTCTCCTGTAGTACACGGTATAAGTGCAGATATTTGCTGGCTGTAACTTTATGAAGTTTTGTATATGCTGTACTTTATTCTGTCTCACAATCTACCTTTAAAATAAAATACAGTGCTTTGAGAGCAGAGACCTATTAACAAATTCTAGACACCAGAACAACTTTGAAAATGCTTAAAACAATTACAGTATTTGTGGAGACTGTCTTTAGCAGATTTTGTGGCAGTCACATTGCTGCTCTTTCAGAGTTTAGACTTAGCTTGATTTCAGTTTTAATCTATATCCCATTTTTTTAACATTTTATTTTCCCCTGCTTTCTAATTGTTTTGCTAATATTTTCACCAAAGGCTCTTGCTGAAAGCTTTCTTCATCTTGCAGTTCCCCTGCAGGTGGGTGTGGGTGTCTTTGCCTGAGGAGGGAGAGGAGTGAGCACTTGAGATCCTACTCTATTTCTTTCCCTGTAGCACGAAAGCATTTTTTTTAACCAACCTTTAGAAAGAAAGCAAAATTTGTCCTCAGGCAAACTCACACTTGGTGCGGCTTCCTAGAAAGCTTTGCTCCTTAAACAATACTGACTGTGCAACTTACTGCCAAGCTGAAAGGAGAAGCTCTTTGTCCGGAGCCAAAGCGAAAATGAAATAGCAGTGCAGGAGGGATGGCAGCGGTGCTGGCAGCCCTGCCTGGAGCTCTCCCGGCTGCAAACAGCCACGCATTTGCCAGCCCGGTGCTCAATGTTGTCCCGACAGGGAACAGCTTCTCCTCCTCCAGCCACACCGTGGGTCTGGGCTTGGGGCACTCCATTGTACGCAGGGTGTGGGCTTAGCAGCAGTTATGAGCTGCGATTGAATAAATCATACACAGTGTTCTCACTTCATAGGCAGTTAATGACAAAAGTGACAAGGTTTGTGAATTTGGCTTCAAAGGCATTTTATCCTGATCTTGACTGTGCTGTCCCCTTGACTACAGTTGCTTTCATATCAACGAGAACTCAGTTGTAACTGAACCTTCCCTTCTTGAAAGGGCTTTTTGTAGAAAACAGAAAAGACTTGTAAAACCCCAGGAGCAGAAATGCCCTGTGTCTGCAGGAATGGCTCAGAAGTCCTCCGGCATACCTGCCGTGATGCACAGGATACACGCTTCATCCTCACAGCCCTTTCCGTGCAATTCTGGTACCGAGTTACCAGCAAAACCGTACAAAGTGCATAATGAATGGTTCAATTAATTTAATAAACACATTCTTTCCTGACTTCTTAATGAATTCCGAGTAACATTGTCAGAGAGTGGCTGTATTGCTGCTAATGAGTTCATCCTTTACCAGCCTTGACAGTGGACTTCTGCTTTAGTGATGAGTGAGGAGACCATGGGACAGGGGTTGGGTAACAGGAAGGCAGATGACTTCCAGCAAGGGCTGTGACAAAGTGGTGACAGGTGAGTTTCACTTTCCCAGCCTCTGGTACTGCCGTGGATTTGGCCAAGCGGCAGCTGGCACGTTATGGCAGATGCCTTCAGGTGATGCTCTTACTTCAAACTGCTCACATAGGTTTTTGCTCACGCAAGTTTTCATCTTGCTCGGTAGCTCTGGTCAACAGCTGAAAGTAGAAATGTTGTGTGCATAAGGGATATTTTTTGAGTTCAAGTCCCTACTTACCATATAAGCGGTAAGGAAATAGCATGCTATATTCACCTATTACAGCAACAATATAAAAATGGCCATGCAATGATCATTTACTAACTTTTGGTGTTTTTTTTTTTTTTCTTTCGTCTTTCCAGGCTGTGAACGAGACAGACGGCTGTTTGCTGATAAACAGAGTCCTAGAGAAGTATTATCTTTCCACCATGTACAGCCTCGAGTTCATTTTAGGCTTCATTGGAAACACCATTGCTGTGCTCGGCTATATTTTCTGCCTGAAAAACTGGAAAAGTGGCAACATCTACCTGTTCAATTTATCGTTATCAGATTTATTGTTTCTCTGTACCCTTCCAATACTCGTGAACAGCTACTCCAGAGATCAATGGGCAAAGGGGAGCATCTTGTGCCACAGCAACAGATTCCTGTTGCATGCAAACCTGTATAGCAGCATCCTTTTCCTCACCGTTATCAGTATTGACCGATACATGCTCATAAAATATCCTTTCAGAGAACATTTTCTACAGAAGAGGAAAACGGCCCTTATTGTGTCTGTTGCAGTATGGATCGGGGTGATACTGGAACTGCTGCCGTTGATGTATTTCCTGGACCCTATAACACTTGACAATAATTACAAGTGTCTTGATTATGCAAGCTCTGGAGACCCCGAGAAAAGCCTCATCTATAGCATGTTTCTGACTGTCTTTGGGTTCCTTATCCCTCTCGTCATCATGTGCTGCTTCTATGTGAAGATGGTTCTTTTTCTTAAGAACAGGACTGAACAACTCAGTTCCCTCCTGACACTTGAAAAACCTTTTACTTTAGTCATCCTCACAGTGGTTATCTTCTCAGTGCTCTTTACTCCCTATCACATCATGCGCAATGTCCGACTTGCTTCCCGAATACCAGCCTTGAACGTATCTGAGTGCACGCAGGGCATCATCAACACCATTTACATCATCACGAGACCCATTGCATTTTTAAATAGTGCCATTAATCCTGTTTTTTATTTCTTAATGGGTGACCACTTCAGAGAGATGCTGATGGCAAAAATACGGGAGCTCTTGGGCAGGTTGACAACCACTGGCAAATGAACGAATAAGGAGACCTCTCATAGTAGGAGACGCGGGGAGGAAAAACCTCTTAGGGAGAGCTTTCACCAATGTACAGTGCCATTTTCTTAGACAACTTTATTTGTGCTATAGAATATGCGTGAGCTGATTGTGTTCCTCTAAATGCACTTGTCACCTTATTGTGCAGGAGAGCTCCTTCTGCTAATCTGACTCCAGCTAACCAGAAGTGATGCTCACTCACAACAGTACAGGAGGAAACAGTGCTCTCATAGCAGGATACGCTATGGCCTATTAATATTGTAAATAAAAGATCATCACGGTAGTTCTTAGAGGGAAAATAGGCTGCTTTCAGGCGGCTTCTTTGTGAGCCATAACTTGATGCTGGACTGGACCGGACCGGACCGGACCGGACCTAGGCTCGGATAAAATGTGCCAGCGGCACTAATTCATATGGTCAACATAATCCAGGGATCAAGGCTGAGTCTTCTTTATAGAAGTGTTTGCAACTTCTGCGTCTCCTGGGAGGTTTACCTTTCAGAATAAATAACTGGGACAATTTACATTTCCAGCTGATTTGGCGAGCGTCGGCATCTCGGATGTGGCAAAAAAGGAGGGTATGCAAATGGCTGGGTGGAATGTTTTGTCAGCATTGCCAGAAGGGGGGCAGTGGCTAGGTTGCTATTTTTGTTTGCGATGAGTGCAAGGAGTGCAGAAAGCTGTAACGTTTGGCTGCTGGTCTTCCAAGCATTCTGTGGAAGCACTGAGACAGTGAAGATGTGTGTGTGCATGTGTGCGCGCACAGACAGGTTCTTTCACACTTTAATATTAAAGCTGGATTCAGCTTGCAGAAGTAAAAATAAGAAAATCTATCATTTTATCTCTTAACTGAGATTTGCCTTTGTACATCACTGGGACAGCTGTGGAAGCTCATACTGGCATTTTTGCAGTCACTTTTCAAAGCATAGATTTACTTAACTTTAATGTAATTATCTATAAGTGCAAGCAGAATGTATAGCTTGAAGCAGAATTTGGACCTCATAGTTAGAACTTCATTACCAGTTCTGATAATGAAACAGGAGCTAACGAGGAACCAGTTCTCTGCCTAACATCCCTGCAGAATCCTTACAGCAGCAGAACTTACTCTCCAATTGACTGACCTGACTTCAAATATAAAGGGTGAAGAGACCGAAGAAGTAATATGCTTGTACCAGCTTGGGCTCGGGAAGGACCCGCTGAGAGCACCGGGGCATGCTGGACGGAGTGTGGGCAGCAGTGTGGGCAGGGTGCAGGCAGCCCCCTCCTCTGCCTGAGTTCCAGCAGGTGATGAAGGAGCCCCCAGCGAAGCACGAGGTGAGAGCTGCCCGGGGGCTCGCTGCTCCCTGATGCATGGAGAAAGGACCGCCGGTCGTGTCTCATCAGAGACAACTTTGGTTCTGCTTTCTGATGTGTTGTTCATCTGCAATACGCTTAAACGTGTAACTAATACCTGCCTGCCTGATAATAAACTGCGCATCCTGTTAAAAAAAAAAAAAAAGCCTCCTTTGTGTTGAGTATTTTGTTTTATATGCTATTCTCTTTAATGTCCATGAAGCCATTCTATCTGCCTTTTTCCCCTTAACAGTAAGACCCTAGAAGTCTGTGAGTAAAAGTACTCATTTGGCTCAATTTGAGGGATAAAGTAGCCGCTTTCCTCTACGAGTATCTCACACAAATACCCATGCCAGCGTTCCCCTGGGCAGCGGGTGGCCACGACATGTGCTGGGTGCTATGCCCAGGCACGCTCAGGGCACCCACGAGGATCCCCCTGAGCTGGGGGTGATGCTGCTGCTGATGATCCCGGTGATGCTGCGGGAAGAATTTTGCTGTCACATCGCACGAGTGTCTCCTGCACTGCTCCCCAAGAAGTTGGCCGTGGGAGGGCTGGTCCCATCCCCCCCAGGAATGCTGCTCTCCAGCACAGCTTTGGGGGGGCTGGAAAGAGCAGCCAGGCTGCGTTGGCAGGGAGAGGGATGTCTGGAGAGTGCTAACCAAAGTTTTGACTGGAGAGAAATGTGGGTAAATCCTTATTTTCTTCCCTTTGCTTGCTTTGTAACAAATCTTTGCACATAAATCACTAAATCACTCTGCCAGTGGTGGAAAAAAGATCCATCATGTGTGTTATGGCAGCATGGCCTGGGACAGATAAGGCTACGTTTGAGTTTCCATTATAAATACCTCCTGTTCTTTAAGCACCATTGTACATAGCACCAAGAGGCAATAATTCAGCTGGGTGTGACATTGCATGTGTTCAGCCCAATACAAATGAAGCTAAGAGCAGAATTTCCAATACCGAGTCACATATTCCCTTTTTAAAGTTCGAGTCTAACACAGTAAAGAGGAATTTTCTTCCAGGGGAAGCACCATACAGCAATAAATATTAAGCTGAAACAGCTGAAACACCTTCAGTAAACTCACCTTTACCTTTTGCAGTGGACAGAACAGGACTTTTCAAAGAAATTTTTATTTTCTAAAACTGTAGCTATTGGGGGCTTTCCTGTATCAGCTCAGTGGCTTCTTTTTCTTGTGAATGGGCTTATGTGGGGCACAAGAGGAGTTGGTGGGCTTTGGGTTTTTAAATATGTACATAATCCTGTAGCAGAAGTGGAAAGGCCATGTACAGTCTGCCTGGACAAGCTGTTTGTATTTAATTTTTTCCTCGCATTAGAGGTTTTTGATTGTCAGCTCCTACATCTGACTATCTGTATTTGCTTTCACTGCTGCCATCCATCTTGGGCTTGAGAGAGAATGTGAAAAGAGAAAGTTTGCATTTTCAACACAAATCTACTTTCTGTTTAGCCTGATTTCTTATGTGTGTCTCATGTAGGAATCTGCCAAACCAAATGCAATGCCTATCGCTCCACAACACAACTCATTGCAGCTGTTCACCTAGCAGAGTAATTCATGAGATTAGTGTAATGAAGTGGTGAATATTGTTAATTTGAAATTAAATTTTAATATTGTTAATACCACACACTGTTCAATTTGCAATCCTTGCAGTGTTCCTGGGTTTACGTAGGCGGCTCCTTGGCAAGAGACTCACCGTGGCTCCCAGTGCCCCCACCCCAAGCCCGTCAGAGGCAATGCCCATCGCGGTCAGTGCCACGTGCCCTTCCTTCTCAGTAGTAGTGTTTCTATTCTGGTGACTGCCATCATCTTCACAGGCTACAGAAATATCTTTCTTCACTTTTGATGTCAAAGGGAAGTTTTGTGATACGAGCCATCCCCTTTTTCCTCCACGTGACGGCCGTGCGTGCTGGGTGGTGAGATGGCAGCAACCCCCAGTTGTGCAAGCGCTGGCTCAGCATCCACGTCTCAGCTGCAAATGGGAAAGCGGAGAAAAGGGGCCACCAGGCCCTCGCTCAGGCCCCATGCTGAAGGCAGAGCAGGAAGGAAGGAGAAACCAGAACAGAAATAAACCTCCGCCTGCTAGCTACTTTCCAGAAAATAGCTTGTGCAATACTCAGCTCACGTAGTGCTGGCAGCTCAGCCTCCCCAGCAGCTGCGTGTGCAGAAGGGCAGATGAAGACAGGCAGCTTCCCTGGGAGCATCCGCATTGCCAATTTGAAAGTATCTATTTAATTAGGCCTGTATGAATCTGAAATGGTAAGCCACAGCCTACTTTTAATGATATTAGAAAACACATCTCTGCCCCTTCAGAGAGCATGCGGGGTGGCAAGGCTTGTTGGGGGAGCCCAGCTGACCCTGCCTGACACTCGCCCCAGCTCGTTCCTGCCCGTGGGTGGGCATGGGATGCTCCAAGGCAGGCATAGCTGCCACAGCTGAGGCACGAGGACACGGTCCTGTCACAGCATTATCAAAGGTCTGGTTTCACATCGGCAGCAATTCTGTTACTGCCAGGGAGTTGACTCTGGGCTCTTTGTCTAAATCAGGAAGAAACTTAGGGTTTACTTTTGGGTTTTTTAACACAGAAAACAGTCATGCAGAAGCTCAGGTTGCTTTGATGTGTGGAAGGTCTGGGTTAAGATGTTCTCCTCAAGGCTGGGTTTGCTGGAAGAGGAGGTACTGCAGGCCCAACAACATCCAGGCGTCACTGCCCTGGTCCTGCTGGGGTCTGGCCAGGGTCTGGCTCCGCTGTCCTGCCCAGGCTGGGACAAGGCCAGTCCAAGCCTGTGACAGGGCTGGAGCTGCAGGCACACTGGATGCCACCGCCCTCTCCCCACCAGAGACGCATCTGTACAGCACACGGCATCCCATGTCTGGGTGATCGATGGCCAGGAGGTGATTTTTCTTCATAAACAATGAGTAGTGACAGTTCTTATGGATTAGTATGTTCAGTTATTTGTTTTGCTGTGTTCATTGAGGGGAGCAGGGTCATCTGCTCCTTATTAAGTGCATTGAGTCCCTAAGGATATCTCCCTGTGTACACACCGGTGTCACATTTACCCACACAGTTATTCCCCGTCAGCTTGGTACCCAGCAAGTAATCATAATCTCTAAATATATCTTCTTTCTGTTGATATATACTATACATCCATTATAAAAAAGGTGTAAAGTTAGAAACTAGCGCCTGTGCATCTGAGAGCCCAGCACCACTTCATAGAACTCCCATACATTATATCAACTCTTTTTTATAATAGCAATGCTATTATTTCTCTAGTATGTGTACTGATCATATCATGCACACGAAATCTTAAAAGACAGAGGCTAGCTAATTAGAAAATTGGTTATTAATTCATCTAGCTGAAATTCTGAAGGATTGCGATATAGCTCTAAATTAAGCAGGAACAGGCTAGCAGCTGTTAAGCTCTTTTTTGTTTCTATGCAATTAAACTGCAAGAAGAATACTAAAATATCACATCAACAATTTCCTGTGAAGTGGTAGCATCAAGCTGCTAAGAGGGAAGCAGGGGCAAGCACTGCTGCTCTAGCGCAGGGTCTGAGGGCCGTGGGGTGAGTGGGGCCAGGCTCAGCTGGGCGCAGGCTCGATGCCCCGCATTTCCCCCCGGACACAGGTCCTGCAGCCCAACACAAAACCTGCTTTCAGTTCCCACAAACGAGCGGGATTTGGAGCTGCAGAATGAGAAACTAGAAATATTTGCATCCCCTGACTAAGCAAACAACACCCTGAGAGCTCACTTCCTTCCTGAAGAGGAGGACGAGCCCTGGAGCTGGCACCTTCCTTGGCCACACTCAGCATCTTTCTGCTCTGCGTGCACGGCTGGTTTGTCAAGGGTTGAGCTAGGGTCTGCCTTTTAAAACACCGCCAAAGGTGGACCTGGAACAGGAAACGTCATGTCCAGCTGAAAGGCGGTTGTCTCAGCTAGAACAGGATCATCAGCAGATAATATTTGCCTTTACAAACACTGTGCTGAAATCTCTGAAACTGTTTTGAGACTCAGGATTATAAATCCCAATGTTTTCGAAAACTGTCTTTCACAGCACTACCTGTCACGCAGGTTTGCAGCACTTACAGATCCAGGCAGTATGTAAAACCAACATCTTCTGAGATTTCTCATGGCAGATATTATTTCCCATTTCACATATTTTTGCCAAAATTCCGCACTGGTGACAGTTGGTTTGTGTCTCGTATTGTGATTTTCAATGTTTCCTTCTTTTTAATGTCTTCACTGCAGATGCTGTACTCCAGCAGTTGGACTTGCGGGCCACCTAAGATGCAGGAAGATGAACTTAGATTTTATTGACCATTTATTCTAGGACCACCTGTTGTTTAATCCCAGGAAATATGTTCTATTTAATAACATAAAAATACGTAATATCATAGGATCATAGGATAACTGAGGGTAGAAGGGACCGCAGGAGATCATCTAATCCAGCCTCCTGCTCAAAGCAGACAGCTGTGAGGTCAGACCAGTATATCCACAGTAACTGTGAATGGCAAGTCTGACTTCACTCTATGTGAAGAATTAGATATAAAACAGATATAAAGATACATAGCCAAAGTAAAAATCCATGTTATTTATATAATTAATTTAAGAACCAACCTATTCAGAATGGAAGAAGACAATGAATTATAAATATCAAGCAGTACAGACTAGTTCCTTCTAGAAGGAAAATTTAGCAGAGGACATTCATACTATAGACATCATCAGTGTTAGAAAACATAGGAGTGGGGGAGAGATGGCAATGCAGATATAAAGTAAAGCCACATAGTAGGAAACCTTTTGCACATGCAACAAAGCTCAGAGCTTTGCACTTGCTTTTAATGGAGCCAGGTCTAAGAACGAGCCTGTGCCCTCAAATTTGGTTGCATAAAACCGACACCCAAGACCCGAGCTCTTCATGCTCTCCTGTGGCTGAAAGGCAGCATTGCAGCAGCTTGTTGGGACCTAAAGCAAAGGCAGAGAGAAAAAAATGCAGTTTAGTAATCTCTTAGTAACCCTATTTCTGAGTCTGGTTTTATCCTGATTGTATGATATTGATTAACATAACAAATTAATTTTAACCCTTTTGATAATTCAAAATTGTGACATTTGCAGTTCCTGCATTGCCTAGCCTAAGGTGAATATCACAGCAGCAGCAGCAGCATAGTCCTCTCTGCTATCGCCCCCAGCTTCCTTCAGCTCGCTGCTCTGATTTCTAACACTGCTGCAGCAGACCTACCCTTTCCTTCTCTTAGACTTCATAAAAGCCATTCTGTTTAGCTTGGGAGCTCCTAGACAGAACCCAGGCACCTTGGGTGATTTTAAGACCTGTTGGGCTCTGGTCCCTTTCACCTTCTGAGATAATCCTGGTTTGTACCTCTGATTTAGTGGCAGTCTCTAAAATCCCCACTAACTTCCATTTCCCCAAACTAATTGGTGAAAATTCTGATCATTACACATTTTACTATGGTGCTTCTGGTCTTGCAATTAAAAATAGCAAAAATGTGATTAAAAGGGATTCCTTACAGAAATTATCTCAAAAATGAATAAATAGTCTGTAGCATCTGGCTAAAAAACATGAAAGTTTCTTTCCGAAACAGCTAATATTCAAGAGGACCATTTTCTTCCCTCTGAAGTTACTCTCTGCAGATGTACCTGTCTTGCTTTCAAGGGGCAGGTCTCAGGACCTTTGCATGAACCGGTCACATCTCACTTCACAGGCCAAATGCATAATTCTGTAAAAACCATCCTAAGGAAATGGCGCTTCTCCCCCAGCCCTGGCTGTCATGGTGTTTCCAGCTCTGCGACTCCTCGTAGGCTTTTGGCTTTGTTTTGTATGTCCCAGGTGACATTAAGACAAAAAACTCTATGTTAAAGTTATGCACGCATGTTCCTCTCTGCTTAATTCTTCTACTCCTGACTGGTATACAGGCAAATTTAAATTAAAAAAAACCCAAAGCACAAGCTCTCCTGAGGGCTGTGTTTCACCTAGGCTGGGCTAAGCGGGGCTGAGTGGGGTGCGTGCAGGCGTGGGGTAAGTGCGATGGGCTGTTGGCGTGGGTCGTCCCCGGGGAGAGCCACACGATGCCCTGTCACTGCTGTGGCCGCAGCCGTGGACCAATGCTGACGCTGGCCCAAGCGCTCCGGCTGACCCCCTGTGCCATCCCGTGCCGGCTGTCCCTGCCATCTCATGCCCCGCTCGGGATGCGGGCACCAGCACCAGCACAGGCTGGACACATGTGCACTGGGCTTCGGTTCGGGTCCAGCTGGGGTTTTTTTGGTTTCATTTTGTTTTGTCTTCCCTCATTTTGGCTGGGGACAGAAAACTCGGCCTCCCGAAGAACAGGAATTCAGCTGTGAGTCAGACTGAAAACAGTCCAAGTATGTTTTAGTGGTGGTAAGCGATCTAAAAATAAATGTTCCTTGCGATGAGCAGTGCTGGGTACAGCAAGGGGTTGCGTCGCAGCACCAGGTGCCCCTGGCTCTCCCCAGTGCAGAGGCGTGCTCCGAGCCCAGCCGCCTGCTTTCCCAGTCAAATGTAGAAGCCAACACACTGGGCTACTTTTAACCACTGTTTTTAGGTGCCTGACGTGTCAGTCCCAAAGGGGCAGAGCTGCTTTCCAGAAGACGCCTGGTTTTAGGGGAAGGAGCTGCAGGAGCAGGACCCGCCTTTTGAGGGAAATCACAGCTCAGCTCCAAACCCACCCATTCAGAGCAGTGGGCTGAAAAATGCATGAGTGTATTTTTTATTCATTCAAAACCCAAGCAAGCCTCAGCTCCTCTGCGGCTTGGAATATGTAAAATGTCCTACAATGTTTTTTCTGACATTTAGAGGGAATTTCCAGGATTTGATTTTGTGCCCGTTGCCTCTTGCCCTGTCACTGCCCGGGCAGTGCCACTCCCTGGCACACCTGCATTAGGGACAGGAATCCCGCTCCTTTCCCCACCAGCTCTCCTGCAGTTCTCTATGCCAAAGCAGCTTCTGCTCTGCATTATTTTAATAATTATTTATAAGAATATCTTTCCAGAAGAACAGGATTGCCCACAGGCTACCGCAGTGGCTGTGGATTTAGCACTGTGCCATGTGAAGGCTGGCTGCCTGCAAAGTCAGAAAAAGTCCTGGAAACTCAAAATGAGCTCTCCACCTGCTCAGCTGCAGTGTAACGGTGCAGCGTGTATGCCAGGCTGCCGGGCTGCGCCCACCTGCCAGGCTCCCGTCGCTGTGTGCTGGCAGCCTTCTGCATGAAGAGTCACACCAGTGTATTCCTGCTACAGGAGCGGTACCTGGTACCTGGCGTAGCTGGTACAGCTGGACAACTTCAGATTTTTAACTACTGATGTTGATAGCAATAGAGATATTAATTCAGCTGACTTTTGCTTGTTTTCAATTTGGTTTCCACTTTCTAAAAATATTTAAGCTAAATAATCTTCCTGAAGCCCAGGAGGAACTTAATTCTTTAAGAGAGTCCGTAAGCCAGCCAAATGCACTCCTTTGTTTAAATGTTATCACCTCAACAGTACCCCCAAGGTCTATGGACAGCATCTGAAGCGTGCAGCAAAGCACAGACTTAAATGCTTACATTTCTACATATTTGTTCAAAGCAGCTTTACAGCAAGTGATCAGCAACACTGGGGTCTGACCTAAATGCACAAACACCCTGAGGATAGGACATTGCAGGTGACTGATGTCATGGGCAAGGTGGCTGTTATACTCATCTTAATTCTTTTTACTTTTCCATGTCTTATCTTGATTCTGATCCACATAAGTGAAGCCAAGCATTTAACTGCTGCTTTTGACTCATGTTGTCCATTCCTGCACTCTTACTTCACTTCCTGATGTAGTCACATAAGAATCGCAGGATGGAAAGTCTCATGAATAACCTTCCAGTTGAAATAATTAAGTCATCTGATAAATAAAAGCAATTCATCAGCTTGCATGCTGAGTTTTGCAATAAATTCTGCACTCTCAGCTACTGTAAGGCTTGATCTTACGAATTCTTTTCCTTCCTAGAGATGCGCTTTGTTTTGGTGAGTGCTGTTGAGAAGCAGACATGTCCCACCGGCTGTCAGCTTTATCCTTTCTTTCTGATGGGAAAGATGAAGACCATGCCTCGCATAGCCCAGCTTTCCAAACCACTGGAGGCCATACGCTGTAGGTGCTGTTCTTCAATCTGCCCAGCCAGGTGATGAAGTGCCAGGGCAGGGGGCTGGGGAGCGTCCCACCACCTGGGTGAGGGGCTGGGAGCAGCCAGCAGTGCTGATGAGCCGGAGGAGGGGATGAATCCCACCTGCCCCAGGAGCCCGAGGCATGGATGCTCAGCAGGGGTCAAATAGAAAGCATGATTCTGGCTGCCTGTTTGCATGAGGACCCCCCTGCTCTGATGCTGCCTGCAAGCGGTGGGTGGGAGCACCCAGAGTGCCATGCTTAAGGGTGCTGCACGAAGGAAGAGCCAGCTGAAAAAGTAAGAATGAGATTACATTTCTCAAATGTCCCTTTCTAGCTAAATAGTGAACTACAGCAGAAAATTTTACTGCTGAATGTGGCATTTCTTGGGAAAGCATTGTTAGATGATCTGCTGGAGAGACAAAGCTCATATAGCATTTTGTGTGTTGTTGGGTTGTGGTGTGAACCATCAGATGGAAATATGAGTTACTATAGAGAAACAAAGTGACCCAGTTTGGTTTATCTAGCAACGGAAATACACATTCGGTGTTCATGCAGCAATGTGAAGGGGAACTGGTCTTTGCCAAGACGCTCTCTGTGACACAAGTGGGAGGATTGTGAAATGTGGCACATGGAAGTGAAAGCAGGGTTGGCATACAGGGCCCGTGGTCTCCTGCAGATGCGTATTGCTGGCCGAGTCAATACTTTGCTATATCAGTCCTGCATGATAGCTCAGGCTGTTCCTTTAAAGGCATCCTCTCCTTAATGCTGTCCTGAGGGAAATGTGATGGAAACTGTAAGGCCATTAGTCTTTCAACGCTACATTAAAACATTAACCAACTTTAAATGAAATGGCCCTGCAGTGGATGAAAAGGATTGGAGACTGATGGTCCCTGCTAGGTGGCCCATGCCTGCCAGCAGCTGAACACCAGTGAGGAACATCAGAAATGCCATTCTGCCCCACCCTGAGCTGGGGGATTCGGCTCTACTGCTCTCACTGCCCTTGCACGCACCAGGAAAACGAGCCTGGGTGCAGCGTCCCTGCCTGGCGTCCTGCGGCAGAGCGGGGCTAACAGAGCTGCTCCCTGATGGGATGCTCTCACACTAGGGTGGCAAGAGGAGTGGTGTCTAAGGAATAATTTTACTGGTCGGGCCCAGCAGCAGCAGTTCAAATGCTGTATTTTCTGTCACTATATCTAGCCACAAAAGCTATCGATGTGCCTGATAAGTATAATGTGACTAAGTAGGAAGGTATCGCTCTTAGTAGTGGCTTTGCAGCCTTTACAAACTGTTGGTCGCTGTTAACGTCTCTGTTGGTGGAGAAATACGTAGATGCAAGCACTTCTCCATAAGCTGGTTGTTTGGTGGTATTTGCTTTTGGGCTTTTCTCTTGATTCTATCTACATATGCTTGCCTTGTGTAAATCTTTGATTAGGCTGAGAGTGCTTTGGGCTCGGCAGTGAAGTTGGAGGAAGCAGTGTTGTAACAACGGCAGCGGGTCGTATTTCTGCCAAGCAGGAGGGGCAGTTTAACCACCTACTGAAATGTCTGTGCTGCAAACAGGAGAGGTGAAGGAGAAGGCCCTGGAAAGAGTGCTTGGCCTCTGCTTGCATTGCTTCCTGAAGAAAACTTGATATAACAAGATAATCTAAATCTTGCTAATCTTCTGTGTTATTATTTCATATCAACAGAACAGAAACCGCCCTGATGTTCTCTAATGACACACTTAAATCGTTAACCTGCTAACCTGAATAATTCTGCCTACTTGTGATGCTGAGAACTGAAAAAGCTAAAGCTAAAAATGACTGTAATTCTTAGGAACCAGATTTGAGTTCTAGGGGTTGACAATAAAAAACTATTGAGGTTCAGCAAAGAGATCGATTATGTGCTGGTTACTTGGCTTCTGGGATATTGGGAATCTGAAGTGGTTGTGCAAGTGCAGCTTTTGGGGATGTAAAAGATGCAATATTGAGTTATGTTGAAAGGGCACCTAAAGTACTTTTTTTCTTTGAAAATTATAACCCTTTATAGTAACGGTGAGAATGAGTTAAACTTGTAAGTTTTTGTTCAGTACAGATTTCTCCACTCTTAATTTAGGAAGAAAAGAACATTTCAGTTGAGTACTTGTTGAAGAGTTGGGGCTTTTTTCCCTCGTGCAGAATAAGATGCTGAAATCTGCTGTTTCTTTATGTAGCATTTTATTGTAGTATTTACTATGAACTAAGATTTTTAGAGATTTATTCCTTCCAAGATGTAAATGTCATAGAAAAGTTAACCCCATTCCTCTGCCAGGCTGCACGTTTGTCCAGGTGGGTGAGCGGTCCCACAAAGGTGCAGCTGATAGCATCCAGGAAAATACAGCACATGCCATGGTTCTGCTGGCAGCGGGGGGCTGTCCACACGCAGCCGGGTTCTGCAGCACGCTGAAGTAAATCCAGAAACTGGTGTAGCGTGAGCTGGCATCAGAGAAACTTCTCTGGGGTTTGATGACAATGTGAATTTGGCAATACAAAATTTTTATATATATTTTCAGGATATTTCAGTGTCATGCCTTCCTTTGCCTTGGTTAGGGGAGTACTTGGCAAAATAGTGCCCAGGTGGCACTGGCAGACAAAAAGGGTTTTGTGCACAGGATGCGCGTCTCAGGTGTAAAACTGAGCTCAAGTGTGTTTTGGCTGCAAATGCTTAAAATGGAATATAAATGCCACAAATCAGTAAATTAAGCATTGATCTATTTAATGTATTGGCTCTTCCATGATTTATCATCTGATGTTGATTAAGAGCATCCTTGACTACTGACCCTTCTTTTCTTTTTAGTGATGTGTCATTGATTTATTTTAAAACATTGGCTTTTGCTTATTGCAGCATATCTCAGTAAGCATCTAAGAAGATGACACAGTCACTTTATTATATACATGTTGTGTAACTGCACAGGTTTAAGGAAAACACTGACCGCTGCAGCAGCAATGCCATTATTGACCTTATTTGCAGTTCTCTCAATGCGAGCCTCAGTTTCCCTGCTGCTTGCTTTCCGTCTGCTTTCCTGCCTCCTCACTTGTAGCCATTGTAGAACAGGCCATGCCCGTGCCGTGCGGTTTGCAAGTCGCTGGGCGTCCTCCCCCACAGCCCTGGTGAGCCCCTCTGCAGACCCGAGATCACAGAGCCAAAATGTCTTGCCTGTGCCTGGGAGGGGTGATACAGAGGTTGTAATAAAAGCTATAGGAAAATAATATGTCTGTAATAAGAAACCGTCACCTAGGCTGAGTGGCTGTGACATTACAGCTTCTTGGGAAGATAGTCATGGATACAGGGAAAGAGGGTAGAAAGGAGTATCCATTTCTATGGGTTTACTTTGACTTTGAGGAATTGCTTTAAAAAAATCCATCCTGGGAAACATTAAAGTATTTAGAATGATTTGTTTGAGTGGAGGGTGAATGATGTTCAGCTCTTAAGCTTAACACTTGCCTTTTTTCTTCCTTTAGACAGCACTTTCCCCTGAGCTTGACACCAGGAGCTGCTCCCCCAGGGTGAAGACGTGTTTTGCTGGTGGGACCGCGGTAACAAGAGCTTTGGGCTGAAGCACGTCTCCCAAACACGGTTTCCCTTGTGCACCATTAGTGATACTTGCAGCGTGTCAGATGTAAGCTAGCAGGGAAGTGTGGGTTTAGTACCCATTTAATTTTCTTGCTATGCATACCAACCCACACAATTTTCTTTTGAGCTTATTTCAAATGGGAGAAGTCATTGTGGCACACAAATTGGGTTTGTCGGGCCTGTCTGACACCGAGTCAGGAAGTGGGAAAATTCATCATCATCTTCAATAAGCTGAATGTGCAGATGATGAAATTCTAAAGAAAAAGTGAGAAATAATACCAGGCTAGAAACCCTTGACTGAAAACAGACTTGTGAGCATATGAGCCTGAGCAATATTCCTGTTTGTGTGAGCAGTGGAGATTGAGCAAATCAAACACTTTAAAGGCTGTTGGTAGGCTCTGATGGTCAGTGTATGCTCTTCCACGTTTCATCAAGACTACCTTGTGACTGTGAAAACATGACAGTGACAGTAGCGAAGCAGAGAAGATCCCTGAGCAGATGGCAAGGGAATAGCGTGGGATAAGGAAAATATACATGTCATATACTGGAAATGCAGATGAGGGTTCAGATCTTTGTTTCAGGACATTACAGGACATTCAGAGCGTCACTCTACAGTCCAGGGTTGTCAGGTAACATTGGCACTGACCGGCATTTCTAGGGCATTTGTGCCCAACTTCACGTGCTGGCATACCCCATCCTTATCCTTCCCCATGACATTACAGCTTAGGCTAAATTTGCAAAGACATCTGAAATTTTGGAAGTGAGCAGTTTTCCTGTTATTTGTAGAGGTAATTAAGTTTTGGTTGAATCTGAAAACCTTTAAAAACAACTGGGGTCAAACAGCATCAGATCTGGTTGGATTAGGTGAGTACTGATGTACATAAGGGTGAAGCATGTTTTATTTCGATGTCATTGAAGGAATTTGCAAAATTCATACCTGAAATTTGGGAACACGTTACTGTATTTTTAGATCAGCCCTGTGAAGTCTTTTTTTTTGCATTGGAAATAAACTGTGGATATTCACCATGCTGTGAATGAAGTGAAAACTGGTATGCCGGTGTGCCCCAGAGGAGGGCAGGCCACGATGCTGTATTGTAACTGGAGGACTGTACTAAAACATGATTTAAAAACCTTTTGTTGCCAATGTGACCTTTAATATCACCTGTTATGATCAGCCGCATTACAGGAGAGGTGCTTAGGGGACAGAAAAATGAAGTGACCCACCAAGCATTTGTTAACCAGGTCATTTAACAGCTACTCACTGTTATTATCCCTTCTGTTCTGTTGGTTTAAATACCCGGTGGTAATAACTTCATGCTTTTTACTTTTTCTTCCCTTTAGGCTTTCGTGTGTGTGTGTGCCTAGCCAAGCGCTGGCCAGTCCCCAGCCCTGCGTGGCCATGGAGGGGGCACACGCATGGGTCCCTGCCTGCGCCCAGTCTGGGACTGACCCACAGTGGTTTGATACAACAGGGTTAGGGAAACCCTGGGATCACGGTGTGTCCTTGTCTGGGATGGATCATGCTGGCAGCTCTGGGTTTGGGAGCAGCGACATCAGCTGGCGCTGTTAGAGGAGGGATCTGGGGGTGATGCCCAGGTTGGGGCACAGCAGGGGTGGGGGCTCACCCGCAGCTGGAAGCATACGTCTGACTGCAGTGTCGATGATTATTGCAAAGGCTCGTAACTGCATTGAGCCGATTCACAGGGTAGGCCTTAACATAGCAACATACTACTATTTTCTACCACCTCCTTTTATAAATATATATAATCATATAAGAGATATTAAAAAATATATAAATATAACCATATTATATAATATATTTTTAAAATAGATATTATAAAGCAATATATATTGTAGTTATATTTAAATTGATGCCATGCCCTTGCAGTTGTTTTCCCTTGCCGATCATTCGTAGCGTTCCTCTTGTAGTCCTCCTTTTTTTCTTCCACTCCTGTCCCTTTGTGCTCCTTCCCAGGCCCTAGCCACTCTCCTCCATCCGTGCCTGCCAGGAGGCTCTGGAGAACCTGCTCCAGTTGAGTCCCCCGATGCATCTTCAGGACTTGTCCCTGCTCCAGGCACCACAGACCAGTGTGCAGTAGAGGTTCATGGAGCCTTTGCTCAGCACCCCCTTGCACCCAGCAGCGAGCACGCTGGCGGGGCCCCCCTCCGCAGGCATGGAGATGCGGCCAATGGGATCAAGACCCAGGAACTCCACCCTGAGGAACCTCTTCCCTTTGTTTGTAAGGAAGAGGAGTTAAAATACGGTATGTGTTATTTGTTGAACCCTAAAGCTTGAGATGGCGTTACCATCAGTCTATGAGACTGTGCAATGTAAAGCTCAGAAAGGAGCTTCATTAAGAGCGAAACCCAGCAGCTGTAAAGCTAGTGGTGAAAGCAGCAACTACTTCCATAATTGAAATCTTTACCTTTATAGGTTTCTGAATTAGCTGGAAAAAAATATTGCCCCAGGCTCAAGCTTGCCAGTCATGTTTAGCTTTCCTTTTACTTCTGTAGACTGTAAGTTTTGCATATATTTTAACAGCAGTAATTCCAATTATTTTAAATCATTGTCTAATTCAGGTGTGGAGAATTATGTCTTTGATTTTTAAGACAAATGTGGTGCATGTAGGCAGTGTTCATACAGCATAATGTGTTAAACTCTATCTGGCCTATTACTCAAATTTTAGAAAGCGCCGAAATATCCATTGGCATAATATAGTAAGTTTTAGTACCTTTGAAGTGACAATGTAGAGTATAAGGCTAAAAAAAAAAAAATGCTGTTTCAGAATCCCTGAATGAGGATGCAAAAGAGCTGTGATCAGGTTGCAGAGAACTGGGGAACTCTGTAAGTAAATAATTACTTGATGGTCATTATACTCAATATTCTGGGTAAATTTTTAAACTTGTAGAGCTGAAAACATCAATTAATGGGCCTACTTTTGATTATTATAGTAAATCACTCAGAAATGTGTAATAAAGTCTCCTGACACGCGGAGTCATCCCAGCAGAAGATACTGCTCTGGTGTATTGCGGGACGTAGAAAGTGGGCAAGAAGGAAAACCTCTGGTTTAACAAACACCTTGACTGACAAAAAAAGGCCCCTGTCTTGTCTCCCACCCCAGGAGGGACCGGGGGTCGTGGGGCCACTGAGCTCTGCACTGCCCTTAGGCTGCTCCGAAGCCGCGTTGCTCTACGCTGCGTTCTGTGCAGGAGCTGGTGAAACACTGTGTGGGTGGGAGGTGAAGGCAGGAGCCATGGCGCTGGTGAATGGGGTTTTAACCAAAACCAGTGCCATTTCCTGTAATAATACAGCAAGTGAAATTTGTGATGAGACTAGCGCAGGCCTGAACTTGCATCAAATGAATTATAGTTATATGTTAAAAGCCCTGGTTGCTTTGGGCTGCTGCTTCAGGTTTTGCTTACATGGTTACTATACTGCCAATCAACATCACTGATTTATTAGATATCTCCTTCGGTTTCTTCTCTGATGGATTTTTTTTTTTTTAACAATGAATATTAACATGTAATGGCACTGTATCCAATTTGTAAGACTGTTACTTATTAATCTCATACGGATGATTAATAGTGATTTGCTAAGATACTTTCAGAGGGATTTAATAGGATTCTACATTGCAACGCATGTGGCTGCACACTAAGCATTAGGAAGCTATCAGAGGTTTTTTGAGAAGTTTAGAATTTTTTGGTACAAAATTATGCACTGTATGTCTTGCAGTGGAAAATACGGCTTTAATAGGCATATTGGTATTAAATTTAGTATGAAATTGGAAATGAGAGTACTTTGATATGGTATATTCCTTCCTTCTGCTTTTCTAGCAACAGGTTCCTGGTGTACACTTCAGTTGCTTATTCCAATCAATAAGCTTCTGCAAGGTCTCACTTTCCTCATAATATGTTTCTGCAGACGTAGCAAATGGGAGGTAATGTGCAAAAATACTATTCCATAGAGCTGGTTTACAAGTAAAAATGCTCAGAAATATCCTATGTAAGTGAAAGTATGAAGAGCAAATTTAACCCAAGTCACCAGCCAGGAGCCAGTCTGCCGTAGGCTCTGAGGGGGGGATGCATGCACAGGAGCCTGTGCCACGCTGCACCTCCGTCCTCTGCTGATAGGGCAAATGACTCAAAATGTGTGAATCATTCAAATGTGCTTTTTCCATCCTTGTAATGGTAGCTGATGCAAGCTAGCTTTAAAAAAAATTTGGACTTTCTCTTTTTTCCTTTAAACTAACAACCAACCCCCTGCATCTTATTTCCTCTAATCAGCCAATGGAAAGTTTCAAATTGAGATTCCTTTAAAAGATGAACCTTGGGCTGCTCACATCCAATCTTTTTCTATTGAATAGCTCATGGTACTTTACGAGTTTACCATTCTTCTAACCAAATAAAGCTATCAGGATGCCTGATTGTTTTTTACTGGCAGGTTTACTAGAGGAAATCCTCCTTCTGAAGGAGCACAATGGCTGGTGATTTCTCCAGGGTGAGTAGCAGCCAGTAAAAACAAACATTATCCTGTTATAGTACATTTCTACAAAAGCCTGAATTAAAAGCTTATGTATGAAGTTCAATTACCATAATTTTATACCTAATAATATATTTTTGAGCGGAGAGGAAGTAAGTACTTTATCATCCTAATTTTTTTTTATGGTGTGTGGAGAAATTCTGGTTTCTGTTGTGCATTTCAAAACCGGTATATTTGCAGGGAATGATTTAGGTATTGACTACCCTAAGCAATGCCGTTTTGCCTGAGGTTCGTGTACATAGTTCTGTCACAGGGAAATAACCTTTTCCTGATGTGAGAGAGACATTTATTTTCAGTGTCTATTTGGTTTTCAGGTTGTTTTTCCTTATCTCCTTTTAATTAATTTTTGTGCATTTTAGGGAGGTCATTATGAAATGACTAACAGCACATTTAGTCACCCTGTGGCAAGTTTCAATATATCTTCAAGAACTTGGTTTTGCTTATTTCACAGCGCTCTTCTCCCTGGGGCCAACAACACTCCTCTGCTTGCCCACTGCGCCTGGGGGCTAGGCCTGGAATAAAGCCCAGCCCAGGCAAGCTGGCATCGCCCCTCTTTGACCGTAACATGCTGCAGCAGAGCCTTTGGCTGTGGAAACGGCGACACAGGAGCTGCCCTCACGCCCCGGGCGGATGTTGTCAGTGGAGCAGCACCCGTGCCGGTGGTGGAGGCATCTTCATCCTGTGGCTCTGGAAGGCAGGTCCCCATGAAGCTCCACCTTGGCTTTTGACCAAGCAAAACCTGGCAGCACGGTCTACCCTCGCACAGGGGGAGAAAGCGCTGCAGCACGAAAAGTACAACTTTGTGCTGTAATAGGTTGAAGGTGCATCATAGGAACCGTGGATAACCTTGTATGTGATGCTGTTGGGTGCTTAAATAGTTAAGGAGTTATGCTGTGAGGTCAAAATAGGGATCTTCTCTCAGGGACACCGTGTAGTAGCCATGCTCACTGCTGTGTATGATTTGCATGTTATTCCCAAAGATATTTGGGTGACTTTATTGAAATTTGCATGAAGAAAGCTTAAAGGTGTCTCCAGTTCCACGGGGCTTTTGGGCATGAATATAAAGGGAGCAGGAAATAATTCCCTGTGAAAATGGAGCTGAATGGCATGAAAACGCCAACTCTTGATCTTGTAATGGCTGTAACATCAGCTTAGCATCAGTTTGCATATTAACACCCATGTTTTTGAAGGTGCCTTTTCTTTTTAAGGTCTCATTTGAATGACTGTCCAGGCAGCCGAGAGAGAGGGGCAGCCTCCCTCCCAGGACAGGTCCTCCAGGAGCCGCCGTGGCCGCTGGTCTGTCGGTGCCGTCCTGGGGACCCGCAGGCTGCAGCCTCCCTGCAGAGGAATTTCATTCCCGGCCCAAGCCGCCTGTTCCTGGCCCGGCTCTGCCAGGAGGGGAGGTGAGACAAGCACTTCTTCAGGGACGTCTCTTGGGAAACTTTAACATTTTCTGCGCAGGGAAAACAGAGGTGCTGGGAAGGACTGAAGGACGGTACCTTTAAAAAAATATCAGCAGGCTGTGCTGAAGCCTCGTGCTGCTTCTGAGCTCTGTGCTGCCTGATGCCTTTGGAAACCAGACTGCCCTGCTGCCTCCCTCAGAGGCCGTGTCTGTTCAGTGAGTTCTGCAGCCTGCGAGAGGGCAGCAAGCCTTCACTGAAATGTTGTGAAAATACATCAGTCCACAGCCCTTTTGGGATTTAGTAAGTACGGACGTGGTCCTCGAGTCCTTAGTGCATGTAAACCCACTTGAGTTCATGGGACACCTTGGGTGCTGCGCTGGCAGACCCGGTGCCAGGGGTGCCGGCGGGGTCGGGGTCCAGCAGCTGCCGCTGTGGGGGCAGCGGGTGCTCGGTGCTTCCCAGGTCAGACCTGCGGATCGGTCCCTCTCTCCCCTATAGCTTGTACGTAGCAAAGGGTTCTGGCCAATACTTATGTTTGAGGAGAGTGATTTGATGGATCATTGTTCTGAAAATTGAAATGGGATAATGAGAATGATTTTTGGTTTGGTTTTTTTCTCCATTATTGGCCTATCTGGACAGGATTTTTTCTTTATAGTTTTCTTAAAAATGCAGCTGAGCCAGTCACTGGGTTCTCTCTTAAGCAAAGAATTTGGCCTATTTGAAGCTGGAGCTGCAGCCTGGACTGCCGATCCCCGGGGTCTGCTGACCAGGGAACTTCACTGGTAATTAAACTGCTGCCTGAACTGAAATCAGGAGATGGGATGCTGGCACGGTCCTGTTTGATGCTGAGCCCTCTGGCTCCGGTGTGGAGCGGCTGGAAGGAGAAGACAAGATAGAGGGGCTCTTTCTATGGGAGTTCGGCAGATTTATCCCATTTAAAATATCAGTGTAACGCAGAGAGCTGCTTCAATCGAATGGGAAACCTGTTTCAGCAGTTTTTAAGGACTAAAACTATGGTGGTAGCGTTATTTTTCATAATTTTCCTTTGCTGCATCTGGTGAAGTTTGCTGTTTCGATATGATAATACCCCATGAAACATGATCTTCAGGCCATTTGGGAAAATGATGTGCTAGAGTGTTTGTGCTGCAGACGATGTCTGTTCTTGGCAGCTGCCTGGAAGAGCGTCCCGCTCTGTCTGAAATAAATCCTGTGGAGAGCTGGAGCTGCCTGCCCAGCCCGGAGCATGCAGCAGTGCCCCAATCAGCGGGGCCGGGAAGATGGCAAGTGCTTTTCTGGGTTTTTAAACTGAAAGTTTGTGTAGTCAGGCCAAGACTTCAGTGGGTGTCACTTAAATTATGCAGATATATGGTTCTTTCAACCAGCCGGTGTTGTCTACCATGATAGAGTATTTTATTAGAGTTTATCATCTGCTCCACGCCTGTAGATCTCATCCCAAACCTTAATTTGACATTTGGGCTGTGAAGATGGCACACCACTTGTTCTGTTGTAAATCCTGCCCGAGAAGCTGGACGCGGGGACGGGCAGAGCCCGCTGTCCCACTGCTGCCGGCGCTGCCCCCGTGGGAAGCCAGAGCCAGGGCAGGATGGGCTCTGTCCCTGTGGGAGGTGCGGGACCCGCAGCCCTGGTCAGCACCGCTCGGGTCTGTGGCTTTGGCATGACGAGGGCAAGGCTGTGAGTGCAGCCGGGAGGGACTCACAGGGATGTCCGGGAGATCCTGCTCCAGGTGTTGGACTGTCAGCATGGTGCTTCTCGCTACCAGTTTTGCTTCACTTAGAGAAGTGTCATGAGGCATTTTAGATGGCTTCATTTCCATAAAATCCCTTTTAATTCACAGCTTTTGTTTATGTTTTTTAGGGTAAGCATTGTGACCCATGAATGCCTGTCCCAGTCCTTATCCTTGCCTTTGCCTAGGACCAGTTGCGCATCTTTCATCTTCTTCTTCATCTTGCACATGGAGCCGGAGTTGGGTGGGCAGATGCTCTCTCCTTTGGTTTAATTTTTGTTATTTCCTAGAGTGATTTCAGCAGTATCCTCAAAAAAGCCAGAAATGAATTTTCCACTTACCATCAGAGGTTAACATATCCTTTGTTTTCTCCTGACTGCAATACCTTTGGGCATAGTATTTGGTACAACTTGGCAAGGGAGGAAATAACATCAGAATTGACCTTGGGACCAAAATAAATAGAGAGGAATTAATGTTTAGTTATAATTATCCTGTTCCTCTGCTTATTGTAAAATATATGAGGTTCCAAGGAATTTTGTGTGACTTTTGTTGTATTTATGAAAGTAGCTTTTCAAGACCTACTGCGTGTGCAAGGAAGAAATAAGCCTGCATGCTGCTTAAAACGATTTTCAGACTGCTCTAGATAACACTCAGTATTGCTTTACACAAGACAAAGATAAAAATAAACAGACTTAAATGCTTCCTCTTAGCTACTTTATTCCTATTTTGAATTATGTCAAAGAGAAATCGGCTTTTTTGACAGCTGCTGCATATCATGACAATGATTCAACCTGTTATATAACGTACTGATATAATGGAAAATAATCATTTTCTGAAACAGTATGTCTAAGCGTGAAGTACTCAAATTTGATTCCTTGTGCTGGACTTAAATCTTATTTTGTATTTTAAAGAAGGTTTCAGCTTCATGCCTTTAACAGGCAACCTGTAAATCTGTTTTAATGGACTTGATGTCTGGATATGCACTTTTCGTATCTTTTCTTCTTCGTATCTGCTTCTAAAACGTAAGGTACAAATAACGACGCCCACGTGATCTGGGACTCTCCTTCTGCAGAGTACTCTGTGTGTGCTGTTGCTCTGCTATAGGGGTACAGTCTGACATGGACAAGGCAAACCAGCCCGGAACAGTGAAAAGACAAGTTGGCTGAAAATGCAGTGTTCAGAAGCTTGACTTCACGCATGGGCAAGAAATGTAATGTGTTTGTGACATTCCCCTACTCTTCATCCATATTCATTACTTTTCCTTCAGCCATCTGAAGGCTATTAATTAAGCAGCAGTGCATTACAAATATTTTGGAATTAGGAGTGTGACATCTGGTGACCCATGAAAGGAGCATCTCTCCACAGCTGGCTTTTCGCTCCTGACATGCTGCTTTGAGGCCGTACCACAACACAATACAGTAACGTGAAGGTTTGGAGAGTTTTTCTTCAGTAGGATTTTTCAATACCGTTATGATCAGAAGTTGAATGGAATGACATATTTTGTTTTATATGGAGAAAGTTGAAAAAGTGTTGTAAAAATCAGAAAAATGTCAATTCAGCTAAATAAAGTATCAGAAAATGTGTGCATTCTGCAAATCCTGAATTTTTTACTGTAATGAACTGCCTGCTGTTAATATGAATCTTGCATCAGGCCAGCGTGGTCTGTAGTGGAGGAAGCACAAGGCAGGGCAGGTCTTTGGTGCAGGTGTGCGACAATGGTGGGGACCTTGTTGTGCTCAGTGCCTGCTTCACCTCTCTTGGGGTAGACTTAACCTCAGACATGAAAATGAGACATGATTAATAACGAAATACACTTATGTCTTCTCATTGTAGCTATGACAGCACCAGAACCAACCATGTGCCTGGAGAGAGGTGTTCCCCTGCTGAGATCCTTCCTTTAACAGAGAGAAGGGCGACACGAGAGCGATGGTGCCAGGGGGTCGGCGTTTGGGTCCGTTTGCAAATAGCAAAGTTCTTTGCAGTGGGAGAGGTTTAAAGTTTACGCTGGCAATGAGAGGTAAACAGGGCTGTGGTCTATGAATCCTCACTTTGCTGTTACTCATGTCTAAACTGTGACAACTCAGTAATATTAAACGTGAAATACTTGAGTTACATGTCAAATAGCAAAATAAAGGATAAATTTGTTGGGGTATCATAGAAAAGTAATTAATTACATTTTTAAACAGTTTAAATAAGGTAAATTTCCATTCAGATCATAACTGCAGATTCAGTCACAGAAAGTGCATCTTCAGAAATAAAAAAACTCTAGCAATGTAGTTTTTACATTCATGCTACAAGTAGTTTGTTTAGAAAATAAATAGCAGAAAACCAGATACTTACATATTTATCTCACTCAGCAAAACGCACTGCCCACTGGCTTTGCCAGATCTCCTGCAATTCAGCCTGCAATAATTATTAGTAGTTAGTGGGGAGCTAAATGTTTAAAAATGTTGCTGAGAAAATTACCAAATAGTAACTGATTAGCTGAACAACAACAAAGCAGCTTGACTAGCATTTTTATCTGTAATAAGAATGTCGGGAAATAAGTCAATGCTTATTAAATCTCCCTACTCATAATGTAAGAATAAAAAAATCTGTATGCACATTCCATTATCTAGTGCTCTCCTAAATTCCTACTATAAGGCTGCTTTCCCATAACCGATGTCAGTGTTCCCTGCAGGCTGACAGAAGATGCTGCCAGTGCCACTCCTACCTCTGAGAGATGACCCTGGCTCGCTGGACTCGGCTGGGTGAAACCGTAACCGCCTAAAACACCAGCAGCCTGCCCTGGCCCTTGCTTGTGAGCAGGCGCTGGTGTTTCAGTTGTCTTCTGCCCTCCGGCTGCCTGAGCTGTGTGTGACCAGGCTTTCCTGCCTGGGAGGCTAGTTAGAAACCCTTCTGCTCTCTGGTGTAGCTGTTGACCTTGGCCACACTGTTCCTCCAAGAAACCCCCCTTCTGCCCCCTCCCAACCGTTTGCCAGGGCTACCGCTGTGCTCTGCTTTTTGGGGTGGTTGTACAAAGATTTGGTTAATGCCCAGGTCACCAGTTAGTGGCACACGGTGCATGCTGATGATACGGCTTTGTTGCTTCCCCTCCGGGATCCCTTGGATTGCCTTCAGTGTGCTCATTGCGACTCGCTCCCCAGGACTTGCTCCCCAGCTTCTTGTGTGTGTCGCCTGAGTTGCTGCAGAAACACAGGAACTGGGAGATTAACTCTTTCTGCCACTACTGAGTGTTGAATATAAAATGTAAAGCTGAGCAGTTTTCTTGTGCTTAGGAACAAAGGGTTTGCTCTTCCGTAACCCTGCCATGAAATGAATTTTGTTGTTTCCTGCAGGGTTGGATAAAATCCCAACATAAATAATATTTAAAACTACTTACGTATGAGCATGATGTTAGCATCCAAAGCGTGTAACTTTTTAACATACTTGTCAGAGTGAGAGAGCAAAAATATCGAACCACAAATCTCAGAATATACCTTTTCTCTTTCACACGCTGTCTGTCAGTATTCTGCCATACAGTGACAGGACTCTGGCTGCAATTTGGTATTTACTGTTTACACCAATTTACTCAAATTTTCATCTTTCAGGTAGCTCTGACCTAATGTGGTTATTAATAATAGATCTCTAATGAGGACCGGCCGGTTCAATGCTCCCCTCTGTTGACACGCAGCCTTAGCTCATGTGCTTTGACTTCTCTAAGGTACATTTTTTTTCTTTTCTTCTAATTAGCGATCATTCCAAACTGGGAATCCTTTCTGCTCAGCTGATAATTCGCAGTGTGTAAGTGATGAAGAAGCTGGGCACCAGCACTGCTCTCCCTGCCCTTCCAGTATGACAGCTCCCACTGAGGACTAGGGATGATGCTCTCATGCAACCAATTTTCAAGTAATGTAGCAGGCACCGTTTCATGCCACTGGTGCACCCACAGCTCAAAAGCTGGATGTTACTTTTCAAAATGCTTCTTTTCATCACTGCTCTTTACATACCCCAGCTGTGGTGGCTGCGTGCTGTGGCATCGTGTCCACCACCCGTTGAGCTCCTGAAGCCACCTGTGGCGTCACCTCCTTCTCCCCAGACAGTGCCTCTTAAAGGTATTTTCTTAAGCATTTACCCATACAATTCTTTAAAGCAAAAATAATCTAGTCACCTTAAAAAAATATGAACTCTATATTACTAAAGCTCCAAGTTTTGGTTCTGATTTGGAAATTTTTTTCTGTCTTGTCCCATAATAGCCCTCGGAAACAGGTAATTGTTTCAGTCTGGTTTCCCCAGTTGTGCCCTCTGCTGACTTAGCACAGATGGTGTTTTTTTCAGACTAGCACAGAGAAATGAGTGCATAATATTTCCCATTAACTGACTCGTGTTTGAATTGCACTTCCTCCACTCTTTCTGTCAGTGACTAGTGACAGGAGGCTAGCACTTATTTTCTTTCATTTTATGCTGTGCCTAACCCAACTGAATTCTTCTAAATGACTGTTTTATCGGTGCTGCTGTCCCTCAGAGGCCGTGCCATCCCATACCTCCGCAGCGCCTGCCCAACCAGCCCTGTGACCCTGACTGCAGCCAGCGGAGGAGTCCAGCAGTTGAATATCCCTGGGTTGGTGCGGGGCTCTAGATCTGTCCTATGTGCAAAGACAGTCCTATGAAGATCTTGCAGGAATAGGATTAGTATACTGACAGGCTAGTAGTGGATTCATTAGAAACTTTTTTTCCTTAAATGCCAAAATCTTTCAAAACTGAGTATTCTGAGAGGACAAATTGGAAGCCCAGCTCTGCTCGCTGCCTTCACGCCCTACTGCCGGCACTGTTACTACTCTAGGTGATCACCAGCATGGCTGCAGCTTCTGGGACGGGGCCAGACCAAGACACAAATATGCTCCAGAGTCATATTCAAGATGAGAATTTCTTTTCAGCTTGGAAAAGAGTTTTTGAGCCTGGCAAGAAGGCTGAGCAATCCAGTGGTCAGGTCTTTTTTCAGCATACATCAGCTTCAGATGTGCCTCTCCGGGGCAGGAGGAGAGCCTGGCAAACCATCAGTAATGTCACTTCCTCTGGAGTGGAGGACTTCAACACTTTTGAAATGGGAATTCACAGTTGGAAGAAATACCTCTGCTTTTAATATTATCTAATAATATGAGGTAGTTGTGAGAATGAGGAAGTCTGAAAGGATTTTTTTTTTCCTTCATTAAGTCAGTTTCTACCTTCATGTCATTTCTGACCTTGGAAACAGATTGGTAAATCCACCTCAAATCCATAATGGCCACTGCTATAGGAAGCAATTGAATAACAGCTCACGGATTAGGTAAAATAAGATCTGGGCTAGCAGATGAGTCTGGAGCACGAGCGCACTGTCATACAGAGAGCCCAGGACTGCAGTGCTGTCCACCAGGAGGGAAGGTCAGGGATGGAGCTGGGCTTTCCATCCCTTCGCACGGCTCCAGGCACTGTCAGCTGGTCTGTACTCATGTGCATCTTGTACTGCTTTGAAGTAAGCCTGAGAGATGTCACCTCTCTATTTACAGCCCTTGGTGCTATGAGACAGCAGTGACTTTGCCAGTGCAAGAAGGCTGCTGTCTTGCCTAGTCTTCTGCAGGGATCCCTGCAGAGGTTCTGGGTTTTATCACCATTTATATCATTCCGTGTTCAGTTCATTCTGGAGTGAGGTTACCAGGCTGCAAGCAACCACAAGACACCTAGGAGTAAACTAGGAAGATGGTGAAAGGACACCACTGGAGATGGCTGAAGTGCTCTGTCAAGCATGACTGTAGATGAGATGCAGAGGGACCAGCTGTAGCGGGGAGCCTGGACTGCATTTCTGAAGGTGATGCTGCCCCCAAAGCAGAGATCTCTCCGAGAACATGGCAGCTACCCCAGGAAACGCTGGGGTGGGGATTCTGCTCTTTGCAGCTCTAAATGAGCTTTTGGCAGAACCCAAATGAAGCAGCCTTTGTCATCTTGAAGTTGTTTCCACTGTTGCCCATCTCAGTTCTCCATCAATAGCCTGTTCCCCAAAATTACTGTTACTTGGTTGATCCCAGATCATTTACCAAGTAAAATTTTTCAGTTAGTGATCTTTGAAAGCAGCTGTTGAATTTGACTTTCCTTTTTTTGCTGCATCTTTCATTAGCAACATGTGAGGTTACCACCTCCGTGCTCCACATGGAGTAACAGTTCAGCTAGTGAATGGACAAAGCACTGCTGTAGCCCAGTGCCCACCGGTGTTGCGTGGAGCCTTACAGGTTGTGAAGGTCTGTGTATCCCCCAAAGGCTAGCGCCTTTTTCACTAAAAAAAAAGAAAAAAAAAAAATAATTGATATTCATTTACCTGAAATCTGATTGCCATGACATGCTTCTATGCTTACTACTTAAATATAAAGAGTACAACTTTAAATATTGACTTAGAAAACCCAGCTTATGTTTACAGAAAAAGCTAATCATTAACCCAAGGCTCTAGAGATATTGCCCTATGCCCTATTACGTCCTTAGCTTGTAATGATTGCATCAACTGAACTTTACTGAGTGACCACTGTTCTGTTTTTATTTCAATGGGATGGCAGGCCATGGAAAGGCTGAGCTCTGAAGCAAGTGTTTCCAGAATACGGTCATGAGCCCATACACTTTGCAATGGGATGGTTGTTTCTACAAACAGTCATGTCATAGAAAAATAGATCATGGAAATTTTTGGCTTGTGTCAAAGTGAAGTGAATGGTGTGTTTTCTGTCTGTTTTCTGTCTGCTGGGGTTTGTGTTTGTTGCTGCGTTCTGGTTAAGTGGTAGGTACATCAGCCTGTTTGTAGTTCTTGAGCAATGTGCGATTACAGAAAAATCCCTGAAATGGTTTTTTTGACGTGGCCAGACTCAGATCCTAGGTAAGAGGAAGACAGAAGTAATACTTTTGCTGCCTTCCTATTTTTTTGAGCTGATAACTTTTAATTTGGGCATGAAAGGATGGGTCTGGGTGTGTATGGACGAGGGCTGTTTGCAGGGGAAGTTGTCGTAATGAAGCAATGTGGCCTCTTGAGATGCTGTGAAGCCAGCACCAACCCCAAAACGCTTTACCTGTGTTGGTTAATTCCTCAGATTGGGAAAATATGTGCTGTAAAAATGCTTGTTTGGAGGGTGTTTCAGAGCAGATGATGTGTTTGAAAGTAGGTCTCAACTAGACCCATGAGAATTAGCTGCGTCTTCTAAAGAAATTGAGGACTATGGTTTACTGAACAGACAGGGAGTTACCGAAGGGTGAGGCAGTAGTGATCTGTGAACTAGAATAACTTGGAATTTGAATTTGCAATCAGCAGTGACTGAAAAACTTCCTACAAACATCAGATTTTGATGTAACTTTTGCACTGGGAGCCAGAGCCGCACCTGAGCCCTGGCGTCTCTGGGACAAGGGGTGTAACTGCCAACGTAATACTGCAGCACTTCCCTTCAAACCTGCAATAGCACGCTTAAGTAATGTCTAAATATTTGGTTTAAGCCACAGGATCCCATTTTCTGCCATGAGCTGTAACGCGTAAAGCACCATACATGCCTGCTCATGGCAGCCCTGGGTGGAGCTGGCCAGGAGGGTTGCGGGCCGTGGGGACATGCCCAGCTGTGCCGTTCCCTGTGTGGGGGCTTATGGCAACCCCCCAGTCTAACCCATCTCCCACGATCCAGATCCCACAGTGGAGAGTTATCCCTTCCCACGTGCTGCCACAGTCCTTGCGGTTCAACTTCTCCCCCTCACTTTGGGGGCTCTTAATGTGTGTTTCTGTAGGCTGAATGAGCATCTTTTTTTTTCCTCTAGATGATTATAAGTGCAGAAGATGGAGTGTGTGCTGCTTGCATTAATGTTGTTTATAAGAACATTCTTTGCTGGGGGCTGGAGAAGTGTGCTCGCGCACCTGCCTGCGGAGCTGCCCCTCACGGATAAAGGGCTGGCTGGGCACAGTGCCCCAGAGGATGCTTTGGTGAGCTGAGACATGCAGTTGGGTAAAACATGCAGTCCTAAGGCAGGTGGCCTTAGAAGTGACAACCCCAAAATGAAAGTATGTATACAGCCTCCTCCAGAGCACTTGTGATCCACTGCTGCACTCTTCAGATACAGAATTAATTTTTTTCCTTTCTCTTTTTCTGTCTCTTTCTCACATTTTTAACATGCTGTAGCATATTTGCATAATAAGGGCTGTTGCTCTCTACTACTGCTTTGACAAAACATCAGATTTAATGTAGATTTTTTATTTTAATTCAAAAGACCCCAAAGCCAGGCTGCTAATTCTTGTTATGCTCAGCACCCTTTCTGGGGCAGGCTCTGTGAAGAGCTGCTGAGAACAACTGCTGTACCCTGGCAATATGTTTCATCGGTGCAGATGGACCCTCTGACCTATAGGAACAGTCAATTCACTCTTCTGAAACTCAAAATGGTGTCCAGTGTGTATAGAGCTTTGACTGTTTGTCATTTAGGGACTTAATCACTATGGCAATGTTTTGTAACTTCTAATTACAAGTAATCAGAGAGTAATTCTATTACTGTCTGCAGTAACGCAGTCAACTAATTCCCCTGCATCCTTATACAGCCTTCTGTAGCTTGAACAGAAAATGTTTTTCAACAAGCAGATTTTTTCATCACCTTAATAAGAGTATGTAGTGTGACATTCTGCAATTCAAGGCTTCACCATAACAACTGTATCTGCAGAAGCCAAACCAAAGCTCTTCCAGCTGCACTGCCACAGCCATCGTCAAAGAGCACTAAGCCCTCTTCCTAAATATCTAGTTTTCTAGCAGTTTTAATAAAGATTCGGGGATTGACAAGCCATATATATGGTGAGGACAACATTATATCAATGATTTGGTCAACTGCTAGAAGAAAAAAAAAATTACTCAGGCAAAATGTTCTTTGACTTAGAGCACTGCCTAAATAAGGTCACTTCTTTCATTTAGAATATTTAATAGTATCATTCTTCTCAACAGATTTCCAGCCAATATTAATGAAAACAAATATTCAGTGATTACAGAAATGTCTGTTTTCAAGAACTCTCATCATTAAAGCAATTTTCAAAATACAAAATTGTACCAGGCCCAAACACTGGGAATGTAGGAATTCCTCTTCTTTTTGAGCTGTTACCAAAGCCTTGCAACATGTCATGGTTCAGTAGCTGGCAGTGCGGTCTCCACCGCTGTGGCTGGGGTCACGTTGCTTCTCGTTGCTGCCGGGGTGGGAAGTCCCATTTAATTAATTTTGTTTCCTACCTTGATTCCATGTGTCCAAGTAGGAAGCCGTAAAGAGGGCAGAGACGTAGTTTGAAGCTAAGCAGAGTTGTAATGCAGCGCGTAGTGCTTCACATACAGGGGAACTAATCCGCAAAAGCAACATGTACCTTATCGACTGTAGCTTTGTGTTTTATTTTTCATGAAAACTGCTCTAATGTACTTATAGAATCCTGCCGCGTGCAATGTGTGCAGAACGAGGGATGCTCCCACACTGCCAGCAGGCAGGACACCAGCACGGCTTCTCTTCTCGAGTGTTGCACAGCTCCCGTGGCTGCTTTAGCTAAATGGTGTGTTTGGGATCATCCCACTTCTGGGGAGTGGGAGCAGCACCCATCCCCTCGAGTGAGGATGAGCCCCAGCATGACTAAAATCCTGCCGTGTGGGATCCATCAGGTGGACCGAGTTGGGGGATGATGTGGGTGGCAGGCCTTGATTGAGATTATTTCCCATTACTAAATACTTTGAAAATCTAGAAATTCCAAAGACTGATGCTGGTAGTGATGTGTATCTCTGAGGCCCTGTTTCTTGATTTTACTACTCTTAGGTTAACAAAACAACAGGATTTCCCCGATTTTTGTCAGCTCTTCATCTTGGTCATTTAGGGATGGATGAGTGTGCTGTTGCATTTCCCCTAAGTATGCAAAATAACCTTTGGGGTTTCTGGACTGGATATAGATTTGTCTCCTTTGTATATACTACATTTTTTTTCTCTTTTTAAAGTTTACAGTCTCACCATATCCTAACATCCACTCATTTGGTGAACCTTTCCTTTCTCTCACTGTGACACTGAAAACTGATATTTAAAAAAAAATTAAAAAAACAGACCAAGTGGCTACTGACTAAGAGACAAGCCACCATTAAATAAGTGTCACATAAAGAAATAAAAGAGGGAAACAGTGTCTGAAACCATAAAGCTGTCCCCTTCCCTTCATTATTTAAATAACAGCCGATGTGAAATGTCTACATCGGGTGGAGCTGGCGGGTGGCTCACCCGGCCTTGCCAGATCCTGTGGGAGGGGAGCGATGCGGGCGCTTGGAGCGAGGGAAACCGGATGAGCCGTGGCACTTGCACAGCCGTGAGATGACTCCAAGTTGGGTATGACAGCGCTTGCTGTCCCTCTGTTGAAAACCAGACCCGAGCAGCCCATGGGCGAAGGGCAAACGGGGAGGAAGGGTGAGCGGTCATCCCAGCTGTGCTCCCCACCTCAGGCTGACCCGCTCGGGTCCCTGCCGTGAGCCCTGTGAGCCCCCAGCCCTGCACAGCCTTCAAGCCCCCAGGGCACCCCAAGCCCTGCTGCCCTCCAGGAATGGGAGCCCCGGCAGGTCAGCCCAGGGCTGGTTGCTCTCTCATCCCAATGCATCCCGCTCCCCTGGACCCGCTCCGGGTTTGAAAGCTTTCAGGGACGCGTCGCTTTGCAGTGCATGTCTGAACCAGGGCAGCTACCTGAAGAGAAATTGCAAACCATCTGTGGAGTCATCTAAAACTAATAAACCCATGCAAATATTTCCCCACCACTCTCAGCCGCCCTCTGCGTTGGCCCCTGCCTTCCCATGGCCCTGGGGTCCTCCCTCGCGTCCGTCCCCTCTCTGGGCAGCTGCTCCCTCTTTCGGGGGGTGAAGGGTTGCAAGGGGCAGGGCCGGTGCTGAGCAGAAGTTCGTGTTTCTGCCCCACGGGTTTTCCCGTGCCAGGGCCCAGAGCAGCCCTGGTTGGTTCCTGCCATCTTTGTCTTGCCTTTGCCATGCCCTGCCTCCTGCCTCAATGGCAACAACCTTGCCTGGCTGGGGAAAAAGTGCAATCTTGATCTACCTTAGATCGTAATCGTGGGAAAACCTACTGTTTTCTACAATGTCCAGTCAGCTGAAAGCCCTCGAGTGAGCTGCAGCCCTGGAAACACAGACATGGCTCTTGGCTGAAGGGCTGCACTCACCTGTCCCCAGAAACACTATGCAAAAATTAAGGAATCTCTAAAAAGCAGGTAGCGCATTTTGTGTGGTCTGCTCCAACAGTCGTCTATGTAGTACTTGAGCTGGTTATTAATTTTTAAAAATTGCACATAAAAGAAGAAAAAGTGGAACGGGATGTGTGCAGAAGTATATATTGATTTGAGTACTTCAGTTTGCAAGGTTGGAGGAGAACATTAAGCATCACTTCAGTAAAGTGATAAAAAAGTGATGCTCTTTCCTAGGCAGGGAACTAAACGGCCTGTCTCAGTTGTTTCACGCTGCCTGAGCATTGCTTTTCCCTTGGCAGCCCCTGGGTTCCCCCAGGGCCGCCCTCCCGCTCCAGAGGGGATGGCTGCAGTCGGTCCTCTCCTGGGATGCCGCTTGCAGCCCTGTTTCCTCAAGCACATTCAGCCGTCCTCCCCTGAAGCCGGAGGAAACGTGCAGGAGCTGAAATGTGGAAACAACCTCCTTGCCACGCTTTTCCTTCCCTGCAGTGAACTGTGTCATCGGTCCGACGCAGACCCGAAGCCAAAGGCCTTTCATGGCAGCCATAAGGCAGGTCCTGCCGCCCTCCTCCCCGGCCCGTCCCCTCCGAAACAACAACCCCAAACACTGACTCACAGGTATTTTTTCCGTTTGAGTGTTCATGGCTGTGCTTTGACACGAGAGTGCTCAAACCCCTTGCATTTTGGCACGGCAGCGATTGCACTTTGTTGTTTAAAAGAGTGCAAGCAGACAGGGAGGGCTGTGCCCAAGCAGGCAGCTGTGACAGGCTGTGGGACACCCCTGGGGGTCCCCAAGCCCCGCAGTCCTGTCTCCGCTCCCTCTCCCAGCAGCACCGCTGATCGGCAGATGCACGGCAGACAGGACGAGGGCAGGGCTTTTGGTAGCCCAAACTTGGCTATTTGCAGAAAGATTTATGAAACGACATCTCCAGTACCAGCCAGAGAGACTTTGCAGCATTTTTGCAGAGCCTCTGGTGGTGCTTCGCTCCTGTGCTGCTCCCCGGCTCAGCGGCTCCTGTCCGGCACGCTGCCGCTCGCCTGCCTGCCCGCGCCTCGGCTGCAGGCAGGGCTCAGCTCCGACACACCAGCACGCTGCAGCCTCCCCACCGCCCACCACAGCCCTCCCGCCGGGGCCAGGACCGTGCAGCCAGCCTTAAAAGGAGAGGAACAGCATTGCCTTCTTGGCACACGGGGCTGGCATTCTAAAATGGGAGCGAAACGGCCTTTGGCTTTGCCGGAACTGGCAGAAGGGGTGTGAAACTAAATACTGGTGTACAAAAATGCGTAAGTCGCCAAAACAGGGCGCCTAGCTGGAGCTGAGGCACTGCTGTCAGCAGAGCTTTGAACTTGCTAAAAACCCGAAAAAAATAGCATTCTCTTTATTTGGCTAAAAGTATGTAGGGCACAGAAAGTCATGTTTGCTACGCTCATTATAATGTAATTATTTAAGTGTATGTGTAGTCTAACCTGCAATAACTCTCCATGTTTGCATCAAAATGAAATCTGACTTTGAATTGTAATTTTAATCTCCCTCGTTGGCAGGAGGGAAACTGTGCTCCCTATCATAGACCTCCCATCACATAGGACTATGTGAGCACTGTTAGCGTGACTACACGTGAAAGGCCGTGTATTATTTTGGAGCCATTCTGCTACTCACAGTGTTACAGTGAGCCAGCAATATTAATAGGTCTCAGCATTTCAGTGGTAAATCCAGCCAATACCACTCTGGCGAGCTAACGTTAATCAGCTGACATTGCTGTAACAAATGTCGGAAAAAAATGATAGTTGTCCTTTAGATTGTGATCCTTTAAAAAATCTCCATTCCTGAAATTGCTGTATTCTGTGTAAAGGAAGAGTTGCCGTGTACTTCCACTTGTGCAACTTGACAATTTTGCAACAAAATACTTCGAAAACGCGATTGCTTTGGATCGCAGATATATAAAACCCTCTCACGAAGCAAAGGAAATACTTTGATAAAATGCCAAAATGCCAGAGCTCTCAAACAGATCAGGGTTTACTGCTTCTGTTAGCACAGCAGCATACATACGTCTAGTTAAATATTAAAAGCGCCTAATAAGTAGTTGGCTACAGCATCTTTCCATGAAGAGTTTCTTCATTTCTAAATGTGGCTGGCAAACTATTTGATGCCTCTACTCGAACTGCAGTTCAAAATGTCATTTAATTGCTGAAGCACACAACAGCATCTTGCTTGTTTCACAAAATAATAATAAAGGTCAGTAGACCTGTCCCTCAGGTGCAATTCTTTATTTGCTCCAGCTGATTGCTGTTTTGCTAAATTGCATCACTTGATGCAGGTATGAAATGCAGAGCAAAGGCTCCTTGGATGTTCTGGAAAGGTTTGGTACTTCCCTCCTTGCAGCCGTATGTTCATACAGCAGAGAATGTGGAGGCGGTTTGCTGGCTTTCCAGCACGTTCTGGGGGGATGCAGGAGACAGGTACGCCTTGCCTGCTGGGGCAGCCTGTTTATGGTGGGGTGCTGCCTGGGTGGTGGGGCAGCCCCATGTGAGCCCTTGGGTAGGGCAGGGTGCGGGTGTGCAGGCAGGGTGCGGGTGTGCAGGCAGGGTGCTGCTGGCTGCCTGCTGGGCTGAGGCTGCCCACGCTGCCTCTCTAGCCAGCCCACACAGCCCTGACAGCCAGGGATGCTGCTGTAGACCCAAACCAGGCAAGAGACAGGGAAATATTTTTTTTCCCTGAATTTCTGCATTATTGCCCACTGTGGGTTTTCAGAAGGATTCATGTCCAGGATTTGAATTCTTGCAGGTCTATGCTTAATTTGGTCTCCTTTATTTCAAACAAACAAGCTGGCGTCATTGAAAGTGCAATACTTCAGACCAATAAGAAGTAGAAGTTGCTGCATTGTTATAATATTTTGGCATAAATAGTATTTTTCTTGGGGGAAAAAGGTGAAAGAGCTTGGGGGGGGGGGGGCAGAAAAGTATCTGTGCCCAGGCCCAGCACGAGTCCCGGAGCGCAGGGCAGGCAGCAGAACATCAGGGCAATCTCCAAATTAACCCCTGAGATTTACCAGGCTCCTGACAAAGGTGTGTGGCGTGGGGTCTGGAGAGAGCTGAAGGGTCCAGGGGAGCAAGGGAAACCTCGTTTACCATGTCTGTTCCACAACTTAGGGAAGTGATTTGTTACCGGTACTAGTTCCCAAATCCTATTTTATTTTATTTTTTACTAAAGTGGCTACAGAGTATTTTCTGCTGTTACAATAAATGCTGTTGTGCGCTCCTAATATATGAACTGGCACTTGGGCTCTTTGGAAGGAGGGAAATAAGGTCAAAGGGAATGTTTCCATGATAAAATATCATGTTTTTACTGTTAGGTGAAAGGCCACTTGTGCAAATCCTGTGGGCCTTCAACTGTGAAATAGCATACAAGTCTAATACTTTGTATTCAGTTAAAAAAAGAAAAGAAAGAGTGCTGGGATTTGGCCCGTGAAGGCCAATTTAGAATCCTGGAGGGATGAGTTTGGCACAAAGAAATGATGGTTGGTCATGGGTAAGTAAAGAGATATTTGTGATATTTGCTGGGCTTTTTCCTTTTTTATTAGACATACAAGAGTTGTTCAGTGGCTGTCAAAAGCATTGTTTATACTAAGGCTTGGGAAGCTATGTCTTGGCTGGCAATACAAGGTCATAAAATGTAAAGAGTTAGATTAATGGTCATCTATATTAAAAAAAAATCAACAAAACCATCATTTTCTTTCTTTTTGAAGACGTTTCTTTCTTAGATGAAGGTATCAGAAGTGCCTCTACTTCCCCTTGGCTTCTAATACCAAGTATTTCTAATTCCAGTAAACATTTAAAACTTACAGATTTGATATTGGTTTGAAAACAGTATTATTTATGCTGATCTAATTTACTTTTTGGGGACTGTCATAGACTGTTTTGTTAAGAATTAAGGGTTAAAAATTGATAGAATTCAAGTGTTGTTAAGGAGGATAAATGAAAATGTCTGTTCATGAAGTTTGCCAGAGCCTGTAGTAAGTGGTGGAAATACTCTAACTTAAGGCTGGCATGACACTTTACTTTGAAGGGTTCTCATTGCCTGCAGGGTGTCCTCTATATTGTACCCACGTTTCTCCTTCGGAGTCACTTAAGCACAGCTTTGGCTAGACGTGTGAGTCAAAAGCATGCGCCCTCTCATGTTCTGTTTAAGAGAATAGCTGTACATTTGGGGAAGCTGCAGTAATGATGACCATATAGCAGAACACAGGAGATGTAAATACAGGGAACGGGTGATGCCTCTCATGGATCTTATAGCTGGGTAGCTAAAATTTGACATAGTAAATTTAGAGATGAGATAAAAGTGTCTGAAGTTATGATTACGCAAGATGGTTGGATAAGATGCTGGTGTGCTGAGGATGGCAGGAGACGTGGGTCCAGCAGCACCTTCCTCACCCACAGAGGCGGGGGATGCTTGCGGCTCGCACCCTGTTTTCACAGCTGGGGCAGCTGGAAGTGGGGGGGGGAGGGGGGGCATGGGGGTGAGGTGGTGAATTGGGCTCCCTTAAGAGGCTGCTAATTAAGTGACTGCTTTAGATGGGCTGCTTTGTGGCTTCGTGGTAATCAAGTGAATTCTTTAGACGGTCTGCTCTGTGGTTTCATAAAATCTGGAGACTCCAGATGGCTCCAGAGGAGGAGGCTGGTAAAATCAGAGCAGGGTACCCACGGCTTGGTCAGGCTGTGACCGGAGGGATGGCTTCTCTGCATGCTGCAGCCGTAGAGACCACCATGAGTTACTGCCTGCGTGGGGCTGATGTACCAGATGTGGATAAATAAATCTGTACAGGATTAGGAGAATAAGAAAAGCTCTTATATATATAGCACACTAATGACCCTCTGCTTTACTCTTGTATTTAATTGGAAAACCAGTCTAGGATGCACATAACATCTCCCAGAATAAACTACCGATACTGAAGAAGCACAAGGGAAGAATCCATATGAAACTTCTGGCTGGATGACCTGTATCTCAATTTGTTAAGGATTAGTGACTTTGGAAAACATTAGCAGTGGTTTTGGTCATTTCCAGAAGCACTACTGCAGGGGGTTGTATATATCACCTTGGAGGAGAAAAATAAATTCCTTCTGTAGTAAATTCAGTTCTAGTCTCCCTACTGAAGTAAGGGAAGAAATAAGAGAAGCAAGAGAAAATGAGCCTCTTGATGGAAGTTATAACGAGCGAGGGTTTATGGTGAAGTTACCTTTATACACTGACAGAACATTTGATAATGTGCCTTAGTGCTGTCTCTTTGATACTACTTTATGTGTGGATTTATAGAAAGGATAAAGGACTATTAAAGGAGGTCAGTAATAAATATTTCTTCACTATGATGTCAAAAGGGGTGAGGTTAAGTCAAATCACCTTTAATATCATTAAGGATGTGGAAGGGAAAGATAATTACGCTATCAGACGGCACAGCTCGGTAGGGATCCCACAAACCCAACGCAAGCTTGTGAGTTGGGCAGGGGAGAAGTGATACGGACAGACGGGGCAGCAAGCTGACAATCTGCTCTGAAAATCCCAGCTGTGCCTGCTGGCGAGTGGCTGTGAGCACAACCAGTCCTTGGAAAAAAAGAAACCTGGCACAAGTGATGTAGGGGTAAGCAGCAGGTTAGATATTAATGTGTGACACAGCACAGCAGCCGAGGAAGCTCAGGTATTTCTGGCTGCGCACACCTGCATGTTGCAACCCGTGCACTGGGAGGGGAAAGCCTTCCTCCGGAAAGCTTCTGTGTGGTGCCCAGGATGTGCCGTCGGCATCACAGGCACCACAATACCAGCAAACCTCAGAGCTTAGGGGGAGCCTTGCCCAGAAGATAAGCGTGAGAGAGAAATGAGGAAGCTTTCCAGGAGTTAATATTTAATTTGGCTGAGTTGGTATGGGCAGGAATGTGATATTGCTCTGAAAGAACAGGGAGGTTGTAAAAAGCGGGAAAGGAGAGGAGTTATGCTGGCCGTTTGCCAGGCAGTGGGTTGATAACAGGTAGAATAGAAAAAGAAAATTAAATAAAGCACTAGGCCTGAAAATCTGCAGAAAAGATCCGTGGTGGTGTATTGCACTGCGAAAGGATTGCCCGGAGAAAGGAGAGGGACACCATCGGCTGGGACCTGCTGATGTAAGGCTGCACAAAGCTCCAGAAAACTTGTCGGGAAGCCACAGCATATGCTTCCTTTTAGCAAATGGAGAAACTTTTTTTCATTCTTAAAAATCTATGACTGTGCTATATCAGGCATCTGCATTTGTTTCATGTGAATGAGGCTTAAATCACCTACTGTCAAGAAGTCTGTCCTGTGAGAGGTCGGTACTGGCAGAATTGTTGCAGTAACAAACCCATATTCCTCAGGAAATAATGAACACTTCAGTCTGGTGATCCGCTTCTTAAAGTCCTTGGGATTTAGGGGAAATGAAATTACTTGTGAATCTTAGGGGGAAAATGGCATTTTGAAGGGCTGCAGCATATTCAGACCAAAGATCTTCATTATTCCCACAGCATGGCATGAGACTTTGAAAGTAGTGTCAAACAACAAAGCTGTTAGTGACAATTAACTGTGTTATAGGTCTTATACCAGTAGTTGGTACTGAAGAAAAGAAAAGATATTTCAGTAAACAGAAGGTCAAGGTGGGGGGATGAACTGGTAACCTTACCAGTCCAGTAACTTAGCATTAATGGAGCGCTGTATGTTGCTCCTGATAAGGAATGAGAATATTTCTGGTTCCAGATTCACAAATCAAGTTAATTAGAAGGTGAAATAAAGATATTCTCCTGTATTAAGAATGAAATGCATGGGAGCACAACTGGCTTGCCTACTTTAAATGCCATGCTAATGCTGGCATGTGTCCAAGGAGCAAAGTAGTCTTGAGTATAAACAGACTGTAAGAATCAACTGTTTGGAGGACTTGTCAGCCTGCTCTCCAAAGTACTTGCTGGCTCACTTTTTAAAACTATCTATTATTCTACGCCTGGATACATTTAGGGGGGGAAAAAAATCCAGCAGAAAGGCCTTTAATAGCTATCAACGTTGCTTGGGATTTAACTTCTGAAAGACAAAAATTGAAAACACAGAAGCCAAATAAGTATCAGCCATTTTACCTGGTGTATTTTGCATTTATATACTGCCCATCTTCCATATTCAGGAATTACATGTTTTACTTCCTTGAGCCAACCTCCTCCTCTTCCTCCTTACGGTTGGGCTCAATGATCTTAAAGGTCTTTTCCAACCTAAATGATTCTGTGATTCTATATCAGATGGAGCTCAGGGAAATTGAGCTGCTCCCGCTGCTGCCCATCAACACCAGAGCTGATGTGCCCATGGTGTAACTCACGGCCAGCGCAGGTCTGCGCTTGAGTTGCACAGTTTCTCATGGAAAACAGGAAAGTTGCCTAAACAACACAAGAAGGCACAAGTGGGTCTTTTGCAGCCCCAGTTTATTATTACAAATTACGCTGGGCTTTAATATCAAAATATTAGGATCCTGCTACTAGTTCCCGTATCAGGGAAGAGACCTTTGTTTCCAATCTGGATCTCTTTGACATGATTTACAGCAGGAAGGCAAAGCTGTTATCTGCAAACACTGGGACAAAAACGAGGAGAGAGAATACTTTATCTCCTAACTAGGGAGAGAAGAGATTGTCCATATGTTTCCCACATTTCCTCTGATTGAGATAACACCTTACAAATTAATCAAATGTCCTCATTCTTTTTAAACAAAACGCTCCTGCCTGTGAAAACTTTTAAAATCATTATTTTTCAAAATAGAGCCAAAGACCTGACCAAAATTCAGAAAAATAATGAAAAGGATAGTCAGGTGTCTGGCCAGACAAACGTCAGCTTTAATAAGAAAGTGTTAAAGCTATTGATATATAGAGAACAGAAAACTCTTCAACACAGAAAAAGAAAACAGCACTGTAGGATCAGTTCTGTTCTGATGGAAATAGCCTGGATTTCTCCTTCTTCACTGGGAAAACAGTAGAATTCAGGAAGTTCCAAATGGATTTTTTTCTTGGTTTTATATTGTACTAGATCAGCATTTGAACATGTAGCTTCAGCTTAATGTATTAGCTTCCTCCCCCCTGCCCCCATTGTCATTCATCATCATTCCTATCCCACAGACAAAAAAACCCCAGATTTAATTGCATGGCTTTTGTACGCAGTGTGGTGTCAGAGACCCTCTCCTTCCCTTGCTATTCTGCACTGTCAGTGCACGTGCTTTCCAGATGGCTTCTGTTGCTCCTTATCTGAGCAGATAAAGCATGGGTGACTCTATTTTATCCTTAATGGGGTCTAGCAGTTTTTTCCCATATTTAAAGACAGTCTTTTCTCTCACCTGCCTGATGGCCTCGGCAGGCTGGGACGTCCACTGACCATTCTGGATGTCCCCACGGTTGTCTGTGCCGTAAGCAGCACTGCCCCTCGTTTCTGGTCCGAGGTGCCAGGGCTGGGTTTGGCTGTAGGGAAACAGGAGCTGAGAAGCACTGGGACTTCCCCGGAGCATGAGGCTGAGGCTCCTGGGAGCTGCTTCCATGGGCACCAGCTCTGGGCTTGCACCAAGCCCATCCCGCAGGACCACTGAGCAGGGCAACCTCCCAGCCCCGGGCTGGCACACCTGCCCTGGGCTGACCCAAAGGGCCTTTTGGGATTTTGTTAAGGGCCTCCAGTTTGGTAAAAAAATTCTAGAACAGAAATTGAACCTGATGCTCCCCAAAGGGGGCTGGCTTTAAAGACTCCAGTGGTCTGGAGATGGGTGGGGAAAGCTGGGGATGAGCAACCTCGACTCCTGTTGTCACTGAAATTTGGAGAAACCACGCAATGCAGGTTATCGCTTGGATTTCCAGCAACATCCAGGTCTGCCCCTTGTCTTTTGGAAGTGAAACATTTAACTGCCTCCTTAATTTTTTAGTGATTGCTGTATGAAAATCATATTAAAAATCTCATTTTTACAGTACAAAGTATTTTAATAATGATCCTATTTTATTTTTCTAGAAATATACTAATTGGGCATTTTGCAGTTCCTAGGTGTACTCCAAAGTTTGTTTCCTTTGGCAAAAGGTTTATTAAGGCTTTACCATCTCATCAAAAGCACAGATGCGGGTGTCATAAAATGCAAGGCGTCTCTAGGGCAATGGAAACACTAATTTTAAAATGGCTTTGGCATGTCATAGCCCTTCTCTGCTAATGTTGTGAAATGAGAAAGGAAGAAATGAAAATGCAAATTAGCCTGCTGCAGTTAACAAACAGTAACGTGTACAAAAATTGAATGAAGTTTGTTTTCAAAGGACATTACCACAAAACAGCTCGGACCGTGGGGTGGGGATCACATAGTGTATAAACAATTCTGTCCTGTGTGATCCTGATTTTTTTTTTTTTTAAACTGTGGATGATATCAGTGATGAAAATGCCACTTGGTATGATGTATGCTGGTGGGGCTGTATACCAGAACATGAAAAGAGAGAGAACTTTGTATATTTTGTTTCTGCTCACCCCCACATATGCCATCATTGAAGCAGAAGTACCGTGGATGCCCAGCTTGTTTATCAAAGAGCAAGCCAGCTTGGGAAGATGTTGGCCCGTTTTATAAATTCCCTCATGGGAGAGCACTGATATTTTTAGGGGATTATATATAGCATGTGGATGTTGTCTACCCAGACTTTAGTAAAGCCTTTGACACCGTTTCCCACAGCATCCTCCTGGAGAAACTGGCTGCTCATGGCTTGGACGGCTGTACGCTTCGCTGGGTAGAAAACTGGCTGGATGGCTGGGCCCAAAGAGTTGTGGTGAATGGACTTAAATCCAGTTGGTGGCCGGTCACAAGTGGTGTTCCCCAGGGCTCAGTACTGGGGCCAGCTCTGTTTAATACCTTTATCAGTGATCTGGAAGAGGGGATCGAGTGCACCCTCAGTCAGCTTGCAGATGACGCCAAGCTGGGCAGGAGCNGAGCCGGCAGTGTGCCCAGGTGGCCAAGAAAGCCAACAGCGTCCTGGCTTGCATCAGGAATAGTGTGGCCAGCAGGACTAGGGAAGTGATCGTCCCCCTGTACTTGGCACTGGTGAGGCTGCACCTTGAATGCTGCGTTCAGTTTTGGGCCCCTCACTACAAGAAGGACACTGAGGTGCTGGAGCGCGTCCAGAGAAGGGCAACGAAGTTGGTGAAGGGTCTAGAGCACAAGTCTTATGAGGAGCGGCTGAGAGAACTGGGGTTGTTTTGTTTGGAGAAGAGGAGGCTGAGGGGAGACCTTATTGCGCTCTACAACTACCTGAAAGGAGGTTGTAGTGAAGTGGGTGTTGGACTCTTCTCCCAAGAAACTAGCGATAGGACGAGAGGAAATGGCCTCAAGTTGCGCCAGGGGAGGTTTAGATTGGATATTAGGAAAATTTCTTCCCCGAAAGGGTTATCAAGCACTGGAACAGGCTGCCCAGGGAAGTGGTGGAGTCACCATCCCTGGACGTATTTAAAAGACACGTAGATGTGGTGCCTAGGGCCATGGTTTAGTGGTGGACTTGGCAGTGCTAGGTTAATGGTTGGACTTGATGATCTTAAAGGTCTTTTCCAACCTAAACAATTCTATGATTCTATAAAGGTCTGTGTGCCTTCCTGGCTCCTTTTAGCCAAGAAATTTGCAGAGCTTTCACTGAAGTTGGGAGGCTTATAAATGAGGTTTGTGACAGCAGTGGCTGGTGTGACTTTGTGCGACCACAGGAACAAAGTGGCTATAGGGAAATACCAGACTATAATGTGCCTGCATGGGTTTGCTGTGCAAAGGTGGTTTTTTCCTGCTGGCATTTCTAATGATTTTTCAATGGGGTTTACAAAGACTTTTTTTTCTGTGTCAGTGGGACTTTTGTGCAGAGCTACCTGAGACTCTTAGGAACTGGCTGAACCCCTGCTGACTTTAGCACACAGTTTCCCCAAAGAATTAATTTAGTATTAGCTCTTGTTACTTCTTGGCTATGTTGTTCTCTTTCAGGTCCTGTTCTGCTGAATATTGGATGTCCTAAGTGGGAAATACCATATATGCAAGTGATGGCCAGTTACATCCTTCTTAACACATGAATGCTATGAAGTACAAAGATGATATTTCTTACATTCCTGCTTCTTGCCCAAACGTGTTTTTAACACGAAACAGGTATTAATTAGAGTTATTCCCCCCAAAAAAGCAGAAATTCTTCGTTTAAAAAAAAAAAAAAAAAAAAAAAAAAAAACCAAAACAAAACAAAAGAACCCCAACCAACCAACAACAAGAAAACCCTGATTATAAACTTGGAGCCTTTCAGCGTTATGGAGGATATTTGGTTTCAGAAGAACAGTTTGCTTTATGAATTTTTCATCTATTCTGCAGCCAGCATAATTTGCATAATTATGAAATCGTATTGTTGACTCAAATAATGAAGTAATGTACGGCTGTTTACAAACCATGAGCAATCGTACACCCTAGTTTTGCCAGCAGTTACCACAACAGCTGTTGAACTGGACGTTTGTTTGAGTCTTTGCCTCTGCAGACAGCAGTGGGTGATAACGTTGGCACTTGCTTGCTGGGAGGCTGGAGAGCAGGTTACAGCTCCCCTGCACCCGCTGCCCAGCACCGAGAGGCTCAGTGGAGCTGCTCTTCCTGAATGAGGCTTTTCTTTCAGGCTTTGACCTGAGACCTGCTAGTCTCCCAGTCTCTCATTATTCAAACTGTAAATCTTCAGGTCATGTTTGCCCACCTTTCCAACACCCAGGTTCTCTTTGCGAAGCGGCATCCCAAATAGAATAATTAAAAGTACAATAATGATCTATTACAATAAAAAATACCAGAACCCTCCAAAACCATAATACGTGTTCAGTGCTGTAATGGCAGTGTCAGTTTATGGCTCTCCCCGGCCCTCAGGCATGAAGGAATTCATGAAGGATTGCTGTGGGAGGGAAGGAACAGAAGCTTGCCATGGGAGCGTTATCCCCATCACTTCTCTGGTCCCGTACAGTCCGCAGCACTGCGTGCTCCTCTCCTCTGAGGCTTTTCAAGTGGCTGCCATGCCATGCAAGGGGTTCTTCAGAGCTTTGTCACATGAATTCCTAATTGAACATCTTGGCACGTTTACATTTTCAAACCAAAAGCCCAAGTCATAGCAAACCCCTGGAGTGCCTGGTGTAGGAGGCAGGTGCTGTGCCACAGTGGTGGCTTTGGTGCTGCTGCGTGGCATGAGCCCTAGGTGCAGACACCTGCCCTCAGGACGGCACACGTGGCCCTGCACAGCCCCGGGAACAGACACATTCGCGGTCCTCTCTGAAGATCCTTCCTCCACAGGGTTAGCAATTGCTAATGACATTTGCAGGGGGGAAAAAAAACCCATTTTGCTCAGCTTTTCTGCTTTTGCGTACTGTTTTGCTCTCTGGCATCGTGTTCCCGTGTTTGCGATACAGGCATCTCCACAGCAACAAGTCACACGCAGGGCTATGACTTCAGCCGGGGAACATGCAGAAAGTGTCGATGAGCTGCCAAGCAGCAAAGATGTTGTTCCAGCGCAGATGCAAAAGGCAGACGGTGACACTCCGCTTGGTCTCCGGCTGTCCTCCTTCCGCTGAGCTCCCGCAGGAGGTAATTTAGGCTCAAGAGAGAAGAAAGCCCTTCCAAAGGAACTTGTTATTTTAATATCTGTGGAATAAGGCCTAAGAAAGACCTCAGGCTTTGGACAATTCTTTAGGAGTAATAACAATAAAAAAGGAAGAAGCTAGACAGAAAGTGTTGTCATCTGACCTACCACCATAAATCTCCCTAAGCAGTCTGATGTTGATGACACTTCGGCTCAATGCAAAAGAAACAGAAAAGCAAACGACAGTCTGAGCAAAAATGTGCCAAGTTTGTCTTTAATCAGTAATTAACAAACTGTTTTACTCGTTCATCAGAGCGTGAAGACTTCCCCAGCTGCATATCTGATGCTGCAGGGAAAGCATATTGCCCCTGTTCTAAACATCTTATAAGCCCATGTGTTAATATCACATTAAAGTGAATCACCTGAGGAGATAAGAAGGGGTGATGTTTGCTAACACGCTATGCCCAGCAGTGCAAGAACTGTACGACAGATGAGAAACATCTATTTGTCATTGTAGCTGTGATTTTTCAGACCAGAACTGGACCCCTCTCCGGGGATGCTTCCATTCTGACGGAGACCTCGAGGGCATGTTGGACTCCTGCACAGGTGGCTGGTACACATGGAAAACCGTATGAGTTGCACCACTGTGGTTGAAATTTGAGTACCTTTCACTCTCATCAGAGGCTTTACTCTAACCAGGCGGCTGAACCTCTGAAAAGCCCTGACAAATGACCAGCGTGCCTGTGCTTTGCCTGGAAAAAGGCTTCTGGATGGGAAAAGTGGAGGTCCCTCATGCGTGGTATCCACGTCCTTGCAAAAATGCACCAAATTCTACACTAGAAATAGGCATTTCTTAGAAGAGTGTTCCAAAATCTTGGTAAAATCAAATCAGCTTATAATTTACATTCTGCAATTTATGTGTATTTTGTTATTTATTAGCAATTGAAATCAAGACTCAAGATTTGGATCTTTGCAACGTCCTGGCTCTTGCTTTACGTTTGAAGTCTCCATTTGGGAAAGATTGCTGGTTACCAAAAGGAGAGAAGTACATTCTACTGGAAAATGTAACTACATTTTTCCTGCTCTGTTTACTATGTTAATTACATCAGTTGATTAAACTAACGATGCAAGGCCCAGAAGGGAAAGATTTTATCCTTGAAACTGACAAAAAGAAAGTTTATCCTGTGCCTCGCAGGGCATGCAATAACACAGAATATACTCTTATGCTACATGGTCCTGGTAGATTTGGGGTAACGGTGATACTTTCGAAGATGTAAGAAAAACAAGATTTTTAAATGGGATAGCTCTTTGATTAAAAATCCTGATGTTGCTGAAAAATTGTATAAAACTGTTCGGGTGCACCAGGCCATTTTCAACTCTCTCAACTGCTTACCTGCATCTGGTGGCTCAAGGAGAGTTCCTTAGCAATAACATTTGCAAGACTTTTATCTTGTGAGAAGCACTTTGCTGATAAATATACATACCGAGATTGCACGCGCTGCCTTCTAGCGTTGGCCTCAAACATCCCTGCGTTCGCAGGGCACTGGTGTGTGCCCTGTGTGTGGGCAGCCTTGCCTGCAGGCAGGGAGAGCTGGAGCTCTGCACAGCACCCGCTGCATCCCGGCAAGGTGTGCTGCTTAGCTGCATGAATTAAGAAACCTTGCCCTGTGATAACGTGCAGCAGAGAACAGTGTCGTGTGAAAAGCACCAGACAACACCTAGCAGCACCCCAAAGGGCGAGGGAGGCTGGCGCACTCCAGGTCGCATCTTTATAATGCTGAGATGTGTAATTAGAGGAGCACGGTGGGTCAGAATAGAGAAATCGTTTATCTCCCGGGGCTACCGTGTGCAGGACAGACGGTGTTTTTCCCCCGCCTCCTTAGCAGTGCCTTCTCTCTCCCTGCCTCCTCCTGTTACCCCTGTTCCTGCAGTTGTGTTCAGCTGCTTGCATATTTCACACCAGTAATTTTCAAAAATAAAATATAACCTATGCAGTGTAAATTTCCTTAGTCTTTTTCATCACAAAACCTAGGAACAAACGTGAAGTTTGTGGGTTTGGCCTTCATCCCCCCCAACAAGTGGTAGCTGTATAAATACATGATTTAAAAATTCACTGCTTAGTGTATGTCTGTAGTATGAATTCCCTTAAATAGTTAATGCATTTTAATGTACTATGTATTAAAGAGCAATTAACACTTAAAGATTAAATGTGTTCCCCACTGCAGTTGCTGCAGATTAAGGACTTGCATGTGATGATAGCAGTATCCGATCTCATTCAATCGTGTGCCTCAGCTTAAACAATCCTAACACACTTTAACAGCGTCCATACAAGGGACTTCCTGACAGAAGGAGAGCCTGTCTTTACAGGCGGGTGTCCATGCCTTGTCCTGCCACCCGCCGGCCAGCCGGGAGGACGAGAGTCTGACAGCAGCTGGGTGCGGCACGGGAGGAGATCGCTCCGAAACGCACCATTTGAACCACAGCTGCCCTGCAAAATACTGCTTTGTGAGTCATTAAAAAACATTTCCTAGGGTTGTCCATGTGAAGGTGTATTTCATTAATAGCTGTTGTTTGGGCTTTTAACATGGAAAAAGCCTGTTTTGTAAATTACCTTCTAATTTCCACGTATAAAGGTGTAACACGGTCGTTGTATAAGGTGCCAAAGTATTAAACTTGGAGCATCCTGCTCCCTAAAAACCAGGTTTTGGGGCTTCATCCTGTAGGAATTAGTAGTTAAGTCCCTCCCCTGCAAAACAAATGTAAGCGCAGTACAGCAAATATATTGTGCTGAGCAGTCTGCTTATTTCTGCTTTGAAACCCATGTGTTATTTCCCGGGAATAGATCCTTGAGAGATGCTGTCTGCAATGCTTGGTTCTTTGAAAGAGTCAAGCCAGCAGCAAGAGCTTAAAATCCTTCAGACAAGGGGGACCTTGGGGGCTGCTGCCAAGGGAGGAGCGTGAGGGTCAGCGCTGCCCCACTGCCCCCTCGGCAAGAAGCCTTCCCCATGGACGCTCCCCCTCCAGCCAGCCCGCAGTGCAGAAGCTTGACAGGGGTTACAAAAGGGAGCCTCGGCACTCGTGGGACTTCTCCTTTCCCCAGCGTGCGGGGCGGTTCTGCTGCCCCCACTGCTGCTGGGAAGGACCATCACCCAGCACTGGTCCTGCCTGTCCCTGCCAGCTTTTGCCTTCTCACACCACCTCGGGCTTCGCTGATGCCAATATAAATGACCAGGTCTGGAGAAACTGCATTTCATTAAACGGCAGCTCTTGCAGCGACCTCAGCGATGAAGCCATGCAGAGGAAGGCACCTCCTCCCGGTCCCTGGCAGCGGGGCTGTGCCTGCTCTGCCAGCACACCAGCTCTGGGTTAGCTGGTACGTGCCACGGTGCTGGGAGGTGTATGAAACGGGATGAGTAATTTTTGTAAAACTACTCTGTTAACTCAGGCAGCATCCTGTAGGATGAGATGGTGAACCTTCGTGCCTTGACACCAACCTTCCGACAGCACAGCAGTAGTAGAGGGAGACCCTGGTAGAGGAGTGGAAAGACATAGCAATAAATCCTGTCCGTAATTGCTGCTAGTGTTGACTGCAGCATCCCTTTGCTGCGGTTTCCAGGCTGCTTTTACCTGCAGGTTGTGCCTCCGGCACACCCTGGAAGCATGGGCAGTTAAGGGACGCAGCTCCTGAGAAACAGGCCACTTTGCAAGCTTAGGTCTTGTGCACCGTACCCTGCAAGTAGGCAGCCCTCTTGCACCGTGTGCGGAAAGCGGCTTAAACAAGCAGAAAGGAAGCCAGACAGTGTTTCCGCTGCAGCAGTGCCCGCGCTGCTGCTGCTCCCCGGCTGCCACCCACACACCCCTCCTGCCCTGTGCAATACCCACCACGGGCAGCCGGCTCCTGCCAAGGCGCTGCCCTGGGCTGGGAGCTGCTCTGCGGTTTTAAAGACTGGCAGTGACCGGTGAAGCCAGGGGGGATAGCGTTTCCCTCCCTGGGTTGAGCAAGGGCCATTTCTAGCAAGTTCTGCAGTGCGCAGCAAGCTCTTGCTCTGCAGGGCTTTGGGTGGAAGGGCTGTTGCTTGCGCAGGAAGCCTGGAGATGGTGGCAGCCACAACAGAAACAACACAAATGGGTCTAAATGTCTCTGGTCGGTGAGGCTGGCTGTGCTGCGGGTGCTGCCAGCAGCGTGCCGCCGGCGGCAGCAGCAGCAGTGCCGGCCGGGCAGCTGTTATCTGCGGCTCGCAGCAGGAAGGGAGCCCTGGGGGCACCGCCCCAACCATCGCCCCATTTCCAGGGACTGCGAGTGATGGCCTGGTCAGGCGGCCTGAGCCCGTCCCCCCGCCAGATGCCCATGGGCAGATTAACGGGTCACAGCGGAGACATCTTCAACCGGTGCATTTCAAAACACGCGTTTGTGCCTGAGATGCGAGCTTCCCCGGCAGCGAGCCACGCTGCAACTCGAGATGTGGCTGCAATGCAAAAGCACTTCCCCTTGCATCTCTTTTTTTATTAGCTGAAAGTAATTTTTGCTTCTTTAAGAAAATATATATGCAAACCACAGCCCGTCGCCATGGTTACTGCTGTATGCTACTGCGAATAGCTTATTTCACATCCTTAGACCTATAGGGTTTGGAAAGCATAATTCTTCTGGCCTTTCACCGTTTCCCCTCTCGCTAGGCCACCATCCCACTGTTGCAAAAAAAGCATGTTGTAATTAGCCCCGCGCGCTGCCGGAGGAGGCGGCAGCTGCGCTGCCAGAGCGCTGCAGCACGCACCGACGCACCCCACGCATCAGGCCCCCCAGGTAAGAATTACTCTTTTTACCCCACTTTGTGACCCTTGCCGGCCGTGCAAATTCGCAGCAGAATAGTGTACAGTTGTTTAGTGGGTTACGGTAAGTTGTTCAGAAAGCTTAATTGTTTTATTATGTCTGCATTTCATTGCGCCTACTTTGGCATATAGGTCTTGCTATCTTGAGATAAGTTAGTGAAGATTTAAATAATACGTTAAAGTAATAAGTACTGAATGTAAGATTTTGTTATGCAAAGTTTAAGTAACAAAACTCTGCAGTTCTTAAGAGTATTAAAAGCAGCAGTGAGATTCCAAAGCAGACCCTTCCTGGTGCTTGCTGGGGGTGCAGCGGGACCCCTGCTGTGTGGAGCTCCTCTGGGACCCTGAGCAAGCCCCGGCCCACTCCCAGGAATACGTGGGACAAACCCGGCCCGGGAGCTGGCGGCTGCAGCGCTGGCGGATGCATCGTTCTCTTGTCTTCTGCTTTACTATCATTTTGTCAGTTAATCTCCTGTGGTGCTTGCTCCGCTGGAAAAGTTGAGAGAAAGATTTTCACGTGCTTTCAAGACCCCCATGAGTCGGTTTAAGGCTTTATTCTGTACTGTTGGTGGAGTGGAGACAGGGCGGGATGCTCGTGCTGAGGAGCCACCGCCATAGTTGTGCTGCAATTCTGGTGTGTTTCTCAATGGGGCCAAGCGCTGCTCCCCCCGTGCGGGGGTCCCCTCCAGCCCTGGGCAAGGCGGGTGGGTGCCCGTCCCCGGAGCATCGCTCCCCGGCCCTGCTCCGTCTCCCCAGGAGTCATTGGTAAAGCCCATGAGAAATTAAAATGACATTAATCCCCTGAGAGTGAACCCTCGGCTTCCTGCCATGAAATATGTTGCTGCCGGCGAATGTCCCACCAGTTTTCCGTGATTAAATACTATGTTGGATCGCAGGCAGGGTCCACCCGGGCTGAGTGTCTGCTCTGCTCCCCATAGAAGTTAAAGTGGACCCTGGCGCTGCCAGCTGGGCTCCAGTACGAACTGGACAGCAATAAAGATACCATCTTTACAGAGAACTCAAAGGACGTAGCATATATCATAATTATTTGCTGTGAAATTAACAGTGTGGATTTTGCTCATTTATATGCCTGTAGACTAGCAGAGATTTTAAATACTTTACTACTTCTGACAAAAATATTGTCACTTGATAGTTGCATGAGGCTTTAAAATAAAAGGACAATACAGTGGAAGGGCCGAGTCTGAAGTTTATACATTATCTTTACTAAAATGCACATGCAGATAATATCACTAAAACAGGAAAAAAAAAACGTTTCAGTACTGCGGTGTGAAAGCAATGACCTCCATGTTGCTGTGAAGCAGAAGCGGAAGTTCGTTACTGCAGAAGTTGCACTGTGTTAGAAGAGATGTAACGATTGCTTTCTTTATCGGCAAGGCTGAAATTTAATGTCCGACCTTTTCGGGGAACTTGAGTTTCATGAGTGTCGAAGAAATAACAGCCTAAGGAAGTGAATAGCTTCTCCAGGATCGTAATTGTGTTTAGTCTGCATTTGCAGTAACTTGTGTATCTGCCTTTAATAAAGGCCAGGGAAAAAAAAAAGAGGAAAATTAGAGTACAAGGTTTATTTTGTCACCATTGTATTCCAGCTATTTGGTAAGATAAAATGAAGCCACAAGACATATTTCAAGCTAGATGGATTTGCACCGTGATTTTTATTTATCTGTTTAACAGATGGGGGGGTACGGCAGCACCCTGTACTCCTCGTGGGTGGGAGTTCTGCAGTTGGTCTGCAGTGAAGAGCAGCCCGGTGCTGCTGTAGTCGCTGTGCGGATCGGGGGGCAGGCTGCTACGGAGACTGAGGATCTCTTAATGTAGTTATCCTTTAAGTGCTATGTTACTGTAAATATTAAGGAGAGAAGCTTTGCTTTCAGATGCACAGCTGGAAGCGCCTGTGCAGCTGAACAAACCTTTCTGCGCCCGTTCCTGACCGGGGGGTGCTGCGGGCACCGGTGCGGTGCAGCGCAGGCGGGGAGCGTGCCGGGCGCTGGGGAGCGTGCTGGGCGCTGGGGCACGGGGTGCCCGGGAGGGCTGACGGTTCGTCCAGGCTGCTCTCACCCAGCACCAGCTACACAGCTGGCTGGAGTTGGGGACTTTTTCAGCTAGTTCTGAATTAAATTAGCTTCTTAACTGACTTTTTTTTTCTTCTTTAGCAAAAGATTCCTGTTTGATTTACAATCTTACTCAAGCAGGAGCTGGGGTTTGAAGGAAAGCGCTGGTGCAAGCCGAGCTGGGGGCTTTGGTCCTTGCTGGCTGTGTGCGCATCAGTTTGTGCACCTCCAGTCACATAGGCCTGCCCACCTATAGGCACCAGGCCTCTATAGGGACCCTGAGGCTGCGTGGGGAGGCAGCAGGCTGCCAGGGTGGCTGCTTTTATGGAGTAATGATTGAAAAACGGTTGCCAAGTTGGCGCTTAAAGTAGCCGTGGTTCGTGCATCACGGGTTACCTTCTCCTGCCCATACTGAATGTCTTAAGAAACCGATCGCTGAGGGAGGGCTAGAAATGATCTGTAAGGTGTCCGTAATACAAGTTTCTTAATTCTGCAGACTTAAGTCATCTTTCAGAGTATTTATCACATTTGCAATGACAAAGAGAAAATTTAAATATATTTTCACCTTATGTCCCTAAAGCCATGCCTGTTACAGGATGACCTATCACTCAGAGTTTTTGCTTTAAACTTTTCCCTTCGGATCATTTTGACGTAGGAACTGAAGTGGGAAGTGCTTTTATTCTGCTTGAGGTGTAGCTGTGAAGAGGATGCCAACGGCCATCCTCACGCGTGGCACCCAGGACATGTTGGTGTCCCACTGCTGTGCTTGTGGGGCTTCTGCCAGCCTGGGCTGGGTCGTCATTGGCCCTGCAGCCTTCCTTGCTGGGTTTTGGAGGGAAGGGCAGGCAACCGTTGCACAATTTTCGGAGGTCAGGCTCTTGCTTCACTTGCGTGAGGGCTGCATTATCTCAGCCAAGAGAGTTCCTCTTTTTTGCTCCAGTTGTAGTAACACATAGTGACTCTAAAACATAAAATGTCTCTCAAAATACTTTCTCTGTACACAACATGTCTGTTTTTTCCCTTGTCTCTTAATTTATGTCTTTTTGTTTGAATGACATATGAAGCTAAGTGTACAATGACATATTTTTTTATCTTTCTCTGCTGGAAGATAATTAGTCCATTGTCTTGTTTGGTATCCCAGAGGGTAATTATCATTATCAGATGATAATCTGGGAGACCACTGGATCTGCGATTTCCTTACTGTTTCCTCTTTACCATGCCCTGCCTGAACATTTTGTTACTGCAGAGCTTGTGCTTGGCATCTGCGCTCTAGGGTTTAACCCCCTGTAACCTATATGAACCTATGTGACATATAGGATATAGTGAGAAATGACATCGCAGATGAACAGAGCATAAACCCAACGATAAGGCAAACTGGCCCTGTACCTTGTCAAAGAAGGGACGTGTTTGAGCGGGGTTCCCAGCAGGAGCCAGCACCAGAAGAAACGCCCGGCGGCGGCAGCTCCCCGGCCGGGCTGGCAGGGCTGGGAGGGGAGGCTGGCAAGGGCTGCTGCCATCGCAGGCAGCACCTACCAAACCCAGCAGGCAGGTCGCTGTGTGCTGTCACGTGAAAATGGACTTGATGGGAAAACGAAACTAAATAAACCTAATTACCAACGCAAATAATGGCTGTGGAGCTAGGCCCTTTAAACTGGGGATGGAGGGGGCCGGGTAGGGAGCTGCCATTCCAGCTGTGCAGCTGTGAGCATCTCGGTGTCCACGTACCCGCTTTGCTGCCGCTGCCGAGGCAGGACAAGGAGGCACAGTTTAGACACCAGTTATTTTTTAAAGCTAGCTCTGTGTATAGAAAAGAACATTTGTGCAGGCACTGGCCTACTGAAGTTATTTAAGAGAAATCTGGGCAGCGAGGAGTTTGTACACAAAACTTTGTGCCCAGAACAACTGCTTTGAAAATGCCCAGCATATAGAAAGGAAACAGCCTCACATATTTCTTTGTGATAGAACAGAAACAGGAAGAGCAACAAATGATCCATTACAATATTCGTTCCCAGAGACCTTCAAGGCGTGTGCAACCAATGCTGATGTTATCTGAGTAGTACATCTGTACCGCTGCTGCTTTATATAATGACAGGCAAAGTCATGTATATCAGGCAAACATAAAAATACGATGGGATACCAATTGTCTGATCTGGATCAAACTTCTTTGAAACACAAGTGTAAATTCACGGCATATTTTCCTGAAAGAAGAAGGAATGTTTCTTTATGTCCTTTCAGTCTCCAGTTTCTATAAAAAAGCAAAAAAAGATAAACAGAAAATACCAGAAAGCTCTCCCAGTCCGTGACGTGCCTTCGCTTCCTCGGGCACTCAGCGCTCCAGGATACTCCCCGAGGCTGCTCGGCCTGGGCAGCTCCCGAGGAGGGACTTTCAACGCATCCCGTTTCTCACTACGGGTTCAGAAGTGCTGCGCGGTCTGTTGCAGGGTGCGATTAGAGCGCACAAAAAGCAAAGTTAATTACATTAATGCCAGGCTGTATAATAGAACAAAAAGCCTTAAGAAGGAAACAGCTGGACTTCAGATCTCTTGAGCAGGTAATATTATCTGTCTCCCAAAGTAAAGTGAGGAATTATTCATTAAAGCTGAAAAGCACGTTATCACCTCATTTCACAAAACATAACCCTTTGCTTAGTTCAGCCCTGAGTACCCATCAGGGAAAAAGGCAAATTTAAAGTCAAATTTCTTCTAGTCTCCAAGCCTAATAAATTTCAAAGCAAACAGCAAAGTGGTTTGGCTTGTTCTGTTAGGGATTGAAGGATGTGGTGGATGTAATTCTCAGCGATCATTTGACATTTCAGAAGTCAACAGAAGCTCAGTATCTATAAATGAATAAAAGTAGCATTCAACTGCAGTGGAGATGCCACTTTAGTACTGATTTTTTTCATTTGTAAGGTAAAAATAAACGTATTCTGGAACAACTGAGTATGGGTAACAAGTGATGCTCAGAACTATAAACACAAATTACAAGATTTGGGGGGAAAAGACAAGCACGAGAGGGAGGAGATGGCAAGACAGAGTTCTAGCAGAACTACAGCCCGCAGTGTGTTTGGTAGACAAAATAAAGTTGGAACAAGATGTCTGTGTTGACAGAGATGTTTAACACGAGCAAGTTACACTCCTTATACTGGAGATAAAGCCTTTGTCTTTTTCCTTGTCTTCCCTGATGTCGATGTGCCTTGTAGTTTCCTTGTAGTCTGCTGTTCATGTTGACTGGAGATGAATACCAGCCTCACAGTTTAAAAAAATATGTGGCATGGGAGTCCCAGCCTGCAGAAACAGAGAGAGGCTGAAATTAAACCACGCCTGAAAATGGGAGCCTGCTCGGGGCGGGGAGGGAGGCCGTGTGTTTATTTTCTGGCAACAGGGCACCACTGTATGACCGCTGCTTGTCACAGCATCCAGCCCCAAGTGTTGCTGTGGCCACCGTGTGTCTCCGGTCGAGAGAATCCGTTGCGGTAGTAACATTGAAAATAGTAAAGAATAGAGGGATCGGAATTCAGAATAAAGTCACCAAGGAGCTTAAGGTGTAAAGGACAGAGGCGTTCGGAGTATCTGGTATTTCCACACAACGGGAAGTGAGCAGGAAGAGAGGTATGGGGCACGGGACATCCCAAGCAGCACGTGCACTTCGGTGCTGGACTGGTGCACTGGCCTGAGCTGTTAGGGAGCTAGAAGGGAGATCAGACCAAATTTGAAAACTTAACCACGAAAAAGCCTTCTATAGTTTTTTTGTGTTTTAATTTCTGAAGTGCATGGTACCCAGCTCCTTGCAGCAGCCCTTGAACCCTTTCTCTCGCCATGCATGCCCCCGTGCTGCGGTCCCTGCTGGTGAAGGACTGATGCTTAACAACTACGGGACTTCAGAAAAAATGGCCTCCTTATAGACATTATGCTGTCTTTTTGGCATGAACTCGTTTATAGGATTCACACTCTTTCTCTCCGTGAACGCTCATTTATTTGATGGCTCTTAATTTTCACAACCAAAGTGAGAAGAAAGCTCTATGGAGGTGGAGCTGCGAGCGTTTGACGTGTCCATTTTACAATGCTTTCCAAACCTAAGAGCGGCTAAAGCCTCCGTGGAAGTTCCCTGCGGTAGCTGTCATTCCTGCAGAGAGGTGGGAGCTCTGCTGGCAGCCAGCAGCCGCGGGCGGCCGCGCTGGTCATCCAGCAACCTGCCGCCAAGATACCCGCAGCTGGGGGCCGGGCATCAGCCCGGGCTTCGGCACCCGCGGGAGCTGCCTGGGCAGAGCCTGCGCTGAGGGGGAAGCAGGGATTTCCTTGTCTTGACTCATTGGCCTACCGTTACATTTAGTAACAGGGACCAGGGAGGAACAGAAACTGTTGGAGCACTCGCCTTACAGCGACTAACAGTTCTTGGAATTGTTCCCTGTGGAAGAAAACAGAAATTGAAATTAAAAGTTTAAGGGAAAAGAGAATAATTGAGGTTTTTTTGAAAATGTATGTGTATATGCATTGAAATGTACTCAGCCTTATCAATAAACAGTTGCTTCATATAATACTTTGAAAAAAAATACTAAGCAAAATGTCTCCTGGAATCATTGCAAGTATTTGTAGGGTTTGGGTGTCAGTTTGGCTAAGATACAATGGCTGCCTTGATATCAAAAGACAGAGAATCCTGTCACTGATTTTATTAAAATATAGAGAACTGAAAAACATAGTTTTCAAAGAAAAGGGAACCTTTTATGGCAAATGGCAAAAAAAAAAAAATTAACAACGTAAGAGGTATATTGTGAGCCTCGGGGATGGAACAGACTGCACACTTTAGAAGAGAAGTATAGCTCAAAAAGAGTAAATCTCGGCAGGGCCAGAGGAAGAAAGAACTAGAAGAGGGACCGCAAAAGGTCACTTAATCCATTCCCTCCCCCCAGGCAGGATGGAGTGTACCTAAATCACTCCTCGAGATGAGTGTCTAACCTTGATTTAGTACCCTTTTAAGTCCTTTTTTTCCCCTCTAAGTCCAGCCTGAATCTCTCTCACTGCAGTTTAAGCCCATCTTCTTGTCCTCACCACCATAAATACAGAGACAAGATTGTTCCCTGCTCTTTATAATGTCCTTAAATCTTGGAAGATCATTGCTGTGCTTCGTCCAGTCTTGGCATTGGCAGGCTGTTTCCAGTTCTTTCCATCGTTTCGTCTCCACCACCGCTTCTGGAGCTCCCGTCCCGCTTTCCGTCTCTCAGCAGGCCGACACCGGTGGGACCAGAGCCTGTGTGTCCCCCAGCGCCCCCACGCACACCCCCCTGCCTGGCAGCCGGCCTGCCTCTCTGTGTATTTAGGTGTATTTCCTACTCTTTTTCTGTCCCTTAGGTTAGTGCCACATTGTTTTACTGAGATTCCTTCGCGCGTGGCCCTAGATGTGAGTGTCCTGGCAAGGGACACATTTATGTTGTGTCTGACTATCTTACGGTAGCTCCTTTTCCTGCACTGCTCCCGTCAGCGTCACCGGCGTGGCGGGACCGGCACCTGCCCGTGCGACACTTGGCAGAGCCGAACTGCCGCCTCGGTGATGGGTGCGCTGGTCTCGAAGGGACGGGATCCCTTCGGAGCCCGGGGAGGCTCAGAGCAGCGTCCGGCCGTCGCGGTGGGTGCCGGCCGCCTGCTCTGGCCGGAGCGTGTGCTGGGTGCCCCGAGGGCAGCCGGGACACCCCTGCCCAGGGCCCATGGGAGCGCCATGCCAGACGGCGCAGCTCCCCGGGGACCCCAGGGGTGGCCCTCAGCCTTCGGGCTCGCCTCGTTGGGACCAAGCGGGCAAAAAATACCAGTTTGCAATGCGCTTTATTTGCCACGGAGGAGTGGGGAACGGGATGAAAGCACGGTCTTTCTGCCCGCCCTGGAAAGAAGATCAGTGCTGCTGCCTCATTAGAGGAAAAGCATTTGGGGGGGGCCTGGAAAA
>WAAD01032062.1:110426-128681 GCA_013389945.1 Fregata magnificens | reverse complement strand
GACGTCACCAGTCTGGGTGCGTGCACGTCGCGCTGTTGAGGAAAATCCCGTCTTGATACGTACTCGCTGTACTGCCGGTCCCTTCGGGAGTTTCTCGACTAACTGGGGGGAAAAAGAGGGGGTTTTTTGAGAGAAAGTTCTTCGATTCAGGACTTTGTTTTGCGTCTAGTTACTGCAAACAAATCAGTTTGTTAAGATGTTAGTATAGTGGAAGAGAAAAATGCAGGGGTGTCGTCTGTATAAAATGGTTATTTTAGAAAAATAATATTTAAAATTAATTAAAATAATTATTTCTTTGAGAAAGAAATTGTTTCTTTTGGTGATTTGGTGGGGGGGGGAATATATGCTGCAGAACATACGGCGGTAGCAGAAGGACACAGGTAGTAGAAAGAGTGAAGCTGCATGAGAGCAGCTTTAACAAAGCCGTGTAATGGATAGGAGAGAGGTATGTAAATAATGAATAATAACATTGAATAAATAGCTGGACTGTGTCGTCTTAGCACTACGGAAAAAAGGTTCTAATGAAAGGACAACATGTTCCAAAGTGACAACAAGGAAATAATTTGCGTAATGAATAATTAACCGATGGTACTTATTACCGCAGGGGAAGTTTGAGGGTGAGAGCCTGAGGTCGGGCACTTGGAAGCGGTGATGGATCACAGGCTCCCGCTGGGGCGCGTGGGCTCTGTCTGCTTTTGTTTGGTGCTGACCCTGGCCAGACCTGCAATTATGACAATTTAAAGTAGATAAAAGAGAAGGAAATTAAAGGCTTGGCATCCCCATTGTCACTGAAATGTGTGACAAACTGCTGTACCTGGAAGGTTGGGACGTACCAGTGCAGAAACCCAAGGTGTCGGGAGTCTCTCTGCTTGCAGGGTGGTGCGGGCTGAGCTGGGAGCGCTGCCCCTGAGGTTTTCTGCGGAGTAGAGCACCCCGACGGTCCGTCTGGAGGGGACGGGGATGCTGGGTGTACGCTGAGCTGAGCTCTGCGGTTGCAGCATGTGCTTTTGCAATTTGAATTTTGTGAGGCCTATGTCACTCTGCTTTCCTCAGCTTGTGTTGGATCCAGTGTAGACCAGAACGTTGTAAAATGGAACTGAATGTCCCTGGATTTAAAGGCTGGGCTTCTGAGCTAGAAAACTTCTTTAGGCTTAGCTGAAACAAAAGATGTTTAAATAGAAGAGCGATGGTGATGACTGAACATTCTAAGTTTTATAACCAGTTAGTCTCCAGACTTGAGAAAATGTTGAAAACTTATTACCCTGTATGTTGTATGTATGAATTAATGGTAATTGTGGAGCCTGCCTAGCTCACGTGACACCTAAAAGTACAGGATTGTGCAGTTGTTATTTGCCCGGGCTACTATACGCAGGGAACAGATTTCTTCGTCTAATATGTGAGAAAGTGACAGGGCGTATTTATTGTCCCATTTCCTTAAAGCCATCTTTGGGTTAAATTTATTTTGAATGGCAGGCAAGGGTCTGAGTCCAAGGATGCTTAGTTGTACTATGAGGCAGTTGAATCAGTGGGCAAAACTGGGGCATTAGGTGAGCAATTTGTCATTCACTTGAGTCAGGAAGTGGTGTCAAAGCTGTGCTGTGAAAACTGCCCTCAGCTGCAGCGGAGGGTATGGTTTCCATACATCCACTGCACAGTGCTGGCGTTCCTTGCGGTGGGAACAGCCTGGCTTTGTGATTTCTTTCCGGTTACCCACAAAATCCTCCTTTATGCTCGCTGTCTCAGAAGTGTTGTGAAGCACAGCTGTGCCACTTGCTGGATCGGCACGAGCTTCGTGTTTTTCTGGGCTGAAAGCTGTATTGCAAACACGGGAAGTTGCCAGTTCAGATGTATCCGACGTCTGCCTACGGCTCGGACCCTCCTAGGCAGCTGTCTGACCTGTGTTCTTCACCCTCGTGGCAGAAGGTGTTAGAGTTTTGGATCTAGTAGATTAACAAGGCAATGGATAGTATCCATCTTCAGGAGTACCAACAAAAGAGTTTAATTAGTGGAAGCAGGGAATTTTAATTTAAAATTTCTCTGCTATAGTATTATCTAATTGTGGAAGTAATCATAATCATAATTCAGAATAGTCTTTGCTCAAAGGTTTTTCTGTAGGCAGTCTGGGCCAAGAAGGTATTCTTTCACTGACTCACTGCGGTCGGTGTACAGTGTTGTGAGGGCTTTCAGCCCAGTTCATCCTGGTGAGCCTTAGGAGATCGCAAAAGCATAATCCTAGGCGAGACACTTGAATGGGGGTTTAGTAGGGTGCTGTGCAGGTTCCTGGAGTACCTCGCCATCACAGCAGCTGCAGCACAGGCGCCTCGGAAAGGCTGGAGCTGCAGGTAAGGCTCCGCGCTGGGCTGCGGTCAGCGATGGGCACGCAGCCCTCTGCTGCTGCCAGCGGTCGCGTGCCTGGCGGGGGGTGGGGGGTGGGGTGTGTACACGTAAAAATTTCAGGGGTGCTTGCTGATTTTACCTTAGACTGGAAATGCTCTTAGTTCATTCTGCTTTGGAAAGTTCAACAATATTATCAGAAATAAATAAGTGTGAATCAAGCTGCTTCAAGCCTTAAATGTAGACATTCGTTTTCAGTTTTGGAGAAAGGTTAATTTTGTGTTGCATTACTCCACCTCTTGAATTCTACTACTCTGTTGCTTCACTAAGTCTCAGATGCTGTTCATCATTTTCTAGTATTACTAGATAATAATTACTGAGTTTATCTATATTCTGCTTCCTATAGCAAGGCCAAGGATTGAATAAACTAACATTTTTAGACACCTCCGCGACAAATACCACACACTGACAAGCATTTGAAAGTAGCAGGTGCTGCTGTTGCTTTCTTTTAAAACCTGTTTTGCATGGAGCTTTCTGGTGCTTGTCCAGTTTGCATCTCTCAGGAGCACTGAAAATGCTACTTTCCAAAATTTCATGAGCACGGAAGACGCTATTGAGAAGAATCTGTAATGTCATTCACCGCAGCCTGTCCTCCAAGGGATTCTTAAGAGGACCAGTAAATGTACTATTCTGTGGCCTTTGCACAGTGTCCAAGCTGCATCGCTTTGCATCCCGGCATCAGGTGCAAATCCGAGTTCCCTGAACTTAGAGCCCATGTATATTGGAAACCTGGAAAATAAATTTGAAGTACAGGAGATGGTGATGCATCACACCAAACAGCCGAAACAAACATTAAACAGTCAAAAGGGTGTTGCTCCACAGGGCCATTATTTTGGTTGCCCAGAGGAGAGAGACCGTTAAAGCTGCATTGTTTTTACTGTATTGTCCAGGATGGGTTATGTGGCCACAGTAAAGGTTCTTCTATCTGTGGTGTAGATGAAGATCTCGTGGCCAGTTCAGATTAAAACATACACTTTCCTCTCTGTTTTTATTTTCTTTAAGTACTTGTTTTATTCTGCTGCTGCAGACTTAATGCAGAGGTGGTAAGGACACATGAATGCCTGTAATTAGGAGGATGAGCCTTAGCGCCTCTTGATGTCCAGAATAGAGGATGATTGCTACTTAGGAACCGCGTGTATAAACTGCAACCGACATTGTTCTAACAGCCTAACACCGAGGAAGTCACACGTGTTGGATTATAAAAGAGGCCTCGCAGTAGCTATTCATTACCTTCAAAGGCTTAGTATGTGTTTTCCTTTGCCTCATGCACATTTTAAATGCAAATGCTATGAAGGGGTGATTTTGCTGTTAACAAAGACCGGCTCATTAAGATAAAACTGTAAAAAAAGTTCTCTTCCCTTTTGTTGTCATATTTTTATGATTTTTGTCCATGCTGAGGATGACTTCTGTAACTACGAATGTTTATCAAAAAATTCCTGCAACTGCTCCTGCCCAGAAGGAATTTTACTGTGGTTGTATTTTGTATGTTTCTATGATGGTTTTCCAGTATGAGCAAGGAAGGACACTAATGTCAGCGATCAGGTGTTGCCTGAAGGGATCTGGTTTTGTACTGTCGTTCACTTGTAAGCGGTGGCAGAACAATCCTGCACGCAAACGTGCAGGTGCTGCCAGAGGGCTCGGAGATCTGCCGGAGTGTGAGCAAAGCTCGCATGCATAGATCCAGGATTTTGGTTAATGTGCTTTATACACCTAACAGCTGTAAGGTGTGGAACCTGGCTGGATTTGATTGCTTCCCTAGGGACTCCTATGTTCAAATCTGTCCTGCTATTTTCAGCCCCACACAGGGCAGAGGGGTGGCTGGACGACCTGGGGCAGGCAGAGGCTCCAGGGCTGCTTATGTGGTGGTCTGGGCTATTTGTGTTCCGTAGGGATTAGAGCAGTTGCCTATGATTATCATTTTCTTATTTTATTTTATTAACAATTATATATTGTAAACTTAGTTTCCCAAGTAATGCAGCAAAGTAAACAACACTTCCTTCCTACTACCCCATAATTATTTACCAAAAGGATAAACATGTGAATGGTTTTTCATTGGTATCCTCGGTGACATTTGGAGTCTGTTCTGCCGTGAATATGTGCAACTGTAATTCCCATTAGTGTCAGTCAGAGTTCAGAGCAATTAACAAGGAAAGAGAAGGGACCATTAATACTGTATCACAGTTGTGATGAAACTTAAATGCATCCCAAGATAAAAAAAATACACTTTTAATATAGAAAGTTGAGAGGTGAAGGTTTTGCATATGGCATTTTATAATGGAGCATGGTTCATGGCAAGGGTGTTCAAGCAAGCAGTCGATGTCACCCCTTCCCATTCTACCTTCAGCAGTTTGTGCAGGGTGAACGTCTTAGTCATTGCTTCGTTTGGAGAATAAAGCCAGTGACAAATGTTGTTGTACACTGCTATGTGCATTCAGAACCAGCAGTAAATTTTCCTGCTCTGCGGCTGATCTGAAATTTCTTCCATAGCTTCAGTGGACGCAACAGGAGAGCGGCAGCAGCGGCACTGAGCTGGTGTAGGTCGACGCACACGAGGCTGTCCGTGCCCATCAGGCTGTTTGATGGCTGTGTGGGGGTTTGATGTGTGCTGACCTCAGGATGAAATCCAGCTATGTATCAGGAGAATTGCTTTTCCTCTGGGATCAGTTATTTTTTTTAAAACGTCTGCTTGCTGTCAGCTACTACCCTGTGAAATAGTCCATGTTTCAAATCATGTGCATATGATGCATTGTTATAAAAGAATACTTTTATGCAAAGTATCTTCATTTTAGGTAGCTGGGAAAACTCTCTTTTAATGTACTATAAAGAAAAAAAGTCAAAGTTTGCAATAGATATAATCTGTCCTCACTAAAGTCTAGCTTAATTTCTCACTAAATGCAGCTTGAATTTTCAGTGGGATGATTGCTATTTGGCATTAATTAGAAATAGCAGCAGCAGTTTATAAGGTAAAAGTATACTTCTGTCACTAGGATGCTAAATAGTGCACTCAGAGTTCATTTTCGTTTGAATCTACAGATTGCACAGGAAAACCGACAAAGCTGGGACTGAGTAAACCAAAATTGGCTGTGAGTTTTGTGTAGCCAGATGATAATTTCCATAAGACAAGTGTATAATCAGCATTTAACCCAGCGCAGGGGCACGGGCAGTGCCGGGTCTGTGTGTCCTTCCACAGCCCCGCTACCTCCTGGAGCTGCCGGTTGCTGCTGGCAAGAAGTCTCGGAGAGAAACAACTTCCAGCCCTTATTTGAGCACTATCAGAAAGTGTGCAAGTGCCCGTGTTGCTCTTAGGACCTTATGCTTTTGGCAAATATGCCAAATACTTGTTTTCACAGAAAAATATTTTGGGATGTAAATACGCAAGCTGTATATTGGTGGCTGAACCGGAATGAATTTCAGCACAATAAAAAGAAATAAGTACTAGACAGGTTAAAATATGTCTAGTCATTTGACATTTCAAGAAGTGAGCTTTCACGTAGCCGTCAGTCGCTAGCCCAGCTGTACTTGACTCATTTTATCGGTTCTTTATTTGAATTTACAGGTGGCAATTTAAATTTCTACATATAGTCCAGGTTTTCCTATTGGAAGCATACCTTGCTGTCCGCTGCTGAAGGAGGCTGCTGTTGTAAAAGGAATTTTTTTTCACTTACGTACTTGTCATTAATGTTACATTCAGAGTTGGTTCTTACAAAAGTGCCGTCAGTCTTGCTTGCAGTGGCACAGAAAAAAATTAACAGAGCGTGCACTGAATTTCCCCCTTATCTCACTATACCACATTTTATATATCTTGTAGTGAGATGTTTTGTTTCTACGGTTTCAGACTTCGTGTTTCAGAAGATTAATAGACTTAGCAGCCCTGTTTGCTAAGCTTAGTAATGATAACGATGTAGTAAGTCATGAGACGGTTGCAGATCATCTGGCAAGGCAAAATATGCCTTGGGCTTGAACTTGGAGCAGGTATATTTTGGAGAGAAAAGTAAAATGTTGAAAGCATTATAAATAGCGCGTCCTGACTTGGGTGGCTGTAAGTTCAAGTTTGCCTGAAGAGCCTGCATGGGAGGCTCGGTTGATGGCATCTGCGTTTGCCCTCCATACAGATAGAGAGAGACAGCATTTGTAAGGTACACGTATGGTACTTAATGCAGCAAGTACGAAGCACAGAATTGTTCTTCTGGGTGAGCTCCGGTGAAGATGCCAGCGGTGCGGGCTGGAGGAGCGGAGGGCAGCACGGTGCCGGACCACGGGCTCCCACAGCCGTTGCTGCCTGCACTGCCTGGAGCGGCTCCGCGCATTCCTGCTGCGCTGCTGGCTCCCGTGCAAGTGAGTCCGACTGCGAGCGGTGAGTAAGGACTTGGGAACCCAGAGCATGTTTGGGCTCTGGGCCCAATCCTGCTTCCAGAGAAGTTAATGGGAATTTTTCCTTCTAAAAAAGGGAGAGCGATCAGAGCTCGTCAGCTCGGTTCTGCAAGGCCCTCAGCGCTCCTCTCTCAGTAGTCCTTTAACTCCAAGCTCCCCCTTTGCACGGGGAGGAGACGGTCCACGGGTGTGCGGCTGAAGCCCACCACGGGTCAGCCTGCAGCGGGGCGCGTGGCACGGGAGCTTGCTTCTGAGACCACTTCAGCTCTGGCATTGCAGTGACGTTATCTCTGCTGCAGTGACACCTACACAGTGTTCAAGGAGATAAGCTTTTCTTTTAAATTCAAGTAAACTGCTGTAGGAAAGAATTAAGTTTGCTGCGTTAGTTGTGTCTAGATGTACCCGAGGTCTCGAGCCTTTAAAACTCCGTGCTCCCCGGGGGTACGGTGGAGGAGCGTGCAGGTTCCGGGAGCTCACTGAACCAGGCAGATGTGTCAGGTTTTCCTAGCAGGTTGCCAAGCTGAAGGCAGCAGTAATTAGGCCTGGATTCACCGTAGAAAATACGTGTCTCTGTGTGCGCAGGCGCCTGAGAGCCGGTGCTCCAACATCTGCTGAGTTTGCTCGCGGAGGTGCAGGCGCGATGGCGGCTGCTCTGGGGCTGGCTGTGCAGAACCGCCCGCCCTTCCTCCTCCTCGCTGATCCCCGAGGGTCGGTGCTCGCCGTCCCAACTGACACTGGCTATTTCGGTGTTGCTTGTGCCATCTGGTTTCCATGGAAGAAAGGTCCTGTCAACTGCACGTACTGATAAACACAGCATGATTTACTTGTGAGAAATAAACTCTAGTATTTTTTTTCTCTGAGGCTGGGAAAAAAAAAAAAGTCCGAACAAAAAAATGTTTCTTCCAGTGTTTGGAAGACTTTATTAGTGCCTGGGCAGCATTCTTGACTTTGTGTGATCTCTTCTGGTTTTCAGTGAGGTCCTTTCCGTGTGTAATTTTATACGGGAATCCTTCAGTGCTCGATACGTAGGCAGAACTTAAACTGACTTTGAGACTTCTTTCACAAGCAGGGAGAAATCAAAGGTCGTGAGTCCGTGATACTGATGTAATTATGTGCTCTGCAGCTTTTTGATGTGTAACAGTTAAAAATGTTCTTCTGGGAGTGCAGATACTTGCTGCTATGACTTAGCTTTCCAAACTGCTCAGAAGAAAGTCCCTGGGAAAATATCTTGCTTGCTGCTTATCAGCGTTTTATTGAGCTCCTGTATTTATGTGCAAATATATTCCATAAATAAATCTTTAATGAAGTGATTTTTTTTGTGAAAAGTAGACGCAGCTCTGTTCACTTCTAAGAGCCTGCGCCTGTGATTTGGTGCTAAAATACAGCTAATGGTGGCAGCTAAAATACAAGAATTTGAACTTCTTTCACTCATTTTTCTGCATGACTGACAAAATTATTGCTTTGGGTTTGTTTGTTTTGTTTTCTACAACTTCTAAGCATTCTGTCTTTAATCACCAATTTATAAAAATCGCTTTTTTCTTAAATCTTTTCAGAAGCTATTTTCTTTTTTTCTTTTTCTTAAATCTTTTCAGAAGCTATTATTTTTTGCTTAAGACTAGTCGGTATTTTTAAATGGCTTTTAGGGGTAAGAGTGAGAATACAAGGAAAACAGTAATCTTTTGAGCTTTTTCCAATATTCCTTCACTGCGTTGTTCAGTTTGGGTAGCTTGCACAGGTACATTAATGAAAAAGGGGACACACTGAGGAGAACTCAAGTAGAGGATAGCGGGGAATCTTCCATGTGAGAAATATTTTGGGAAAGCAGGGAAAAATAGTGGAGGTAGACAGTTATGATAAATGTTTTGGGTATTATGCAAGCCTCTACGCTTGCCGTGCAGTGCTAAGAGCATTAATTGGAACAGTGCTGGGGGGCTCGCAGGGGTCAGTGCGGAATCACTGGGTGGTCTTGTCCCTGGGGGTTGAGGGTGGCTCAGCTGGTGTGCCTGCACAAGCTCCCGGACCATGTGGGCTCGCACCCTTGCTGTCTGCTTGGCTGGGGGACCTCTGCCGCAGCTCTTCTCTGGAAAGAAAGTAGACAAGGGGCTGCAGAATTAGCGCTCAGCGTGTGAGTGGCACCATTAAACGGGCTTGAAAACTTTTTTGAATTGGGTTTTCCTATGGCGTCATTCTTCAAGCTGTTATTTTGGATCGTTTAAAATATAATGTTTAAAGTAACTCTAATGACAGGGGATCAGGTATAACTGGAGTCTTTTAGCCACTTATTGTCTAAAATCTTTGTTCCACACCTGTGGTCCTTTTATTCTGTTGTAGCAGGCTTTTGGGGGAAAGTGATCCATTTTTACGTTGCATGAATATATAGAGGCCGTTTCTTCTGCAAGAAGAATTAATGGGAATTTGAAGGTTATATGTTTTGTGATTTGGCACCAGTTGAGCATAAAAAAGTCTGCCTACAGAGCGAGCAAAAAGGACACAGTTCGCTTCTTGCTCACGAAGGAGATTGTATTGGAGACCAGACTGTGAGCCTGGTGTGCAGGGCTTTGCTAGAGCGGTGGGAAATGCCACTGCCTCGGCCTGACCTAAGGAGAGCGGGCTGAGAGGGCGAGTCGCAGGCACGTGTTGTTGGAACAAGAGCGGTCCGGCAGCTATTGCAGTGTGAGACCACGAGGAATACAAGGATGCAAGAGGGTAACAAAGGGTCTGCACTTGTTCTGCCTGGGAGACATTCCTTGATTGTTCCGTGGAAGATGGGAGCTCAGAAATAGTTCAGGTAGCTCAGCCATGCAACAGCTGTAAATAAGAACTTAGCAAGGTAGTGGGTTACAACCCAATCCACAACCCAGAAACAAAAATTATTAAAGATCTGACTGGCTGAGCTGGAAACTCCCTGTAGCTACCATTTGCGGTGATGCAGAAGAAGGTGCCACTGCGCTCACTGCACCTTCCAGCAAGGCTACTGCTTGCTCTTTTTTGGGTTTTTTTGGTTTTTTTTTTTTTTTTTAATACAAGTTTAGCAAGCTGAGATGATAACAGCCTGTGGGTGATCTTGCGTGCCTTTGTGTGTTACACCAGCAGTGTCCCTGAAGCGGTTTTTGCTCGGTGGCCGCAGGAACGCCCAGGACCCCACGCCGGCTGGGGTTTCTGCTGCAGCGCTGTCCGCTGGACTGCAGGCGTGCCGGCGTTGCAGCTCCCTCCCATACGAGCACAGACCTTCTGGAAGGGCTGCCTTCTGGGCGCTGAAGTAACCAGAAATCTCTTTTTCATCCTCCCCTAAGTTCATCTTTATTACCCACAGCAAAAGGCTAAAAACGAGAGAAAAGTTGTATGCAAGCATGTACTGAGGCAGCGTTACGCCAGCCAGGTCATTCAGACATCGGGGAATCCACAAACAAAATGAGTGTTAGCAAAATTCATCACCAAAGCCAGCTCTTGATGTCATTCCCAGAGCCTGACTGCTCCCGGGAAATCGGAGAGCCCAGTGTTGGGAAGGCTACAACGCAGGAGCTGCTTTTTCTTCTGACTAGTCGTAGCCTCTGGAGCTGGGGAGGACGGCTAGGCTTAAACCCTGTGTGCAGCGCACCGCCGCACTGGGAGGGTGTCCCCATTAACTGCATCGCTGCCGTCTTGCATGCTGGGAACAGCCTTGCTCAGAAGTCCCTTCGTAATTCACCTCCACCAGTCGTGGCGTTTCTTCTGGCTAAGGTTTTGTGTAGAAGCAGCTGTTCCAAACAGGGGCCATTAGCGGGTTGTTTTTCATGATTATTGTTAGCTACGTAAGTCTCAGGATTCAAAATGAACAAGCATAACAATACATTACAGCAAATACTGATTAAAAAAATGGTCTCAAAGACATTTTTCACTTCTTTCTTGAAATAAAGCATAGTCATTCAGTTTTTATTATTTCTTTTTTAATACTGGTGACTAATCTGGAGCTTTTCCTTGTTGTCTGAAGACGCGTATTTATTTAGCTTGGGTGAGATTGTTCATGATGACTGATAAATATAAATTAAATATAAGGCCAGAATGTATTAAAACGTAGGAAAGTACTCTATTTTGGATTTGAGATTCTTTGAGAAACAGAAAACTTTGAACTGAAACGCAGTTGGCTTTATCTCCTGTCTTGCAACAGGTGCTGGAGTAGTTTTCCAGCACTGTCGTCGCCTTCTGATTCACGTTAACAGGAGTCCGGCAGTCGTACCCTTGCACTAAGCTGGCGATGGTCCACTGCTCTGGGTGTCCCCGGCATGGCAGGGCTGTGATTGTTGGAGAGTGGGGTGATCTCGGAGGCATGGGTCCACCGGGCCCTTACTCGGGAGGTGCTGCATGGCGGCGCGCTCGGCAGTGCTGTGGTGCCGGGGTGCCGGCTCGGTGCTGCCGTGGGTCTGTCCGGGGGAGTGCCCCTCTCCTTCGGTCCCTACCGCATCAGCGACCCCATTTTCACCCATTCCCACGTAATTTTCTCATCCTTGGAGAGAAGCATGTGATTGTCACAGCATTGCCACAGCTCACCGTTACTGAGCTGAAGTGACCAGGCCATTGAAACCTGAGTTCTAACTTGATGTTGAAAGCGGAACTCTGTATAACGTGTTCCTCATTATCTGTATTCATGTCCCTTTTTGTTTGCCCTCAAGTCAGATGCGAGATGAAGCAATGCACGTAATTATAACTTCTGATTGGCCTCTCTAGGGGCAGGCCCGTTTATGCAGCAGGCAGTTAGTGGTAAGGTGCCCCACACCAAATTTTGCTGAAGATGCCCCGGTCCTCCCTGGCAGGCCCCGCTGCGGCGGTCCGCCTCTCCGCAGGGCGAGCAGGGGTGCGTGGTGGTTCAGGGGCGTGGGACGGCGGGGTGTGACCAGGAGTGGGAGTGGGACGACATGCCGGTTTGGAGCAGGTGACGTGAATGGCCTTTTCTGTTTCTGGTGATTAAGTTCAGATTTAATCTCACCGATTAATTTGACGTGTGCAAGGGTGTTGTGGCTGCATGCAGACTCCTAGTTCATAATTCACATAACAAAGCGATCGTCATGCGAACGGGCAACAGCTTTGAAATCTAGAGTTTGGTGACGGGGGCAAACGTGGGAGGGGGTGCCTGGACTGGGGCAAGATAGCGAAGCTAAGTGGCGGAGCTTGTTGCCTGGAGCAAATGCTATTAGTAATAAATTAATAATAATGTTAGTACTGACCATGTATATGCCGTAATCCATCAGGTGCTCACCAGAGTGGTGTCTCAAGACTCAATTTACCCACTGCTGGGATCCAGCTGTTTCTGGGGAAGGAAAAAGCCACCCTTTGCAACCAAGGCCGCGCGGCGGCTGCTTTAGGAAGGGAAGTGAAAAATGATATATCTGATTTTAAAATTGGGAACCTTTCTAGAGGTAACATGTAGATTTAATTTAGAATCTTAGTAATAATAAGGTGCCAGTATATTTTCCCTTCCTATAAAGTAGTTGTTAAGGCACCTGACCTGCAAGAAGCTAGGCTGGGTGTCTGCTGCATCTCACATGAGTGAGAGCTTCTCCGGGTCACTTTTCCTCCCTGAAACCATTGGCATCAGCTGAATTCAATGTTAGAGGGAAGCAGTTGCTTCCCTTGCTGAGTCATGGACGTTGCTCTTTTCCTGTAGTAGTTATTATCATGGATGATGCTAATAATCAAGTCTTTTATATATATAACATTTTATATATATATACACACATGTACAGTTAGAATTCACCTGTCAATATGGGAGTGGTTTTCAGTGATGTGTAGCTATCCTTTTTGCCAATGTTAGAAGTACCTCCCAGTTTTGAGTCTCAGTTGTGGGACTTGTCCTGAGGTTCAGCGTGTGGCTGTGTTCTTGAGGAAAACACCCAGAAACTGCTGCATGCAGGGCATTCTTTATTAATACTTGGCTGCATAATGGACAGGCACCCCAGCCTGCTCCCACTGAAACAAGCAGGAGAAGCAACACGTAATATAAAGTTGCACACGTGCATGATGCAGGGGAGAGTGGGAAACATTTTACATGTGAAATGTGCCTTTCTAGTGGTAGGGGACAGTGTGGGGTGGATGATTTGGAGTGACCAACCTGCCAGGCCAGCTCTGCTCGCACACCCCGTGCTGCCCCAGAGGAGATGCTGGGTTTGTGGGAGAATGATCTTGGTGTGATGCCATTGACATAGGTCATCTCGCTCCTCTCCTGCATCACTTGGCTTACGTGCATTTGTAGTTAACCAAGCAAAATGTCTTTAATGTGCAAGAGTCTGATTAATAAATAGCTTTTAATTTTTAGTAAATACATAGTTGTTTATGTATAGTTATGGCCTCTTAAATGTCTTTGTACAGAAACTCAGTGTTTAAAATGAATATTCATTAGAACAAGCACATAAGACTGTTTTTAATAAAAAAGCTTTTGGTTATTTCACTTCAGTTTGTTTTCTTTTTAAAAAAACCCCTACTTCTCGGAGTTTTAAGTTAAATCGCTAGATTACTGTTATTTTTAAAGATAAACAACTTCTTTTTAGACTTGCGTGGGAAATATCACTTATTTTATGGTTGAAATTCCCCTATGCCAGGATAATACAGAACTTCCTATTTCTAAAATATATTATGAAAATGTTATGGTAAAGGAATTATAGTACAGATATGTTTTTACTACCAGAAACAATATTTGTAACTTCAGTGGTGTGGATGGATATGTAAATGCTTTGTAATACGTAAATCAACGGCAAAATGGATTAAATGCAGAGTAGTCCTTCCTGCCATTTTGTGTCTCTGGCTTACCAGTTGAAAGAGCGGAATAATAGCCAGTATACACATTTCCTAGTCTAGAGACAGGCACTGACCTTTCCCTATTTTAGTTTATAAATAGACATCCATCTAATGCTGTCAGATAACGTGAATTCTGCATGTCTCTGAAGTCCCAAATTTTGTAAAAGAGATTGATATATACCGTAGACTATAAAAGCAGCATTTCAACAGGCATATTTCTTGACTTTAAAGGGGTTTTTTTAATTACAATAATAGTGGTTAATTCATAACTGTCTACTCTTTAAAGGAGAGAGGGTTTATGGAATTTGCAGCATAACTTTCTGACTTGAAAATAGCATTACTCTAGTAAACCTGAAGTAAGAAAGGATTGGGCTGTGGGATTTGTACGTCGGTGCCATTACACTGTTGTTAGAAATTGGTTCACAGTTTGATTAGGGAAGTAAATGTTAGAGAACCGATTTCAAGGAAGTATCTTACTTCTGCACACTGCAGTAATGCGTGCGCAATTGGGGGCACTTACTTTACGATGTTGCCTCTTTTTTCATTATTTATCCAGTTTTCATGAACTGAGTACAGTTGGATGTGTTAAATTCAAATGTAATGTCACAGTTAGGTGTTTCTGCTAAAACGGTTTCAGAAACTGTGAAATATACTCAAGATAAAACACGTCTGATGAGGATCTGCCTGAGAAGCCCACTGAAGTCAGTGGGAGGTTGCACTGCCTTCCCAAGCAACTCTGTCAGAGCTAAAACAGTACAGAAATAACCTTTAAAGCACTACTACTAGCACTACTACTACTAAAACTATGTATATTATGCAAAATATCTGGGTCATAGAAGTAGTGTTGGCAGGTTTTTTGCAAATCCGATGTGGGACTTGCTTAGTAGTTCAGTGCTAATATGTGCTTGTAGTTTTATCAAGCTCTGTTTATGTCACAAGTTGCTGGGCTGTGGGGGGCTATGAAATACATCTCAAATGGTACAGTATCAGGACATTCCCACTTCAGAGCTGGCTGTTCTGTGCTGCTGCCTTTGCGCTCTACTTTTTCCCCGATACATGCGAAAGTACAAAATTGAGAGAGGGGTCTCTTTACTGTTACATGCTGTCGTATTGGTGTACGGGTACAGTTCGTACAGAGCTAGCGTACAAGACCAATTTGGTTTGTTCAGCAGTAGTTTACTAAAGAATATTTTTCTTTAACCAATCCTTCACTGTTATGTGGCCAAGATGTTAATTAGCTCATTGTTTCCGCTTAATTTTGTGACAGCACTATAATTGTATCCCTCAATTGTGCCATGAAGTAATTGCTGTATCTTTTCCAAATTTTATGTTGAGATATGTTATTGGTAAACTTTGAATTTGGCAGAGGTGTTTTGAAAATACTGTAAGGCAGTCAGTAATTTTTGTATTTCTTTATTTAAAAGACAGCCATTTGGCAATTTCAAGCTTTGAGACTGTACTGTCAAAGTAAATAGAATATTGATTTTATTCCATTTCCTAGCTCATTAGAGTCATTGTCATGAGGATGAATTCACGTTGTGTAATTATCTGTTCTTGCTGACAGTTCTCATGTCATTGAGACTGACATTTTCAGCCTCCGCTTTCTCTGAGCATAAAAATAGCATTCTTCACTGCCATGTTGTTCTTTAGTGTTGTGCTTTTTGCCTGTCCAGCTTTATACATCTTTCTTTCTAAGAGACGTGTGTGAATTGAGATAGAGAAAACAGGAACATCCAGCAAACCCAGTTACAGGAAGAGTGAAAACAATGGCTCTTCGGGAACAGTTCCCAGTGCAGAGAGACACTCCTGTTCAGATACCTTATTTTCGTGTCAAAGACCGTAACAAGAAGAGGAGGAAAAACGTATCATTAACCTGGCTGTACAACAGTTCTTTATAGCAATAAGAGGAATTAATAAAAATTGAACATATTTAATCAGAACTTAGAAACCATAATCGCATGGTCCTTTCTGTGTTAGTTTCACTTTCTTGGGCATTTTCAGATAACTTTTCCATTGATTTGTGAAGTTGTTTCTTAACCATTTTCATTGACCCAGCTCAGCAGACAACTAAGTCATCTCTCTTACCCTCTTGAAATGAATTCTCAGTGTTATTTCTCTCTCTTGTCTTTTCTGAGAATCACTTTTTAATTTGCTTTCAATATTTTTAACTTCATTTTCCTTGTATTCCCAATAATCAGTGAAGGCAGGGTTATGCTTTGTCCAAACCAATGTTGCAACAGTCCCAAGACAAGTAGCAAATACTTTCAAAAGGTGAACTTCAAAAACCACCTGTGGATTAAGAACAGCCTTTAGTACTGAGTGGCTTACTAGGTAGAGTCTGGAAACTGTCAGCCCCCAAATAAATTTTAACTAAATAAAAAAAATATATTAAAAATCAACTCAACCCCTTTCCTGTCCTCTCATTATGGTTTCTCCCTCAGGATTTGTTGCAGTCTTTCCTAGCTTATCAGAGACAGCCCAAAGAGACACATCACATATATCTGCTGAGTTTTTTTTGCAAACAGTGGTGTTTGAGGCTTATTGAGGACTCCTTACTGACTTGGAATATCACAAGAGAATTTCAAAGTGAGGGGAAAACAGTTTATGCAGATAAAAAAAATTATAATTCTGTGCTAACATCTTCCTTTATTCAGTGGAGATATTGAAGATATACCTCTGCTCTGAAGTCAGTCTTTATTTTTGCTAGAAGGCTATTTTTAAAGCTGACATTTCTGGCTATGTTTTCAGGTAGATAACAAATTCTGACAAAACAATTTTTCTTCAAGTAACTGTGCAGACAAAATACACATCTAGCATTTCTTCACATTCAGAAGATTTACCTCTGAGGCATCACAGCTCCTCGGAGTAATACTTTTCTTTTGTAGCTGGCAGCCTGAAGAACGAAGGGTAAAATTCAGCCTTGTTTAATGCAGTTACAGGTATGTCACTGACCTCAACAGGAGCTGCAAGTAAGCGGCAAATAGAAAACTTATTACAAAGCTAGGAATAAAACATAGTTTTGTGAGTTTTACCAGGAAGATGACTCCTTTCACTGCACGTGAGCACAAAATATAGTTTTCATCTGTTTTCATTTCGTATGTTGCCTTCATGCTATATTTCTTTCCTTGTAAGGAGTGAAAGGAAGCGGGTACATCTATTACCTGTATCTGTGGAGGACAGAGTGGGTTGCCGTACACCTTGGCTGGAGGCCGGGTGATGTGTTTTAGGCTTCCAAAAGCTCTCTGATGTGAAGGGCAGTCCCACACGAGGCGGCTGGAGACGCCTGGAGCCTGTCCCACTGGGGCATCCAGGTGGGCCCACTGGCATGCGGCCGTGGGCAGGCGGCATCGGGAGTCCCCAGGATATTGTTCTGCGCTTTCAAATCTCTTGGCGCTAACCCACCACGGCTGGGTAGCGTGGCACAGGTGGGAGAACTTGTTTGCCTGAGCACTTATTACGGAACAAGTTTTCAAGACCTGAATGTCTGCTGTATCCCCAAGGGCTGATCAGTAGTGACTGCTGGCACGGGATGACTCTGACTTCTGAGTTTTAGGCAGTTTAAGCAAATGAATATCTATGTTTACCAAGAAGACACCTAGCTGTTAACTTGTGCTTGCAAGTAATTATGCACAGTTGTTTGTCTCCTGCTAGCAGGGATTAAAAATGTGGGCATGATTAGAAGTGTCCTGGCAAGGAAACCATGGTGCCTGTTACAATCTTATTAGCTATATTAGGTCTGCTTTACTTCTCCTGTAGTTTGTTGTTCTAATCAGTCCCTGGAAAAAGACTCCTGGTAGATTTTCCTCATCTATTGGTTTGCATCCACACTGAGCAGCATCACTTCCCAAGATGTGTTTCTGATGACAGTGTCAGCAGTGTTGCTTTGGGGGGGGGTGGTGGAGGTGGGAAATACGAAGATTGTGGAGGAGTGCCTTTAGAAAGAGAGGGACGTGAACAACCTGACTCCTAAACGCAGGCAGGTGGGATGCTGCTGGGGGTTGCAGTGCTGGCAGGAGAAGTCCCGTTGTCAGTGTTGCCTGCGGCTGCCCGTGTCCCACTGTGGGCACTGCTGCGGGGGCCCCTCCACTCTGTACTCCGGGCTGCTCTTTTGAGATCTCCAGGCTGGGACTGGAGTTATAATTTATTAGATTTACACGTGGCACCAGAGTTCTGTGGCAAAGCTGGGCATCTGAGGCTTGTTCCAAACACCCATTCCACCTTGGCATCTGAGGGGAAAGGTTTACCTTCTCATTTCTAGATGTTAAATGCCTGGTTGGTTTTTTTGAGTGACTGATGTTTATCACAAAGCTCGTAGTTCACCTGCAGTACGCTAACGGGAGGAAACAAGCGGAGTGCTGAGTAACCATTCTCTTCTGGAAGGGGCAGTCGCACATGTGCAGGCACGTTATTTCCCGAGGTCTTAGATGAACGCAGATCCAGGCTAGTTTGCGGTGACCCCGAAGTGACTGTGTATCAGTGACGAGGGTTACATACGGGCGCACGGTTGTTGCCTCGGGCAGCGCGCTGTGGCACCAGGGCCAGCCGGTCCTGTGAGTACGCGGCGTTCCGGGTCTGCCCTTAAGAGAAGCCAGTACCGGCGCCGGCGGGAGCGGAGGGGTCGTGCCGGCCGTGCCGCCGCCTGACCCCGGGCGGTAACAGCCGGAGGGTAACGCTGCGTTGCAAGGGGCTCCCGGCGGGGCGGCGGGCCCGCCTTTCTGCCTC
>WAAD01032062.1:42950-110234 GCA_013389945.1 Fregata magnificens | reverse complement strand
TGCGCGGGGCGGCGGCGGCGGCGGCGGCTCCGCGGGACACCCCCGAAATGCCGCCCGGTGAATTGTAACGTGTCTCTTCTCTCTACAGGTTGGTACTAAGAAGTGCCTTTCCTGACGTCTCTGCTGCTTGGGACCGCTTCTAGAGCAGCCGCTGCTTTTTGCCTTGCTTGCTGCCAGCTAGACTGCGACGACAGCGCATCCGCCCGCCACCTCTAGCCAGACACCCCCGCTGCCACCCAAAACCGAGAGAAAGGCGCTATCGGGCCTTGCCGTAGGCTGCTTTACTGTAAAAATAAAAGTTTGCTGAGAAGGTCAGATATCTTCTGCCCGAAAATCAAGGAGAGGAGGAAAAAAAAAATAAAAAAAAAATCCGATCTCGAGCGTTGCTCTAAACTGCTGCATCTGTCTATGCCAAACTAATCGATACCGATTGCACCACAAAACCCCCTTGCAAATTCAGCTGCGTGGAGATTACCTTTCAGACAACTTTACTGAAAGCAGCTCGGAAATCCCGTGTCAGAGGGTGTGCCGCATTTCCATGCTTGCGTTGTGGGCTCCGGTTGGCGCTCAGGATGGGTTACTGAGCGCACGAGGCTAGTCCCGGGCCACACTTTTTAACGTTCACCTTGCTGGTAATCCGAGCATTTCTCTAAGTACGAAACCTCTGTCGATTAACAGCGTCACGTTGTGAACTCCTGGTGGCACATCTTTTCCTTGAGATTGCGACCACCCGATTTTACACGTACTTTTAAAACAGGGAGTGGGGGGAAAAAAGTATTCTGGAGGTGGCGCTTTCATCGTTTCCAGTTTATCAGTTCAGCTACTCGTTTGTCCGTTTTATTGGAAATTTTAACTACCTGTAAAATCTAAAGATGGCTGTTAGTGTCACGCCGATTCGGGACACAAAATGGCTAACGCTGGAAGTGTGTAGGGAGTTCCAAAGAGGGACTTGCTCACGACCAGACACGGAATGTAAATTTGCACACCCATCGAAAAGCTGCCAAGTTGAAAACGGACGCGTAATCGCCTGCTTTGATTCATTGAAAGTGAGTAAATATTATATTATTTTCAAGGATATACAGTTAATGAAAGAAGCAGTTGTAGCCAGAGAAACCCTGCAGCCCGAAAGGGAGCAATTGCTGCCAGCAGTGGGATGTTTTGCTGCTTTTATTTTATTGATGCTTGTTGATTTGTTTTGCTGTTTTCCTCAGGGGAAGGGGAAGGATATGGGGAATGAAGGGAAAACACGCCTGGCAGGGCTCAAATCCTCCAGTGTGGCTACAGTGACTGGTTCTTTGCCTCCAAATTATTCTCTGCCTGTAGCTGGAATAAAGGGCACTTCACGTAGAAACAGCAAAGTCACTGTAAGGATTCTTTGTTTTTAATAGCACAAACCACGTAAGCAATATGAGGATTTGTTTCCATCTCGTAACTACCAGCGGGTTGTTGGTGTCTCTGGACAGCTGATGGTGAATCTTAGAAGAGTGTTTTCCTCCCTAGGTTATTTGGGTGTCCGTGAGCACCCTGCTTGCATTTCTGTGTTTGGGACTGCTGTGGTTATCCCCTCTTTTTCACAAATGCAGTTGCTTAAGGGAAGGACAACGCTTAGCAGAAGGCAAGGTGCCTCTGGACATGCAAGCAGGGCTGTAGCAGAGGGGCTACAGACTCGCTGTGATTTTTAGGAGGCATATTGGGTTAGGTGCTGTAAATGTATGGCTGCTCTCTTACCGTAGCTGTAGTTTCAGTAATAGGTGTTAAACATGTGGATCCCAGCGCCTTCCCTTCATTTCTTATGAATTAAATAATCTTAACATTTAAAATACTCATCCCACAAGCAGTACAGAATTAATCCAGTAGAGCCATAAAAAAATCAAAAGTTGGGAAACAGAGATATGTCTGTCAGTTTTTTCTACAGTATAATTTTCTCTTCTTGGGACCAAATCCCGGGAAGCGGAGCAGAGCCCGAGTGCGTGGAGTTGGCTCATGCCAGAGACGTGCTCTGGGGAGGGAGTTGTAGCTGTAACCAGCTACTGCAGGTTGCGCGTGCAGCCAGGCCCCGATCGCAGCAGGAGCTGGGCAGGAAGTGGGTTTGTAGCAGTTTTATATAAATCCTGCAATGCTCCTGAGTTTAAAAATGTGTCTTGTCGCAGATCAGGGAAGAGGGTGAACCTTTAAAATGCTCTCGGGCCAGAAATACCTAGCCCCACCACTCCCAGCCATGTTTTAACTTACGGATATTGAAATGCTTTTGTTTGTGTTGTTCAAATTAATTTTAAAATTACAGTAATTATAACGCATGTGGGGGGAAAGAAAAATTCATTTTAAAACGTGGATATAAAATGTTTCTATGCATTAAAACAGTGTTGGAGTTAGGAGCAGTGCCAGGGGCCACCAGCGCCGACGGGGAATCCCAGCCCCGAGGCATCNGGTGTGGCGTGGTGTGGCATGGCGCGGGCCAGCCGTCGCTGCGAGGACGCTGCACCACGGGCGTCACCGCGGCCGCCCCGCTGGCGTGTTGGCAGTGGCGGAGGCTGTGCAGCCTGCTGCAGCGGGGATAGCCGTGCTGCAGCGCTTCACCCACAGTAGCATACCTGCCGGAAACGCGGGCCTGGCCTTGGAGACTTAAACCTGCCTCTGTGTGAGAGGGTGAGAGTGAAAACGTATTTACTGGTAAAATAGTACCCGCAGAATCCCCCGGTTTAATTTCCCACTGAACTGGTTTTTAGTCTCGCGGCGCAGTGCAGTCGCAGTGGCCTTACTCCGCTGGCCTTGCGCTTTTCAGAGCAAGGATCCAACCAAAAAGGTTCAAACAAGATGCCAGAGTTAAGTGGATGTGAATCTCCTTCGCTGTGGGAGGCATCACCTGAGTTCGCTGTACATCAGCATCCTCCGCTCAGATTTCTGACACCCATGGTCATTGGAAGTGCCTTAAAATCTCAGTGCTGGACGAGGCCAGCGGCGCTGGAGCCGGAGCGGCAGCGTGGGCTTGTGTCTGGATGAGAGACAGACTGGGGACTGGCCAGGCTTTCCAGTCCCCGGTGGCGCGGCTGGCTCTTCTGTTGCTGTCAGCAGGGCTCTTCTGTTTCCTTTTTTAATGAAGGAGATAATTATCACCTTTGTAAAGAGCTGCAAGGTCTGTGGATAACTGTAGGTAACGTTACAGCATTATTACATTGCTTCAAAATACCCTTTCAAAAAGAGTCTTCTGTTGCCCATGTAAAGTCAATGCAGTAGCCGAGTTATAAGCTGGGAAGGAATCTGCTATTTAAAAATACACTGCTTACCATATATGTTTACTTGTGTTCATGCTAAAAGGTTTACTTGTGGCTGAGGTGCTTCCTCCATGTGCTGTGTGCTGGAGAGGCTCCCGGGCGATCCAGTGGATCTCCATGATGCAGCTTTGGGGGCAGGGCCGGGTCACGTTGCTGCTATTGCCAGAGCAAGGAGAGCTGCTTTTTTGTGAGAGTGCCTTTTTTGCCTTTTTTTTTTTTTTTTTTTTTTTTTTTTTTTTTTTTTGGTAGTTAAATAGCTTCTATAATATATGAAAATACCTTTGGTAAACAGAAAATGGAATATCTCTTCATTGAATTCCCTGTCCAATCCACACGGTAGAAAAGCAGTTACTCAGTTTTGGTTTTGTTTCACATCTTTGTCAATTTTTGTGTGTGCTAAGCTAAACAAGCACTAGTTACTTTGTTAGGTTCTCTGCAGTATCACAAACTCCAGGTGTTATGCAAAAACAATTTAGGGAAATGTTGTACCAGATTTGTCTAGACCCTGTAAGGTCAGTTAGTAGTTTACCAAATTAAAAAAAAAATTTTTTTGATTCGGACATTCAAAAGTCATTTTTACTATTTCAATAATTCAGTGTGGATGTAATATCCTTGTTCTTTACTAAAATAGCAGTACACCTAAAAATTGACCTTAATATTAAAATACTTGATTTCTTATAAATGTCTGTAATATCAATATTAACTAAACATTATTCTTGCGTTGCCTCTTGGACATAAGACAGGTATTTAGTCAGTGAATTTTTCTTTACAAACTATGAGTGCATCTTTCACTCATAGTGCTCCCAAGAATTAGCGTGTCTTAGAAAAAAAGCTTTGTGTTAGCTGACATCAGGCAGGTGTGTGTTAGCGCTGCAGAGAGCTGCAGCCCCTGATAGCAATACTTGCTCATGAGCTGGAGATGGCCGGTGTGCTCTGCTATATTTAGAACATAAACAGGCAAAGCAAATACTTTCTGAGGGGACCCCGTGAAATGGCAGTACCCTTCAGCTCTGCCCGGCAGACTTTGGCCTCCGTCCCAGGTGTCCTCTGCGGATGTTGTGCAGGGACGGAGCGCACGGAGCTCACAGCCAGCCACAAGCAAGTACGACTCATCTGGTCTGCTCATAGGAGGTAAAAATAGATTTCAGAAGTGGAACTTTCAGCTTGGGTAAAATACTCCCCCCCCCCCAGTGAAATGAAAGCAAAAACTTTATATGTAGGTCTAGAGCAAAAATAGAGGGGCATCTACTGCCGCGAATCTCTCCTCCATGTTGTGTTGCCGCCCGCGGGTACTGTGTCAGCCTTTGCAGGGGCTGCTTGTGGAACTGTGGCCCGGCAGCGTTGATCTCTGGACGTGTGTCATTTGTTGGGAAACATGTCCTGTGTGTGCATCTTATGGGTTCTTTCTTAATTCTGAATTGGTAACAAACAGCAGTTGTTCCATGTTAATTGGAAGTGTGGGGGAGAAAAGGGAAGACACGTATATTTCTGTGACCTCAATGAGGTAGTGCAAGGAAGAGGTCAGGGCCGTGTCAATCAGAGCAAGATTTTATCATCCCTCTGTTGAATACCCTGCTTCATAATTAGTCCTAATGAAATCTGTGAGGCTGTCCTTAGGGTAGTGCATTACTCAAGATAAATGCATGTGGGATAATGTAGCCCTTAGATATTAGGAGGATAATTTTAAAACAAGAATGATTATGTAGTATATTCAAATTGTGCGCTTGAGTGGCTGAGTCAGCTCCAGCTCTGGCTCTGCGTTGTTTAAATGCCGTAGGATTTTTTTCCTAAATTTGGATGCCTAAAAGCCTGTTAAACTATCTACAGCAAAAATAAGCTCGAGTTCCTAAATCAGGAAACGGGTTTGCAACAGAAATTAGATTTTTAGCATAATTTTAAAACATTTTTCTTCATTTTTTGCTTGGAAAAATACACCTAAGTAGGATTAATTTTTGAAATTACATTAACTTCATCAGATGTTCCGATAGATGAGTCATCTGATGTTTCCTGAAAACTGAGATAAAGATGTCTTAACAATGGGGAGATGGATGTCAAATGCAAATCTTGTGGGAGGCTGCAGAAGTGCTGAGGACACCCCGTCAGCCTGCCTGCAGCTTGTCTGTGCGCGCCACATCCTTCTGTGTGTGCTGCCACAGTGTCTTTCCTAGCCATATATATTTTTGAAAGTACAAAAACAGTGAGGAAGAAAGTGGGGAAAGGGTGATGTGGACTCATACTGTCTTTGCTGTAGTGCTGCCTGGTTGTGGTCAGCGCTGCTGTTAGTCGCTGCCTCTCCACTGCAGTCAATGGCATTCTACGGGGTGCAAACTGTTGTGATCCAAAACATGCCGGTTCTAACCGATCTGAACTTCACGTGATTTCAGTGGACTCGGTAAACAGTGCAGGATTTGGGCTGAATCACAGTTTGGAGCTAATGTTCACTACGGGCAGTGCAACTTACAAATAAATTTTTGCTCTCTTAAGTTATGCTCCTGCTAAGGCAGCTATGTCGTGCTCGAGTTGGATGTCCCGATGAAGTGTAGAAGCTTTTTCCTACTCTTCCTTCAACAGCTGAAAAGTCTTGAACTTTCACATTTCCCTGCTTTTTTTTTTTTTTTAAATTCTAAGAAAAAAACTAGAGAGTAGAAGTTCAAGTATTTTCACTGATGATGCCTTGTGTCTTAAGATCCACCAATACACAGTATGTTAGTATTTTATCTTCTGTTGTAGAAGTACTTATTTTTTAAAAATGAAACTCCTGAACTCTATAAAAGTGACATGCCACTTGTTACCGAGAAGCCTTAAAAATATGCAAATGCATTATTGTTATTATAGATTAACTCGGTGAGCACCTTATTTCTACCACCTCAGAGATGTAATTGTGAATTGTTCAAATCTCTCAACTTCGTCACTGCTTCAAAAAATAATGATTTTTTTTGACTTGTCATTCCCCTTTGTGTTGTACTTACCTAAGGGTGTAGAATAAGGACCTTGTTCATTTATTTTAATACAAAGAAAAGAAAATCATGGTAAGCGTATTTCACTAATAATGTGAGAATGGCAGATCATTGGCTCTGTTGGTCCTTTAATTAAGGCAGAAGAAAAAAATGAGAAACATGGTTACAGAACACTTTAGCAGCTGACTCTTTAGTAATTTTAACTTTGGGGTGTACAGCATCACTCAAGTGTGATGCAATAACAGCATTCGGGGCGCAGAGGTTCGGTTCGGCTCAGGGGCTGGGAGGTGGATGGACACGCGTCTGATTCCAAGGAATCTCGTAAAGCAGTAACCCTTGGGAAAAAATGAAAATATAAACAGTGTTCAAATTCCTAAGATCTGATTTGCCATTTTTCTCCGCTTCAGCCTGTGCATCTGCCAGTAGGTGAGCTCCAGAAGAGGAAGCAAAGGGAAAGTGGCAAATACATTGGGAAAATGGTGCAGTTGTTAGGCTGAGTGGCAAATAGTCCATTAAAAAAAACAAACAAACAAAACTATGCATGTTCCTCTGTGGGAATATAAATGGCATTTTGAAATCTTATCAGACATTCAGACAAAAGAGTTATGGCTCACTGCTGTGTTCAGTGTTCAAGTTACAGTTTCAGCTCTACCTCTGCAGGAAGAAATTAAAATAAAATTAAAACATTGTATTGCAGCATTTGCACTGTCATTTTTTTGAGAGACTGTACATAATAGAAACCAGTGTGGGTTTCTGTTACGCATGGTCAGGAACTCTGCTGTGTACAGTCAAAATCAGTAAAATTCTGAACTAATTTGCAGGGAAAATTTAAAGTAAGAAAGCCTCATGTCAAGAATATTCAGTCATTTGTCCCAAGTCTTCAAATGAGTGGTCAGAAGCAGCCTGTGGGGCCTCTCTCCTTCCCGGAATGACCCCAAGTCTCTGTTGCTCTATTTTTCTGAATACAGATGCCTTGTTGCCAAGGTTCACTCTAAAATTTGTTGGAAGCAACAAATGACATTCAAGACCGAATGATCACATCTGGTTTTTGACTTTGGACAAGTATTAACGTTTCTTCGTTGGGACTGCATAGCCTTGTTAGCCCAACAGGATACCATTTAGGAAATTCTGCCCTGGGTGCTTCTTAGAAGTCTGTGCTTCACATCAGGAATAGCTCCCATGTCGGGGCCGTGCCTGATGTCTGAGAATGGCCAGGCTTCTAGAGAAGAATCCTCAAAGCCAAGGCAAGTCTGCTGCCCTCCTACCGATTTGGTCCCATTGGGAAAACGCTGTTAAGAGAAAAACCAGCATTGTTTTGGGGATGATTAGTAACGGACACCTCTTTACTCCTCTCTCTGTTTTCTTGTGCTTCCTTCTGTGCCGTGTTGTTTTTCCCCACGCATTGGTGACAGATGCACGGGGCTGGGCTCAGCAGAGAGCCAAGCGCCTGCTCTCTGCATTTCGCAGCAGCGGTTCTCACCCTGGGAACTAGCTCCCGGCACCGTCCCTGCATGGTCCCGCTGCTGGTCGGGGTCCAGACTTAGGGAGGGCAGCAGTGCCGCGTGCTCAAGCACAGGCTTGGGGTAGAGAAGGCTTTGGTGAAGAGCAGTTGAAAAGTATTCCTGTGTATCCTACGTCTTTCCCCTGCTCAGTGTTGCTTTCAAAGGGAACAAAAAGGCAGAGAAAGCAGAGTCCTGTGCTGGCTGGAGCACCTTCGAGGGGGGAGCGCTGTCTGCGGCGTCAGGTCAGCTCTCCTGTTCTGAGGACCAGGATCCCAGGGAACGTACAATTTCAGTGATACTAATTGCTTGATTTTGTCCACTGATTTGCCTCGCTGTGTGTTTCCTCCCACTGGGATTGTATTACAATTCTTGGGGGAAATAAGAGGGTGATCTTTCTAGTCTTGAAAGGATATGAAGCCACCTCACTGAATCTCTGTCTTGCCGACTGTGCTAATTGGAGTGCTTGCTGGCAGCCTTAATCGCAAGGGACTGGACTTGTACAGGTGAATCTGCCCGCAAGCAGCACAGTGGCAGCTGGTCTGTGCTTGCCTGACTGTGTGAGCTTCACGCGATGGCTGGGGGATCCAGGCTTTTAGTTTCTTCATTCAGGGCTGCACAGTAGCACTTAAATTAGTTCCTGTACAAAATAACAAGAGAGATGCTCTTATTCTGATCTAGAGTTCTGTCTCTTGCCTTAATTTGCACAGTGCCACTTGAAGGGCTGCTGCTATTGAAATAAGATTTAAGTAGACACTGAATTGTAATATACTGAAACACGGGATTATGCAAATAAGAAAACCTTTTTGGGGTTCATGTTTGAATTTATTGAAACGCTTATACCCTCTTTGCTAGGGAATATCTAATTATTTAACTGATACAAAATACTAATTGAGGTAGTTGGAAGCAACTCCAAGATTTTAATCAAATAGAGGAAAATATTAATGTCTGTTAAAGTGGATTTTTTAAAGAGGAGTAGTAAACCCAGCTACTTCATCTGCAGTGTGTAGTGGTGCTGGAGTGCTTCACACCAGCAATGGCAAACTGTGGGACGCAGCAGCTTCATGAGCTTCTGCTGCGTTAGCAGCAACATGGGAGACCTCAAAGGACTGCTGCTTTGCGTGATCCCACCAGAAGCTGTGCTGGAAGCTAGTCACATAACCAGGCAATGCTGGTTTGAGCTTCAGGAGTTCTGGCATGTCCCCGTTGGGAGCTGCCCCCACGCCACCCCTGCAGGGGTGAGGGGCTGGCAGGGTCACGGCAGAGCGGTCCGGCGCGTGCCTCCTGCCCAGCCAGGTCTGTCATCCGTCCACGGGCGGGCAGCAGGGTTTCCCGAGGGGCAACACTATAGCAGAACTGATGAGTGCCACTGGGGGCATTGACCCCCCGGGTGTCTGTGTGCCCAGGCCAGAGCTGAGATCTGCTCCATTACAGAGAAAGGGAGCTGTGTTTCATGGGCACTGCCTCGAGAGGTGGTGTCCCTGCTTCAGAGTGAGTAGAGGCATTCCTGGATGTAGCAGATATATTGATGTGGTAAACAGGATCTGTTTCCTCAGATTGCATTTTTTTTTATATCCCAGTCACTGCATAAACTTCCCGGTTGATAAAAGTGCTCAATTCAGCAGCCTTTTGCACCCCAATGCACTTTGACTGCCAGCTCTCGACCGTGGAGATCCTGAAAAGTTCTCTCGCTTTTCAGAGACGGGATGCTGGGAACACTAGTGCTGCTCCGATGGGAAAATGCTGGTACTTTAGAAGTCTACTCAAAGGCTGCTGAAGAGTGGTGGTGCTTTAGCAGGAGGGTTTGAAGGGGCCGGTTGGGGTTGCGGGTTTGGATTGAGCTTGCATCTCGAGAGCACTTCAAGTCCCGTGAAGTTCCTGGAAAGACTCTCTTCGGCTCCAGATTCCTTTCGACCATTCCTAACTTGGCGAAATAGTACAGAGAGTTAGTAAAAAAGGAAGAGAGTACTATTTGAAGAAAGGAGCAGTTTTTTGAGGAAACAAAGCTGTTTACTTTTTGTCAGCGTGATTTCGCTGAAGTTGAATGGGATGGTTTCCAGGCTTAAATATAGACATAAATAATTGTAAGATTGGGATTTAAACTGGGGAAAGAGGAATGGCAAAGTATGGAAATTATCCGTCATGTATGTGCACACTGTCCATCCTGCCGTGCCGGCAGCACAGGAAGGCGCGTGTCCTTATGTGCCCAAAGGGCCAGGAGGCGGCCGACGTAGAGAGGGAGCTGTGGGGACATACCTTGGATCACAGTGTAGAGAGGGGGCTGTGGGGATGCGGGAGGTGGGTGGCTCTGAGGCCACCTCCGTTGGCGGAGATGCCTGTGGGACCAGTAGGACCAAACACTGTTGCACCCAAGATGGAAGATGGCAGTTTATGGCTGGGGCAGATAATGGGCAAGAGTCAGCTCAAGGTGCAAGGGGCCTGCAGTGTACCTGGGGAGCAGGATCGTTTGTTTGTGGACACACCGAGAAAAACACAATCCAGGAGCAGCCACACCAACCCAGGATAGCTGCAAGTGTGGTAGGTAACCACCACTTTGCCCTGCAATGACCCGTAAAGGTCATTGCTTTCTGCTCTTAAGTTTTTCCTCTTTCCTGGTGATTGATTGAGTTGCTGTCCAAGGGAAGTACCCACCTGCTGGACTTCAGGGACATTGGAAGCGCTATGGCATTTTAGCCCCCAGCAATGTTAATGCTTCTTCAATTTCCAGCTTTTCCAGTGCTGTTTTCCCTTTCCCTGTCCTTTCTCTACACATACGTCCTTTTAAAAACATCCTCAGTCTTGAAAGCACAAATACAAACGGATCATAAACATTACTAGGTTAAGATTGCAGGAAGACTCAAGAGTGAATTTTAACAAATTTGCCTAGTGCATGCTTTATACGTGCTGGAGAGATATCTAAGGAATAACCACATGTAAAAGTGTGCAAGTGAGCAAGCAGAGTTCCATGATGAATTTGTAACAGTGGTTACACTCTACAAGCACAGACTGATAATCCGTTGCAGAAGTGAATTTCTTTATCCTGACGGGATTTGGTCTAAAATCCTGTGCGATTTTGGTGCTAGTCTTCTATACTGGGTGAGGGAGAGGTTGCATGTTTATTTTGAGAGAAGTCTTTCCAGCCTTGACTGGCCCATGGAGAGGTTTTTCACTTCACAGGAGCCTGGCACATTTTTAGCTCTGTGTAGTAGTTAGCGTAGCAGTGTCAAGAACAGTCCACATTTTTTCTTCGTTCGTTAATGTAGTATGCACATTTAACTGAAGTCTTTTTGAAAACAACAGACAGAAGAAGAGAGTCTTCTGTGAAATGTTTTCCGGGACCTTGAGACACACTACAAACTGACATTGGTGAAGCAAATACTTGGTCAAAAAAAAAATTGTGCACTTGGTCCTGCTCTTCGAGCAGAATTCAGCTGCCAGCATGCAGCAGCTGTGAGTTCGGAGTATGTTGTACAGCTGGAGACAGGGTGAGCTGAAGCTGGACAGGCTGCGCAGTTCTTCTGTCACTTCCCATTTTCTACAGTGGAATCAGGGTTTAGAGCCAGCTTTTGACGGGTAAATTGTGTCTGTAAATCAGCTTTCTGGTGGTAGGGTGTGTTCAAAAGATCATTTGCATTAACATATCCTTGCTTGTCCAGTACCCTGGTAAAATCTTCCCTGCAATGAACTGAGTTAAGAGACTACTGGGATTTATGCAGTGATTGCAACCAAACAGAAATACAGGCAAGTTAGGAAAAACCCTGATTGGGCAAACTGAATGATTAAGGATTTCCCACTCAAACTAGATGCTCCTCAAAGGAAACAGAAGAGTCAGTTCTTTGTATTTATTACGTTGTTATTGATTTCTGTTGTTTATTGAACACTGAGGCTGCACCTGGTGTGTGATGCAGCAGAGTAAGATGTTTCCCTTGCACAAGGCATGCAGGTAGTGGATGGATGGATACCCATGGATATATGTGGCAGCTTTATTTCAAAGTAAAGTACCTTAAAATGCAAAGTTCTTTTTGATGGTGGAGTGCGAGGAATTGTTTCATAGAAAAAAAAAAGTAATTTGTGATTTAAGTATTTCCAGTTGATGCTGCAGGGGCTTGCGGTGGGGTTTGTGGGTCAGGGGAGTTTCTCACTTGGCCAAGGGCCAAGTGTTTGTTGCACAGAAGTGAATGTGTGTGGAGCTGCAAACTGGCAAAACGTACCTGCAGCAAAAGGGTAAGCACACTGTAACCAGAACTAAGTATTTTAATCTTTTTCTGTGGCTGGACTGAACAGGAAGAAAAAAGGGATTTTTAGAGCAGTAGTACCATGCAGCTTCAGTTAAAACTGGCTTTTTTGGAAATGATTATAAACTCTTGAGAGCACTCGTTAAAAAGGTCTCCAGACTGTAGAGTCAAATCAGCCTTTCATTGCATTGAAAGTAAAACTATCTGCACTTTCCTAGTGGTACTAGCAAAGGTAGTATCAATATAGGACTGGATGATAGTTTAAAATATTGCTGGAAAAAGTGTTTAGAAGTATTTAAATGTTTTTTTTTTTCCCCCCGGTAACTTACTTGTAACAACTTATTTGCAAGTTGTATTTTGTGTTCAGAAAATGTTCTTAGTGTTGATTTCATTAATGTCCAAACACAGCAGTGAACACATGGGTGCAATTTCTGCTCTCTCCCCTGTGAAAGCACACAATATATGGAGCAGTATTTGTGCTGAGGGGAGATAAATTTGCAAGGAAGCTTACTGAACTCTTTAGGAAGAATAAACCTAAAGGCATATAAAAATGTGATAGTGTTGGTGAGAAATTCACTTTTCTGCATAAATAAATAAGCCTAATGGCAACAAATCAACTAAAATATTTATTAAATATAAGGAAATGGATGTGCTAAGCAAGGACCATTTTCAAAATGTAGAAGGAAGGTATTACTTGAGGACTGAAATGAAGCAGGAGGGGAAGAGCAAGACGGAAGCGCAGCCAGTGCAACCCGGCAGCCCGGGCAGTGGGATCTGTCAGCTGGCGTGGAGTGAAATAAACCCTCTGTATTACGGCCTCTGGACTTGGACTTGGCCCCGGATGCAGCCAACAGCTCGACCCGTGGTTCCAGAGGCGATTCCAGGGATTGCCTTGCTCTCAGGAGCGGTTGTGGCAGACCTCAGTCAGCCCAGGTAAACGGATTTAAAAAATACTTAAATGGCAACCCAGTAAGATGCAGCACACTAAACTGGCCATTTGCTAACACAGTGAGAGGACCCAACCTGAAGCACCATGAGTAAAACTGAAGGGAGACAGGTAGAAATGTGTAATCATTTGGGTTTTTTTTTTGTTTTTTGGGTTTTTTTTTAATCAGTGGTTTTCCTAGTGACTTGAATGAGAGAAGAATGGGTGCTATCACATAGATTGGAAAATAAGACCAGCCAAGTAAATAGCCTGCGTAATTTTTCAGAAATACCTAGATATATGTACGTGAAGGAGAAGGGCACGGTGATTATATATAAACCAAAATTTAAATGCCTGCACAGTGTGATGCGGCTGACTTTTGTTTGTGGTACAGCTACTTGTACCATTAAAATAAATGAATTGGCAAAGGTAAGAATGCCATTGTGAGAAGGCAGAAATAACAGCTTTTTGGCAACTGTATTCTGTTTATTAGATCATGGATTACTGTGTTTAAAGCTTTCCTGGAACATTGCTTTCCTAAAGCCTGGAAATTGACTGAAATAAGCTTAAATTGTACACAGAGTCAAAGTCTGGTTTATATACTCTGCCTTCTTCAGAGGTCTTGCGGTGATTCATGTTACCTTGCAATCATTTAGCTGCCCTCTTCAGTTAAATCTTGGTGGAGCAGGACCTTGCAGCCCTCTGCTCAGAGGTGAGTGTAGAGTTCAGCCTGTTGGCGATGCTTGTAGCAGCTGTGACTGGAGAGAGATCCGTTGGTCAGTTGTCAGAGCTGACAATTGCCTTTTCCTCTAGTCAGTGCCACTAGAAGGTATTAATTAAAGTAGCTGTAAATGATAAGGGTTTTTATGTGCCTGCTTCCTTTGAATAGAGATAGGCGTTCCAAAGTGCAAGTTGTATGCATTGTTGCTCATTTTACTTTTTAAAAAAATTTTTGAATCATATATATTTTATATATAAAGATATATAATATATATTAATTCAAATGCTGATTTCAAAAATGCATAAAAAACTGGCTCGGGAATTATTTCTCATTTGGTTTTAAAACCTCCTTGAAGTGCTGGGTGGTTTTTTTGTTTGGTTTCTTTTTAAATTATCCACTGCAGGTATAAGTTGATAAGTTGATAATGGCTTCTTTATGTTGAAGTAAACCGCTCTTCCTAAGGAGGTGTGCCAGTTGTACTGGTTAAGGTCCAGAATACTAGAATTTCTGGCTGCTTTTTTATATCATATCTCCTATTTGAACTATGGATGGCCTGATTTTACACTTAGGGGGGAAAAAAAAGAAGAGAGAAATAGAAATTTTATTGAGTATAAACTCAAATATCTCATACCAAAATGATCTGGAACAGACATATCATGAAGTGGTTAATCATAATTAATATTCATTTAACTATCATCATGTTACTGACTCCGCTTAGGACCTGGTCAGAAGTGTGGATGGCAGGGTGGTTCATTTGCCCTTGTCACACAGGTTCATTAGGGTAACGCCTAGTCGGGTCGTGGGCTTTGTGGTGGCTGCAGGCGCTGAGCGGGAGGGTATGTACCTGCTAGAGTGCCCTGGAGTCTGTGTTCGCTTAACTCTCTGGGGTAACTTGCCGGTAAGTGTTTTTCAAGTACATAAATGTTGACAGGATGGGAGCCGTGAATATTTAGATGGACAAAATGTGTTACAAGTAGTTTCTTTAAAAATATGTACAACTCTGTATGGAAGGAAGAATATCATTTTAGTTGCTGTATGCCAGATTTTGAATGCAGCTACTGCACTTACTCCTTTCTTTTTAAAGTATTTCTTGAAATCAGAAGTTTCTTTAATCTCATTCTATTGGTTATATAAGAAATTCAACCAGTTTTCTTAGGTCTATTTTTATTTGCTTTAGTACATTAAAGAGATATTTTTGCAGGAAGTTCTGTAAGGAGGGGGTTGGTTGGTTTGTTTTAATTCAAGGCTGGAAGAACAGATGTTTGGACGCTAAAATTTTTTATGTAAATGGTCTTATCATAGCCAGCTAAGGAACTGGTACATTGTTAATGCCGTTTTACCTCATGTTTTACAATACATTTGGCTGTAAGTGAAAGCAGATAGTGTATTTATGTATTTGGTTTTGGAGGAGAGCTGGGGAACGGGAGGAGGAGCCGCTGCAGGGCTGAAGGGATCAGCAGAGCAGGCTGCACACTGGTGCCTCACCCCTTTGCACGTGTATTTTCACTTCACGTCTTGGAGAAAAACCCTGTTCAGACAGAAAGCTGCAGCTATCCAAGGGTGGCTGGCTCTGGCTGTAGCGATGGGTGGGTTTGATGTTCTCCCCTTCACCAGGCAGGGTGCTGGTTGGTGCCAGGCAACCCCTCGTAATGGTGGGATGAGTCCTCCTGCCCCCGACGGTGCCATTGCCTCTGGGCTTTGTCTTGCTGGGGGCAAGGGCGTGGGGATCGCTAGCCCCGCACCGCAGCCCACGTGGGGTAGCCGTTGCCCTGGGGTGGGAGCAGGGCCAGGGCCGGGCGGTGCCACTCAGCCAGGCCCAGACCTCCGAGCGCGGCCCCTGCCACGGCTGGGCTCCTGCAGAAACCTGGGCACCTGCCGTGGCTGCCGTGACGGTTGGCCCAGGGCGCGGGAGCCCGGCTGCAGCTGCGAGCAGGAGCTGTAGGAGGCAAGGCCGCTTCTGCTGCGCCTGCCGCCTCACCGAAACCACAGACGGGCACCGGCACGGCCGGGGAAACATTGCCGCTGCCGCCTGCCCATGCGGGGCTCGGCTCTGGCATACCCCTGCACCGAGCTAAATCATGGCGCTCTTAGCTTCCCAGCTTTATCCCGTCTGACAAGCACAGCACAGGGGGTCTGTGTGGGGGCCACGGTCTGCACAGGAAAGTGGCCCCTGCGCTGCCAGCGTCCTCTTGGCCACTGCACCATGGTTGAGGCCCTGAGCGGAGAATGGACCGTGGCGGCGGTGGCCAGGCTCAGCCACCCCTCCTCCCCTCGGGGCTGAGCCCGGTCCCGGGGAAGGTGCTCATAGGTGAGATGGCGCAGGGCATCCGTGAGAGGGCATGTTCAACGTGCACAGAAACGGAGATCATCAGTGGGAAGTGAAAAAAGAAAGTAGTCAAAGGGGAGGAAGGGATGACAACTACAGGCGCTCTTCAGCTTACAGAAATAAAATGTGTAAGGAGGTGATTAAATCTCTAACTAGAAAAGTAGACAAAGCAGATGAAAGAAATAAATTAAAAGGAGAGACAGAAGATGGAAGAAAGGCGTGAGGTTGAAGGAGGTCAGATGCTATTACACCACCTGAAAGATACCAAAGGAGAAAGGATTCTGTTTTAAAAGTGTGAGCAGGCAGAAGGGGAAGAGGAAGAAAGAGTAAAACACAAGAGACGTCGAGAACTAAACTGTTCAGGACAATGCATCAGTTAGATGAACCGTACAGAAAGGCTCTTAAACTCCTCGAGAAAATGTGTTTGTTCTCAGTTTCTGCCAGCGCTTTGCAAGACACTTTTTGTACCTAGTTGCAAGCATGGTTACCGGTGTGATTTTAAATATATCTGAAGAGAAGACTAATACTTGTTGATGGAATTTTTTGAATATGGAGGAAAGTGCACCTAATTTTGCCTTGTTGGAAACTTTTAATATTTGGCTTAAGTAGGGCACTGAAAATACGAAGGGAAGCAGAGGCTGCCTCTTAATGTTTCAGGCCATTAGCTGAAGATGTTTTTAATGTCTGTAACTGTAAAATATTTTTACACAGTGTTTGTGACCCGTTTATTTTTTAGATGTTTCTGGTGATTTTAGATGTGTAAATACCTAAGTGATTAGACACTGAAATTTCTACTGTAACCACTTTTTAAAGTTATTTGTTATAAAGCTTTCAACAAGTGTTTTACTCTGTGCTATACATATATATGTATATACACACTGTATACTATTTGTGTATATATGCTCAGTATACGCTATATATATTATATATATGTCTGTATGTATATGAACATTGCAGGTTAATGACAGAAAATAACACAAAGCAGGGTTCACTGAAGTCAGGTGAGGGACAGGAGGTCTAAACTTTTAGAGCTGTGTTGCTTTTGGAGGTTTGTTGGACTGATCGCTGCCACCCCAACGGTGTGAGGTGCGGGGAGGCTCTGTGCTAGCGGCAGAGGCTTTCAGGGGATGCTCAGCTGTCGTTCCCCCAGGGCGGCCGCCTGTGCCCTGGTGCTTCCAGTGCCGCCTGCAATGAAGCCCAGCCTCGCGCCGCAGGGGCTGAGCTGCGAGGTGCCTCCCGGCCCTGCTTACACAAGACGTCTCTCTTATAATTTGTGTGCAAGCCAACTGGCTTTAGATCCAGGCAAACGCTGGAAAGGATCATAAAATTTAAGTAGATCTGTTACCAGAGTTGCTCTGAGGTTCCAGCAATGGGTTTGGATTCTGATGACAGCGTTTAGCACCCAGGCACGGAGAGGTGCTGTTGTTCATTAATTAGCTGCGAGCAGACAGGCTTGCGGTGCTTGGGAGCAGGCACGCGCGTGTGTGTGTGTGCGCACGTCAGCAATACTTATTTGTGATACCTGTGTTGTGTATTGGCATAATGTAGATAGCAAGAGGTATTCCAACTGTTACATGATTTACTAATCATAGTGCATTGTTTTCTTCTGGCTTTCTATCTATCTATATCCTGTATGGTTTTTTTAAGTCAGGCTGTTTTTCAAAATTCTTTTGTACTTGCTTTCTTTTTGGTGTCAGTTGACTAGCGTGCAGGAAACCAAAAGAGAGCTCCCCCCAGAACATGTGGGTGAAAGGCAGGGGAAGTACTCTCGTCATGTTTAACAGAAGCAGGGCTTTGGGGTAAGGATAGAGTTTTGTTCCCTCCAAAGACATGAGGGAAACACCAAGTGACCTGAGTAGGATTAGACACCTCCTCACTATTTTTTTTTTCCAGTGGTAAAGCTTAAAGACTTAGTATAAGTAAGGAAATGCAACAGATGAACTATTTATTTAGTTCTTTAAAACACCTGTCTTAAACTCTAGATTGGCAAAATCCGTAAATAAAACTTTTACAGTGAAGTATTTGAAACATAAAAAACCATTTTAAGAAAAAGAAAACATTCGCAAAAGCTAAGGCTTAGTCAGTGTTTTCCTTTCACACCCCACTGCAAGCCATCCCCTTCTTCCTTCGAGTTGAGGCTGGGGAAAAGGCAGCGTCTCCAGTAGGCTGGGACTGGGCTTGAGGAGCATGGCTTGCCAGCAGCTCTGCAGGCGCTGGAGGCGTTGGGAGCCAGAAGTTTTGGCAGGATCAGCAGGTACCTGAGAGTGTCTCATTCCTGTGTCTGCGGCGTTTGCTGGTAGAAAGCTGATGGGGAGAAGAGCTTTTACGCCCTCTGGCCCTGCACGGCTGGGGTAGGGGCAGTGCACTGCTGTGCTCCCTCATGCTTCCCCTCCAGAGCTGCCGGCGCGGTCGCTGGTGGGCAGGACGGGCTCTGCTGGCTGCAGTGGTCTGCACCCACATGCTGTGTCTGGGTGCTCCGGGGGTGTGAGTCGTCCCCCGGCAGCAAGGGCGGCCCACTGTAGTTCAGAGTCAAGACTCTCTGCTTGGGGCGACTCCGGGTGTTTAGGTCAGCACCCCAGTACAGCTCCCCTTGCACGTGGCCCTTTGGTGCTGGAGGTCTGCTGGACCAACAGACAAGGCTGCTGAAATAGCACAGAACTGACAACTGCATTGTGGGTGGAAAATGCAGATGTAGCGAGCCCGCTGCACTCCAGGTACATCAGGGTAGTATTCAAACCGGCTCTTTGATCTCCCTGCTGTAAGGCTAGTCTCGCCTTGCAGTCTGTCTCATGTACCTACTGTTATTCAAAGGCGGAAAAAAAAGACCCTGAAAGTAATTTGATTTTGATTTCTATTTATGTTCTTCTCCCTTATTAACTGCCCTGGTTTGAAAAATAGCTGAGCTTGGCATTAATCTATTTTATTTCACGTGACAGTTTTTAAAAATTAAACTTTATGATGTAAATTACACTGTCAAAATTATTTCTCGGTTTTACACTTTATCTACCACTGATTCCAGAAGGGTTCTGGAGCTGAAACGTCCCTTTCCTGTCTGACTTTTTTCTGTCTCTGTGTGTATGTGTTCTGATAAAGTTATGGTTGATTGTGGTGGGTTTCCTTGGTTTGTACATATGGACGGGTATTACTGCTGCATGTGTTTTTGCAGTACATTGATGGTTTGTTTTTAATACTTTTTGAAAAGTAATGTTTTCCTAATTTCGTTGCCCATATACATTGCTTGAGACTGGAAAGAACTGCTGTCAGTCTTTCGGAAGGTGCGACAGTGACACCTTTCTGACACCCAGAAGCCACCTTGCAGTGTGAGCAGAGTGACGCTGTAGGGTGTTACTGCTAAGATTTAGCAGGAGTGCACAGCCCTTGGCCTCCAAAATGCTGCATGACGTGTCGCTGCTCGGTGTGGCATTGGGCAAGTGGGTACAGAGTGGCAGTCTCGCTGGGGACGTAAATGGGGATTTCCCTCGGGGTGGGAGGTCGGTAGTTTGGGACGACAGAGAGTTGTTATCATCGTGATACACCCTGTGACCCTGCCTGTAGCAAGGAGATAAAGTTGCAGTGGATTACTGGGGCGGCATCCGTAGACACCAGCAATTTTGTCCCATGTCTCTTCAATTCTTGGCCTTTCTATGAATTATTCCAGCAATTGCAGCAACTGGTGCCAGGTGGCTCCTCCAAGTTTTTTTCAGGCTGCTGTGTTTTGTGTATTGACTTTGATTTTGTATGTCAAAGGGAGCCTTCAGAAGCTGGAAAGGCCTTTTGTGAATTAAGAAACTCTGCTTTGTGCTTAAACAAATTGAAAATAGCAGTTGCTAAAAATACACCCATATTTAATTTTTAAAATTTGGAAAGCGTTGCTGGATTTTATTGTTGTCTGGAGTGCAGCAAAAGGTCACTTGTCCAGCACCATCCCTAGTTGCTTCATTGTTTTCTCTCTGTTCTATTTAAATGACAAGTAGTTAAATGTTATTAAGTGACAACTTAAGTTCTGTTTTGATCACCTGACAAATTAGTTCAGCTTCTGCTCCTTAACTTTGTTTAAAAAATGCCTTAGCCCTTGAGAGCTGAGAAAGGCAGGGATTTCCAGTGGCGGTGGTATTGCTGTGTCGCTATGAGTGCTCTCATGGCTGGGAGGTGATTTACCTGCTGGAAGCTGGGACCTGTATTCCCAGGCAGAAACACTCAGTGCTGAGCACTCCGTGGAGGGCAGGGAACTCTTTTTAAGGGGCTGCCTAATACAAGTTCAGATGCTGTTGATAGGGCCAAGTCCAGGAGCGCATGGAAGCATCAGCAGTTAGGGTCCTCCTTGCTCTCCGATCTTGCTGTCATTACTGTGAAGCCCGAGGAGGAGGAGGATGGTGCATGGTGCGGCACTGCCTGGAATAGCGGTGGGAGAAACCATGGGCAGCAACGCCAGTTCTCCCTCCAGCCTTCCTCTTCCTTTCTTTTTGTCTTGGCTTCTGGGCCCATCTCTCCTTCTCCCTCCTCTTCTCCATCCTCCTCCTGTTTCTGTGACAGGAGCAGACGGGCTCCAGCCCGCATTCTTGGAGTGGGAAAATTAATTTTGCCAGCACTGCTGAGAAGCCTGATGTTAAGTGGCTTCATCTGTGCGGAGGAAGAGGAGGGAGGTGTGTGCCAGTGAAGCCGTGTCTTGTCCTTTGCCATCACCCTTGGAGGTGCCGCAGTGGAGTGGCGTGTGAGTGCTGGGGCCACGCAGGGGACAGCACTGGCTGTTGGGAGCAGTGCATCTCTGGATCCCGTGAAATACCTTGCTGAGGCTTTTAGGGCTTGGCAGTAGTGGTGGGCAAAGCTTTTCAGCTTGAACTTGTTTTATTTTAGGGAGGTTATAGTGTAGAAAGTTCTCATCTGCCATTGCTTTTGGAGCCAGTCTGGTCTCACTTTTTTTTTTAAATAAAAGGTGGGGGAAAGGAGGGGAATTTAATGGTGGTTTTATTTCCTTTTAATACTCAGAAATGAGTTGTTTCCTCCCTCATAGATCTGTGTGAAATATATTAAAGGAGAGTTTAGGTTCTTGAAGAGCGAACGCCTGTAATGCAGCTCTCCAGCCCAGCCCCGAGGCCGATGCTCTCATCTCTGTGACTTTGATTCTGCCTCACACATGCTGAACTTAGGGAAAAAGTGCTTCTCAAATGAGGTCATGATATGCTGGTCTTCCTTCTGAATGTTACTTTTTGTTTCATCAGTTCAGTTGGCTCCCACACATGGAAATTTTTTAATTTCCCACCAGCTATGTGGCTGAACACTTCAAGTGAGAGTGTTCAAGTCTTCAGGTCATCGGCATGTTTTTGAGCTCATATGCACTACAGATAATATCTGCAGAGGTTGTATTTTCTGTTTCTCAGTGTATACGGGAAAGGTAGTGGAACTGTTGAAATGTCTTATAACTAACTTAAACTGTCATTAGTAAAAATGGCACTTCTTATAGCAAGATTGCTTCTGTAAAACAAATGCCCCCCCCTCCCCCCCCACCTGCTTTTCACCATTGCATTTGGGTTTTTGTACCTTCCTCCCGGTGGATGGGACCCCCGGCCCAGCCCCTGGGGCAGCTTGCTGCTGCAGCCCTGGCGCTGGAGGGACCTGGGAACTGAACTTCCATCCAGAGGAGAGCTGCTGCTTCTGTCTATGCAGTTTGTTTTTGCGATGAGACATTTCAGTTGTCAGTGCCCATGTTAAAATAAACAATTAAAGGGAATTCTGACCACAAAGCAGTATTTTTTCATAATTTGTGATTATTTAACTTCAGAAAAATAAATCCTGCCATCTGTGTTTCCCACTATTTCATGTCCATTGACCTCCTCTATTCAACAACTCAAGCACAAATAGGAAGGGCAGATTAATCTTCACCTCTTTATTCCTTCAGAGCCCAGATGCTCTGTAAGACCTTACAGATGCTGAAAAACAGTTTCTGCTGTTTATATGTACTTTCTGCTCCTCTAATGTCATCGTCATATATTTCATCAGCTTTTCTGAGCTCTCATTGCCTTTTTTTCCCCCCAATACGTGACTTTGACAGAGTTCAGCTTTTCAAGGCTTGATACCAAATATTCATCCTGCAGCCACGTTTCTGAGCACACACGGGCTTTTACCTGGGTCCTTTCCAATGAGAACAACGCACGTATCTCAAAATCGTACTGGGGCTGCCGGCTGGTGCCAAGGCCAGCAAGCAGCCTCCCCTCAGGAACGGGCAGGGGATGTGGAGATGTGCCTGCAGCTAAGGGGGACGGACAGGCACTGTCCTGGCTGCGCTGAGAGGTCCCAGGCCGCTTCGTGACAGTGCTGCGGTGTGTGGTCTGTGTGTTACCAGCTTTGTCTGGGGCCATACGGAGTCCCAGCTCCTCAAGTGTAAGAACTACCAGACTTGCTCTAACAGCGCCAATCTGTGCTATCTATGTATGTATGGTTCTGCTCTAACAAAGAGTTGCATTTTTAAAAGTAAAGCCTGTACAGGGGCTTTAACAGAGAGAAGATAGAGAGCTCCTGAGAGCAAGTGATGTTTTCTCGTAGCCTTAATTATATTTGCACTGCACTGGTATGGACAACATAGATGCTATCTTTATTTGCACACTGTGACTTACAGTGGATCTTTTGTTCTGTCGTTTTATTGTCATTTTGTTTTATGTAGAAAGTGAGCAAGGCCAAACCTCTGATGTAAAGCTAAAAGGGATACAGAGTGGGTGATTACAGCGGCGCTGCTTGTTAGATATGGTTTAATTAGTGCATACATCCATCATGCAGCTTTGTCTTTGTAAAATATTGATCTACAATATCAGTGTTATGAGGCCTGGAAAGCACTTAGTGCAGGAAATTATTACCAAGCTGTATGAAAAAAAAAAAATCTGTGACTGATACAGGGCCTGTTGAGTTCAGCTTCGCTGTCGGGTCAGCAGCGTCCTGCCATTCCCCTCTGCTTCAGGTGGTGCAATACAGAACTCTGAGCAAGAACTTCTTCATCGGTGTGGGTTGAAACTTCAATTTTCATTAGCCTTTCTGTGTCCCAGTTTTAGTGATTATTGGATCATGTCATGGTGTGTCGGTGGTGGAGCCGCACGCTGACCTGAGGGCGCGGTGGCTGGACACTGGGCTGAGCCTGTGCCTCAGGTGGTGTTTCGTTGTTGTGTGGTGAAGGCAAGCTGCAGCTGGCCACCACAAATTAGAAATTAAACAAAACTTTACTTGGGGCATCAGGTGACCCCCTCCGGAGCCGGGCAGAAACAGGCTGGGCGGGTGCCGCCTGGCTCAGCCATCCCATTCCATCCCTGCTGAGCCTTGCCACCTCGTCTGCAGCTCTGCTGTCGTCCCGTGCCGCCCATGGCCAGGGAGCCACTTCTAGAGCTTTCCTGCACTGCTGGCCAGCCCTGGCTGTCCAGCTGGGATGGTACCAGCAGCAGAGACCCAAAGGGGCTGGCGTCTGCGGTACTCCCCGATCCTTTGGTCTGTGGAGGGCCACTCTGTGCCGATCGTGCCGTGAGTGCGGACTGTGCACGGTGTCTGCCGGGTGAGGTCTGCAAAGGCAACGTCAGCTCTGCTCGGCCAGCCTCACCCACGCGCCCGCTGGCCGGCCCTTTGCCCTCCGTCTCCATGTCTGCAGGGCCACGCCGCGGCATCCGGCAGTGCTCCTGCTGTGGTGCTGGGCTCATCGTGCGCTGACCAGGGAATGCTTGAGCCGCGCGCTGGCAGCTGGGGTGTCCTCCACACACGTGCTCTGTTGTGCTCTCCCTCACAGCCCCTCCGCGCCACACGTGTGGTGTGTCCATAACGTGCACATTTCTAACGAGGCAATGCAAGCTTCCCTTCCCACCAGCTAAGATTGCTGTCCTCCTCTCATTCTTTTTGTTTTTCCATGTAGCTGTTATACTGCTTCGGAGTTGTGTTTTGTTTTGGTATTTTTAAGTAAACACGACAAGTGTGTCCCAAAATGTGTCGTGAAGCAGTGCTTTATGTGAGGTCTCGTGTTGCTCCACTGCTCAGATTCACTGGCCCAGGCCTCCAGCCATACACCCAGTTGCTTGATTTTGCCACAGCTGCAGTTAGCCTGCAGGGACTGGAAAGTTGTTTATTTGGTTAGGAAGCTTTTATTGTGCCTTAGCACACACTTGTTAGGTAAAACAAACCTGATGTATCAGGTTTATTTGCCCAGGACACTTTTCCTTTGCTACTCTTGCTTGCTTAAACTTGTTCTTTGTTAAGGACTTTTAACTCTTCCTTTTCCTCCCGATATGGAATGTATAAACTGGTTCTCTTTTTTTGCCACTGAAATCTGAATTACTTAGAGACAGATCTTCACTGGAGTAATTTTTAAACCATAAACTTGGTTAAGGTTTTTTATTTTTCTGCTGCTGAACTGTTTGTTCATTACATCCTTTTCTTTGCTCATTTGCCTAAGCAGTAAGAAACTTCATTAATCAAGCTTGTCTTCATTTTGGCATTGTTTGGTTGCTTTCTTTATCTAGCCTCTAATTATTTTAAATTCGTCTTTCTCTCTTGCTATGCATGCCCCTCCAGATGATGTAGTAAAACTTTGGATTTGTTTTTCTAACACAGTCCCTTTACTAACAGTCAGTGCCATTATCCCTTCATCAGTGAGCAGTGCAAACCATATTTTAAGGGTAACAAGTACTTTTCAATGTAGAAGATAGCCATCAGGGAAATCTGATCTTCTTTTCAACTTTTTTCCCCACTTCTGAGGCTTTTGCAAAGCACTCTTATGGTCTGAATACCGTATTGCTTGAGAGTCGCCAGAAATGTGCTAATTCTATACACCAGCAAAATGTTCTGCAGGGTTACGCTTCGGCGTGATGGTCCGTGGTCTGCATGCCTGGGTCCTTTCCTCGGCTGTGGTTCGCACACTCCCATGCAGCCGCTGGTCATCTCCAACGCTGTTTCTGTGGCGGTTCCTAATGGGAGCAAGCCATCACTTGTTTGTGACAGGTGGCGGGTGCCCTGTGCTGCATTGGTCGTACTCGACTCACCTCCTGAAGCTGTTCTGCGGTAGGTTTGAATGATAATGGTAATTGTTCAAGATTAAATATATGCTTAAATTCTAACTGCTGTATTTCAGTCCTCCTTGGCCTCCCCTAGTATTTTCTTATCTGCCGCCAAGCTGAGCAGTTGCAGTGCTCTTCATGCTCAGGAAGGCAGAGGAGAAGCTGGGGATGTGGTTTAACTAGGTCACAGTTTAACTTCAGTCATTAGCACAAGTCATTAGCTGGAGTTGCCTGGGGATGCGAGGAGCCTGTGCAGTAGATCCTGCTATCCTATTTGCAAAGGGTTTGCTGTAGCCGGGCTGCCCATTGCCCTGGCCCGGCACCCTGCAGGGGCACCTGGGCAGGACAGCCCCCCTCCTCCAGCCGGTCTGGCATCTGCAGCAGAGTGCGTTCCTTGCCCATGCCTGCTTGTCCTGTGAGCTGAGCTCCGCTCTCCAGGCCCTCCCAGCCCTGCTGCTCCAGCCTGCTGCTCAGCTCCCCTCCCGCCCCTCTCTCATACGCTTTGCTTTTTTTGTCCAGAAGTGAGTAAGCTTCCTGTTATTTCACTCTGTCAGTTTTTCCCCAATACTGGTGTCGTGTTGAGCAATATTTACTTGCCAGCAGCTTCCTCTGCCACCATCCGGCGCCAGTTCCATTGCGTTCCCACATACCTTTCACCAGCCATGCTTTGTTATTAGCAGCCCTTATGGATGTTCGCATTTGCTCAGTTGGACTTGTATCCACCGAAACCAGTATTTATAAAGAGAAGTCAAACCCAGAAGAGCTTTAACTAGTTACTCCAGGAATTCACTGTGAACCAACGTTCATTCTGCAGACAGGAAAGTTGCACTTTGGTTCTTCCTTTAAGCAACGATATCGGTGCAGCCAGGGTGGGCATCATCAAGTTGTCCTCAGCTATCCTGAGCTGATAAATGCTGCTCGTGTGTATGAAGGAATTGTTTCTGCCTCATTGGAAACCGTGGGCACGTTTTGATTTAGAAGGGCTTTCCTTGAGACGATTGGAAATCAAACATTTCTTCTCTGGCAGCAGCAGCTCAGGCAAAGGCTTTCCTTCTGAAGCTCCGAGGGCAGCGTGGAGGCACTGGCTGGTGCCGGATGGAGGTGAAGGATGGCTCTCCCCAGGTGCCCGGCACAGCTGGCAGGGTGGGCAGAGGCTAAAGGCGTTTCTTGTAGACCCCCTCGGGTAGGAGGACCTCTCCCAGCCCCGCAGGGCAGCCCTCTGCACCAGGGGAGGACGGCCAGGCCGGACAGGGGCATCCCTGATCTGGCACCCTGCGGGGCTCACGCGCCCAGCCCCTGCCACGTGCCTTTGCTGGGACTAGCAACAGCAAACCGCCATGGATACCCAGAGCTGCCGGTGTAAAAATAACACATCAGGAGGAATAAACAAGTTATTTTTGTGTATTAGGGGTTGCCATGCGTAACTGACTCAGGGCCTCGCCTTGCTATGCCACCAAGGGCTTACTCAGACATCCCGAGCATTTAGAAACAACTTGAGGCGTTTCCCCTGTTTTTCAGAAGGCAGGACAGGGGCCAGTGGGGCACAGGGGGGTGTCGGTGCCCCGGGAGGGACCACTGGCTGCCAGGCGATACTGCTGCATCTCGGAGGAGCAGGCATCCAAGTGCCAGGTGCGGAGGTCCTGCAGCAAGACAGGCTCGTCCTGCTGGAGCCGCTGCCAGTTCTGGTGGTGTTTGTGCCCGGAGTACCATAAATTACACTGGTGTTTCAACAAACTATGAGAAATACAAAGCACACTGCCTTTCTGAAAATCAGCTGATTTATAAAAAAAATCTGAAGTTTATGCCTAAATTCTTTAACTAGTAGTATTTGAAATGCTGCTGGTGCAGTTAAATGGACGGAAAAGAGCCTGTTTTGCAAAGTTAATGGAGCTGACTGCGAGCTGTCCTCCCTGCTCCTCTGGCTGTGCTGCAGGACGCTGCGGTGATACGTTCTCTTCGGACAAGTCTAAGATTTTGCTTTCCTTCAGAGAAACGTTTTCTAAAAGTTAATAGAGATAAAGCTGATAGGAAATGAATAGCGCTCAGCAGAAATTGGTCATGAAAAATAACACAATGCAAAATAGTTTCTCTCATGTAGAGTTAAAACACTTGTCACCTACAGACTACAGCAGGCCTGGCTGTGCAGGGGAGAACATCTCCCTCTTTTTTTTTTTTTTTTTTTTTTTTTGACAGCACTGTACCACTGTAAAAGGTATTACTTTTAATTGTTTTAATTTGTTTGTGCTGAATTCTGTCAATTACTAAATTATATGGACCGGTACCTATTCCCAGTTAGGCTCCATAGGTTTTGTGTTGATGAGCGATGACCATATAATAAAGCACTCCTCATTTCTGTAGGCTTTCTCTCCCTATCTGCTTCTAGAGGTTTTCTTCTACAAGAACAGGCAAGGCTTTAAGTGTGCCCATATTTTAGATTTAATGTTATCCCTGTTTTACTTACACAGATACATCATTTGCACTGGACACGCTTTCTCCATGTGTGGGGAAGAGCACTGCTGGGTGCCGTGCTGGTTACCAAGCTATCTGCGGCATGGGCAGGTGCAGGCGGCTGCCCTGGCTGGTTTGGCCAAAGGGCCGCCTGAGCAGCCATTAGATGTCTGTGGAAGGAAACACCTCTTTTTGGCTATAAAAGGTATCTGTGCAAGTCCTTGTTGTTTATTTGCAACCATATAAATAGCTGCCCGCGTGTACCTGGTGGTGTGAGTGCTTTGGCTAGCGTTTGGCAGGGGGCTGCCTCCGAAGCTGCCCTGGCTTGGCTCCTGCTGCCGCCCCCGCAGCTGCCCACAGGCACTGACTCAGCGTTCTCTGCAGCTCCTGGTATTGCAGACACTGGGATGTGAATTATGGGTGTCTTCTGGATCTTTACCAGAGTGAGAGGAAGCCTTCTGCTCTCTATTGAAGGTAACAGGGGTAACAAGTGGATAGTAACAAGTGGAGACGATTTAATGAGCGCTGGCCTGGGGAAAGTTGAAAGGAAGATGGGGCAGCATGGGGAATTAGGCTGGGCTGTGGCCATAGCCGCAGTCAGGAGATGTGGTACCGTGTACGCAGTGAGCTGTGAGCTGTTACAAAGACTTCTGCCGGCATTCTGCCTGCAGTCCACGTGCAGTGCCTTGGGACCAGAGATGTGACCTGCCCACCGCAGCCCCCTCGGGTGCTGCTGTCGTGGTGTGGGCAGAGCCTGAGCATCTGGGCTTTCCCGTCTTCAACTTGCAAAGCCTTTTGTTCTCTTCTTCAGTCCTGCTCCTCCACCCCTCTTCTCTCCTTTGCGCTCACTTGTCTTGTGGTGTGCTCTCTGTAGTGCTTTTTCCTCATACTCTTTTGTCTTACCTATCAAAATCAATTGTTTCTATTTTCTCTTTTATTCCCTGCCCTTTTTTTTGTAATGGCACCGATTTTGATGGATCTGTAGAGCTTTGCTTACCTGTCCTGAGGGCATCTCTTTCTGTCACCAGCTGTTCCTGGCACGTTTCATAGAGCTGGCCTCCAGGTCTCTTAAAAACTCAAGTTACTGCATCTCCCCTGTGTTTCAGTACCTGCTGTCTGACAAATTTCATGTGTGATACCTCTTTTCCACCAAATCCTCCGCTCTTCAAACACCTCCTTTCCTTCCACACCCAGTGGACAGCAAGGAGATTGAGAAGGAGTTGTGAAGATCCCCTGCCGTACCCTATGGCAAATGGGTAATTTTTTTTTTTTTTTTTTTTTTTTTTGATCAGAGAAGTTTCCACAAGAGTTGTGTGCCATATAGCCAGCCCTTCCCCTGTTTCCTTTTGAAGTGTGTTTACTATTCCTTTACATAATCTTCTTATATATGATTTCTGGTAATCAGTCTAACTCTAGGAAGAAAGATTTCACTATTTGGTGGAATATGAAGTTCAGCTAGCTAGGCGGAATATAAAGTTCAGCTAGAGCCAAAGCTAACAATTTTACTTATAATTATGACGCAGTAGAGAGGAAAAAGAGAAGAGCAGTGTTTGTTCTGTCTTGCATGTTAAAGGAAAAATGCAAGTCTAATTTTCTGTCAGCGTAATCTTTATCTTTTAATGACTGTTCTTTGGTTTTCACTTCAAAAAAGAATTAAGCTTTAAAAGAAAAATTTTGAAGGGACTGGGGTATTTAATCACCAGCTGACAGAAATCAAGAGGAAAGGTGTGGGGACATGGCAGTGCCCTGTGGGTAGGTGACACACCAGGTTTCAGGAGCTGTTGCTGATCTGTGGATGCTTTTAGGCTTGAGGTCCACGCATTGTCCTTGCTCATAGGTGCATGCTGCTGGGTTCATTAATACCTGCTGAACTACTGATTAAGTCTTGCAAAATTTCATTGCTATTCATAACTTGTTAAGTGTAGTAATGTCAAGCTGCGGGAAACTTTGTAGTTGTCTAATTGCAGCACAGGCAGCATGATGAGATGTGGTGAGGAGCTGTATTTCACACTGACCCTTGGACAGCTGGCCTTGCCCTGTGCTGGTGCATGATTGCACATTAATTACCGCTTTGTTTAGTGTACTCCTGCTTACAGCAGCTTCTGACAGCTCCATCTCCATCAGTGCAATAAATAATAATCAGCTGCTGACACTTCTTGGCTTGGTTGGATATGCAGACCAACTGTTCGCTCTGGATTCTTCTTGCGCCCATCCCAGGGATACAATTAAATTAAATACCTGTTTTGTCACAGGATGTGTACCTGCCACCGCAGGTACATTTCTGTGGACTCCGGCAGTCTGTGCCCGCCGGGCTGGGGGGCACCAGAACCAGGGTCACACGAGTGGCTGTGCCTCCGATGCCTGGTGTCCTTTGGAGACAGGGCAGCGGGGACCGAGTGGCATGGGGGCTGTTGCGGTGCAGGAGCATGTGCCTGTTCCAGGGCTTGGCTGGCACATGTGCATCAGCCTGGCTGCAAGGTGCTGCTTACAGCGCTCATTTCTGCCATCGGTCTTAGGAGGGCTGAGTTGACTGCAGAGAGGTTGTTGGTTGTTTTTTAAAGATGCGTTTTGTTGGAAATCACTGTCTTGTCAAAAGGTGAAGCCATTGGCTTCACTGAGTTTCCTGTTGTGGAAAACAGATGGAATTTTTTCTTAAAAAATGTTAAAGATTACCTGATCATTTTTTTTTTTTCCCAGAGCAGAAATTCTTCAGCTTTTATTAGTTTCTAAAGTTCTTGTTGGCCAGGGAAAGTATTTTCTGCTTTACTTGGGTCCATTTGTGGTTTTGTCCTTTCGGTCGCAGCAATGATGCTGGCTAGAAGAGGGACATGCTCTGGCCTGATGTCTCTCGTTACTGGAAGCTTTAAGCGTTTTTCTTTCCTTTTCTATGTATTATGAAGTTTTTCTTTTCTCTTTTGTCTCTTTTTAAACAACCCCATAAGGTCAGTCTCTGTTGTGCCATTTCATTGTCCTGTGCTGACTTGCTGGACTCTGTCTCATGCCTGGTGCTGGGATTAGCTCGACCTTTGGCAGCCAGGCGCAGACAAAAGGCGCATCCTTCCTCCTGCGGCAGAGGATGCCCTGAGCAGCAGCCACCGGTGGTGCCCGAGCAGTGTGGCACAGCAGTGTCTCAACATTGCCTGGCCCCAGAGAGCAGCAAGCCGAGCTGGCACCGCTGGGGTTTGCAAGGCTGGGTGCACTCAGTCGGTTCTCCATGTGCCTCCATCGGTGGTACCATGGTGGTGGCAACCATGAACCAAAAGCAAACCTTCACTGTTAAAGTGTGAGTCACCCCCTGACTGGTGCCTGGGTCAGCTCGGGTTTGTACGTGGGACCTCACACCATTACTCTAAGGGTCGCAATGTCCAGTTTTTGCCTGCTGTGATGGATGTTAGTGGTGGCATCCTCACATACCTCAGAGCTGAAGCCCCCGTGGAGATTACATCTCGGGGCTTAACGTTTTGTGGTGTAGTGACATTAGACTAGGGGTAAATGCAAACCATGCCTCCTGCATAGGCCTTTCTTGTGTGGCTGTGTGTGTTATTTCAGTCTCTCCTCTGTTTTTTTTTTTTTCCCTTTTTTTAAATGAGTAGACTGAATGGCCTTAATTTGATTACTGTATAAGCAAACTACAAAAAGGGCCAGAAGTTTTAAGTTTTCAGTGTTGCCAAAGGCAGAACTCAGTGTCAGCTGCCAAAGGCAGCCTGTCCTCTGCTGTTGCACACCTCTGCCTGAGCGGCACCCACACAGATATCCCCGCAGCTGTAAAAATGGTGTTATTTGCTGTAATGCCCAAGAGAGTCTCTGTCGCAGTCCCCTAACATCTCTCCCCCTTCCTCTCCATAGCTACTGCTCTCGGTTTATTTTGGCAGTACGGGGTATGGGCAGTAATTAAGTAGAAAGGTTTGGATGTTATTGAAGCAATATGTTTCCATCTAAGAAAGTTTACTGTATTGTAAAATGTCTCGCACGTGTTGGGGTTAGGGACCTGAGAGCTGTTTGCATTCCTGAAAATCGGGTCACTTCTCCGTGCCTCCTTTCAGCGACTTTCAATGGACAGCTGTGCCCTGCAGTTAGTGGGTTTTTCTAGCAAGCGAAATTTGTCTGGTTTGACTAAAAATGCCAGCCAGCTCTTACAGAACTGCACAGAGAAGCAGAGCGTGTTGCTCAGCGGAGATTTCAGTGTGGCATTACTGAAAGAGATTCAAGATCATTTCTCATGCTGGTAATTCAAAATTGTTATTCTTTGCAGACTTTTGGAAAAAAATTTTTAGCACTGAGAAAGTAGCGATTCACTTGTCCAGGTAAAAATAGCAGTTGCTTCCCATAGTGCCACTAACCCACTCTTCATTACTTGTGTAAAGATTCATTAGAGCCCCATGCTTGGTGTTTCCTTGATGAAGATTCACTTTCTGCTTTTCACATTGAAACGAAAGTGGCATCTCGGAGCAGAGCTCAGTGGATGCATTTGAAGTCATTTCCCCGGGCTTTGGTATTGATTCACAGAACAGTTGCCATTTGAATCGTTGACCTTGGTTTCAGGAAAATGTTTTATTTATCTAAAAATAATTTTCATATTTGTAAGGAATACCTCAAGTCCTCGCAAATTTCCATTCTGTCTTTTCCCCTTCCCCAGAAAGTGGTCCTCTCCCCCTAAACTGATCTTACCAGTGGGAGAAGGCATCATTTAGTTCTTTGCTGTTGGTGTGTGCTCAGGCATCTCCTTTGTTCTCTGCACAAGTCTGCCTGCTCACAGGAGAACCGCTGGTCCTCCCGGCTGAGACCTCGTCTGCCTTTTAGTGGTAGAAGTGATCATTTGGATGTTTAAAATGTGGAGTACAAATTTTCAATATTTGACTGAAACATAAGATAATTTTTCAGCACAGCTTTGATATACCAAAATCAGCTGAAATTAGCCCATACCCAGTGTAGTCCCTTCCAAAGGAGGGAGACCACCAGGAGCGATGCAGATAAGTCTTGCCAAATATTGATTATCTCCTGCAAGGCACTGAAAGCCTGCAGCTTCCCCTAATTTCAGTTAACATTTGGGCCTGGTAGCATCCCCAAAGGGGAGCTGACCTTGCCGAGTGCTCCTTTGATTAATCCCAAGTCAGTGGGTGTCTCCTGTCACGGAAGAGGTCTTAGAGCGGGTCCTCTGTGAGCTGCCTGTGTTTTGGGTAGGAATCACAGTTCTGGTACTTCCAGCCTCTAGTTAACCTTTTGGCAGATCCATTCACCTCTTGACTCTGCAAGCTTGAAGCAGAGGGTACGCAGCAGTGAGGCAGCCCGGGCTGTGGTAGGGTAGTTCTGCTGCAGAAGTGGGTCTGAACAGGCACATCTTACGTTTGGATTTGCTTGGGGAAATAATCTGTTTGAGAGAGAGACTTTGCCAGGAGAAGAAATCAAAAGCACAGAAGAGCGGCACGGCACGGACACCGGAACAGGGCAGGGTGCGTGGAGCATGGCTGATGGCGGCCACCAGTGCACCGAGATGCCCAGCACAGGCACNAGAGCAGCAGCACCATCCACTGCACCTGGGGTGCTGGAAACACTGCTGGGAGGTCTCACCATCAGAAAGCAAATAGTGGGGTTCTCTGTTCAGATGCTGTGGCTGCACAAGATACAAACTCGGAAAGCTTTGTTTCACTTGTGCTCAGTTGTCAAGTCAAATCCTATGTTTGAAATTAAGTTTAATAATTTTCCATATTTCAATCAGAATTTGTCATTTAACTTCACTTGAATAAAATAGTATTTTAACAATTAGTTTCCCCACTAATGTTGTTAGGTAATTTTTAGTCAAATTTAGGAATAGTTTCAGTCAGACCATATTCATTATTTTTCAATCAATAAAATATTTGCCTGACAAATTTATTCTAATTGTATTTAAAAGAATGTGTCAAGATGCTGTATTTGCTAAAAACAAGGCAAAAATACTACAAAAGGGATAGTAAGAAAATAGAGACATTTATAATTCTTATGTAAACCACGTCAGTAAAAGACCCCAAACGTGTCAATGTGTTGGCATTTTCAGGTTACGATTCCAGCAGTGATTTCCAGTGTCGGTGGTGTGGGGCTGCAGTTTTCACCAATGCTTTTAAATCAACCTCTCTTCAATAAAAATCCAGACAAAAAATAATGACAGCAATTGACCTTCAGATTGCTAAAGGAGGGCTGTTGGTGTACTCTTGGGAAGTGGAGAACAATTTATTGACATGACGTTAAATTTTTTGTTATTCAGCAATGACCTTAACTATAAATGCGAGAAGAGGCAGCATGGCGTTGGCAGGCAGCTCAGCCACTGACGTCTCGCCCGGCACGGCAGAGCATTGCAGTCTGTGTCCTTGTTTCACCTGGGGCTTCATCCCTCAACAGCCAAGTTGTTAATTAGGATGGAGGCAGATTAGACACCTCCCAAGTTTTGCTACCTGTGTAATACGATATGTCTTTTGCTTAAAACCTAACCCTACAAGGGACCCAGCATGAGTAGGTTTCAGGAGAAATTAAACACTGCCACTGCAAAAATACACTAGCAAAAGTAATGTGCATTGTAAGGGGTAATATTGCCTGAAAGTTTGGTAGGGATCACTTCTCTTAATGGAGTAAATACACAATGAGCCTTCAGAATAAGTCTGATGGTTGTAGGATGTTACAGAAGAGATATAGCAATTAGGATTTCAGGTATCCAAACAAAACTGGTGAGATTAATACAGGAGAGTAGGGGTGGGGAATGTCCTTTTTTTTGTCACTGTCTGACTCTTTGGGACCGGCTCCCCTTTGCAGTGTCTTCATGGCTGTACCTGAACACCTGCGTTCCGAACGCACCTCCATGTTCTGTCTTGTTTGAGTGTTGTGGCAGCCTGTTATCAGCTCTTTGTTTTATCTTTGTTTTTAAATTAGTCCCACAGGTCTACAGTGCCCTGCTGTTTTTGTGCCATGAAAAACAGGGATACATTTCAGCAGTGGTGGTGAGGTGTAATGTGGGCAGCTCCAGATACCGTGGTATTGCTGAGGATTCACCGGCTTCTGCTGCTTTCCCCATTATGTAAAGGACTGCCTTCGAATTACTATTATTAAAGAAAAAAACAGGTACTTTGCAGAAGCAGTGGAAGTGCAGGCAGGCACAGCTGTGAGTGCAGTTACAGCGTCGTGGAAAGCTGTTGGAGCAACATGCTGGAAATGAGATGCAGAGCTTAAAGAGGGAAATTAATCACATGTATAATTAAAGTGAAATTTTCTGAAAATATTTTATATCTCTTTTTAAAGGATATTTTTGGGTTTGCAGTGGGTATATTGTCAATTGGTTATCAAATCATTCCCGTTTAGAAAGAAGCATGGCAGTTTGCAGCTGTAATCTGTTAACATTGCTCAGACACTGTAATTGCAATGCAATGGCGTATGATCGCCATAAAGCCTCGTCATAGCTTAAAGGAGGGAAGGTGCGCTTCCCCTTTGTCAAGTAAATGATTTAGTATGAAGAGGAAAGACTTTCTCCCACTCCCCTCCTGGTCCTTGTTCTGGAGCTTACCCCGAGCCCCCTGTGCACATCTTGGAAGGGGCCCTTCAGTCTCTGGCCACATCCAGCTGCAGGCTGGGGCGGAGGATGCTGGTCCCGTCGGTGTGTCGGAAGGGCCAGGTACCCTGTCTGAGCGGGGCGGGCAGGGGGATGCCAGGCTGGGGATGTGCTGCAGCTGCAGGTGTCTGTGGGAGCTAAACACAGCCTTCAGGGGTGCCAGGGCTGGGGGTCCCTCCTGCAGCGGGTCCCCCCTGTTGGGCTCAGTCCCAGGGCTCTGTGCAGAAGGATCGGCTCAGTGATGGTGCCTTGCTCCCTCTCATGATGCTTGTTTGCTTTGTCTGTTCTGTATGTTCCAGGTTAAATTTATTATGAGGATGCCATAATAGTGCTCTGTGTCGCGCCTGTGCAATTTAGGGAAGAGTTTTATATATCGAGCATCAGACTGGCATCGCTCCTGCCGCAGAGGTGCGGCTGGCGAGCTCGCTGAGTTTGGCCTCAACTTACTCTCTGTTTGCAGGTGTAAGCAACAGGTGATGGCAAGTTCTCTCTCTTGAAATCACAAAAGCAAGACTTTATTTTTAAACTATAGCAATTCAGTTTTAAATATAGCACCTATAATGGAGAATTCTGCGTCGTATTTACACTTGGGTGAGGACGCTAATTATCCAATTTAGATCACCATGCCAACCACCTCCCCTTTTCACCAGGTTGAAGGGACTTAAAATGCCAGTGCGCTGCAAAAACAAATGAAAACAGTTACATCTGGGTTTGTTTTTTTTATTTTACATGTGCATATATCTACCTTAAAAGTTACGTTTGATATCTAATAAGAAAACTATGCTTGAGTCAATGGAACCATAAAGAGTGTGCGGGCAGGCGCTGGAGGCAGCGCAGAGCGAACACCCTCGGCAGCAGCAACAGAGCCGGGGCTGGGATGGTAGGAACACCCCCGCAGACAGCCAGGGTGGGTTTCTAAACAATTTTAAAATACATCAGCTATGTAAAAAGTATATGATAACATACATGGTTTCATCCCTCTTGTGGCATTCCCTTTTTAAGTTTGCTGTAAATAACATTGACCTGTTTCAGCAGCTCTGCTGAACAAGGGCCATGTCCTTTTTGTTTGTTCCCCCAGTTAGGATGCAGCGTTTGACAACTTGCCTGTTTTCTGTCATACCACACCAAAAGAAATTGGAAGTCTGCAAATATTATTAAATATTAATTATGCTGCAGTACATCCATTAAACAGTTGCAGTGGAACCTGATGGATCTTCAGCTTACTGCTCATTTTAGTCATTTACTTGGAACTACTGAGATCCTAAGCGCAGAGGCTGGATGGCAAAGGGACTGTTTTTCAGACCGAGTCATTTACAGGGAGATTATACACTGTGAACAGAAATGTTGATAAAAGTAATCCTCGGTACCTGCAGCTGGAGAGGCTTTGTACAGCGCTGCTTTGTTCACAGCCGCTTGCTGGTTGGCGCTGCGTGAAGCTGTAACGATAAATAGATTAAATCTTGCGTGTGTTTTACTTGATCTTGACATAAACTCATTCGTTTTACTCTTAAAATGTTAGTTATTATATGCTTGAGTAAAGATCATACGGATTACTAGAGATTGCTCCAACAGGATTTTATGGCTTTAGGAGTTTAGAGAAAGCAGTTTCTGAAGTCCTTGCTAGAAATGTTTTGTGGTTTCTAATACTGTCGTTATCCACGTGCAACCCCTGGGAGATAACCCACTCCTGGGAGGGCGTTTGGTTTTGCTCTATAGCCCTGGAAAAATGCAGTTCCTTCTCATCCTGCAGTACAGCACTGGTCGGGGTGCAGGTGGAGGGTTACTTGGAAAGAAATCCCATGTTACTCTGTCTCAGAGTTCGTGTGACTTGGGAGTGGTGGTGTGCATATAAATATTGATAAATTGATACATATAATGTTTATATAGACATGTGGATATACAAATATCTGTAATAATATGAATATCAATCCCAAATTGCATTAAAGGATTAGAAACATATTTGTATTTCTGTAAGCTATTGATGCATTTGCCAATGGCTATTACAAAGCAAAGATTCACGGTGGTTTGGTAGAGTCTCCAGCGGCCACCTTACCCCTGGGTTACAGACTGACTTGAGCTGGATGGATGTTCGGCGATGCTGTTGCAGGTGCTGCGCCGGAGGAGGAGGGTGCAAAGCAAAGTAGTGCAGGCATGAACATCCCCATCCACACCCCTGTCCCCGTGCCACTGTTCCTGGAGCTGGGGATCATTCTGCGTTTTCCCTTCTTTCTCCCTGTCTGCTCCTGCTCGGGGTTGTGCAGTTGGAATTGCCGGTGATGACAAGGTGAGGGCTTGGCTGGGCTGGAGCAGAAGGTGCATCCCATCCCACGCCGCTGGCTGGGGGAGAGGCTTGGGTGAGTCCTGGAGCGCGTCCCCTGCCTTCGTCCCCATGTGTGGGCTGGCAGGAGTGCTGAGCCCTCCCAGCAAAGCCCGGGGCAGCTCCCAGCAGACTTCAGAAACAGCGGGGCGGGATTCGCTGCTGTGCTGTTTTCTTTCCTCCTGGGTTCATGCTGGGAGTCTGCTTACTCTGTTTTCTTTTTTCTTTCTTTTTTTTTAAGCCTGTTGAATTTCAGGGCAATTCGATGGCTCCTCTTCCCGTACAAGTGCCATTAGCAGTATAAGCCAAAGTGATAAATGAGAAGGTTTGAGACTTTTAGCTACAAGGTACACGCACAAAGACGTCATTAAGTGGTCACTTCAGTGTGTTTTATGGCTACACTGGATATGAAAAGATGCACAAAGATAATTAAAAAGTATAAAACTTGTAGCCGAATCAATTTAATTATTATAACCAAGATGACGACATGCCAAAAAAGTGAGACAAAGCATCTTAGCAAATTCAAATGAGTCAGATTTCTCCTTTTGTAAAGGCGCCCGTGACACCTCCTGGAGTGCTCATATGGGGCAGCAACATGCAAGCGAAACGTGTGATCTGTAATGCGTCAGTATTTTGAAGAGGTTGATTTATCCAAGTGCTAAGGAGGTCATTAACCTGTTGTTTATTATTATTAAATGGTGAAATGTAATCTAACTGGATACATAAAGCAGGTGCCAAAGCAAATTGAGGTTTGTAGGAATATTAGTGAACCAAAAATGTCGCAGTTAGTTAGGAAGGGGAGCGGACGTGTGAGTGGCATCTTCCAGTGGTTGCCTGTAGTTGTTTCTTTTTTCCATTTGTGATTAACTTAAGCAATATAAAATTCATTATTTACTAACATGAGTTATTTTGGCTGACAAGTTGCTGGGATGAGATGGGGGTGGTCGGACATTGTCTCTCTGCCTCTGGCTGGCAGCAGCAGTGCCCCAGCGCCCTGAGGCCATACCAGGCTGGGTATGCTGGGTAGCTGTGCACCCCAAGCTTCTCTCGACGCACGTGCGGCATGGATGCGGCCCCTCTGCTGCTGTCACTTGGTGCTGTGGCCATGCACTCAGTGCCGTGCTCCTCAGCTTCGGTGTTTTGTAACAGGGATATTCAGCTGTGAGTGGCCAGTGCGTGTTTATGTGAAATCCTTTGTTTAATAGAAATTCAGCAGTTGCTGTCAATATTTATTCTTGTCAACTGCTGTTTAATCAACCCCTTATCATGTTTTCTGCTGCTTTCCCTCTGCGAGCAGGGACTCTGCCGCGGATGTCATGGCTGCCAGTCTCTTGCAGGGCCGTACCACCTCAGCGCCGTGCCATCCCTGGGCTGCTGTCGAACCTGAGCGCTCGCACCCCACGGCTGCGGGAGGGGTTTAGCTCAACCACTGCAGCTTTGTGCTTGGTTTGTAGGTTGGATTCTACCTTACTTATAAGTTTCTTTAATTATTTTGAGGCTAGTATTATAAAGCTGGGGCTGGCGGCAGCCCGCTCACCTCGGTGGCTGCTGGAAGCAGGAGGTGGGACTGGCGGGGAGGTGGAATTGTTGCTCAACGGGACATTTAGGGACGGTTTTCCAGACCAGAGAAGTGAGCTTGGGTGGATCAAAGCGTGGCAGTGATAATTGGGGAAACAGATGAGGTCTGAAGGGCAGCTTGAGCTGCTAACGAGGGGAGAGTCATAAACTGCTGCATCCATCACTGCCAACCTCTGCGCCTGCAGTCCTCTGACGCTCCACTCATCAGCGGGCTGCTTGCTGTACTCGACAGGGAAATGTGCATTTCGAGGGGGAAGGCATTTGTCTTACCTGATTCTCCATGTGTTTGTTGCAGGCAGCTGCACTGGCACACTTGCTCGCAGGGTAGCCCGACCACGATGGTACCAGGAATGTGGTTATCATACATAAAAACAAGAGCCTGCTGGGTTTTGCCATGCTGTGGTGTATTTTCATTTTATGCATTGAAACCACATACAGAAACAGAAATGTGCAGATGCTTTTAATCTTTTTCACTCGGGCACAAAGCATTGATTATTCCATCTCGGCATTTGCCCTTCTGCTGGTGCTCTGGAGCTGGTCAGTTTTCTTCCAGTGTGCCAGTGCTGTGGAGGAACCGGCAAAGGAATGCACTGCTCGAATGGCTCCAAAACCAGCAAAATGCTACGAAGTCCCTGCTTATCCTCTCAGGGTGAAATCACCGCGGTGCAGGAGGTGTGAACCAGCGAGGCTGCAGGCAGATCCTGTTTTGAGGTGCTGCATCGAACTTTGGGCTGGAGGCCAAGTCCCCCTGTCTCTTTGCTGTCGGGAAAGTCACTGGTTTGAAGTCAAGAGTGGTAGGTGCTGAGGGCCAGCCCTGCCAGGGCCTACACAGGGCAGAGGGGCACTGGTGACAGGGCCGACTGCCTGGATTGTAATGAGTTTTGGAACAGCATAATTTAAAAAATAGAGAGCATTTGTTTAAGGGTGGATCCTCAGGATGGTTTGTGCAAAGTATAAAATCAAGTATTTCCATCCCGGGATGGATAAGTACGTACCTCTCGTTTAAAAGTCTGTGTGCTCACTGGGATGGAGTGCTGCTAACAGGTATGATCTGCACCTCCTGCAGTAATCTGGTCCCTAGTGAAGGGCTGCGTCACGCAGTTGTGTGCTCACATGGCTCATGTGAGCGGCTAATGACAAAGCACACCTCATTACCGTTCAGTGAGCAGTGGGTTTGTCTGGCTCAGCCTCTGGAGGAACCTCAGGGATGCATCAGGGTGAAGGATGCCCATGCCCTCTTGTATGCCTCTTGGGGAGCAAAAAATGAGCTCCCCACACACCTGGAGTGTGCAGTTTTAGACAAAAGAAAACACTCACAGCTGTTTCCCCCTGGAAAAAAAACTGAATTCATTTTCAGCTTTCACCTTAAGTGGAAAAAGCGTGTCTGTAGAGGGTGCGAGCACCAGCTCCTGTGCTGCCGTTGGTGCCCCCGTGCCACAGCCCAGGCCTGGAGGGGCTGAGGGATCTTCACGGGGCCAGTGCTCTCACCTCCTTCTCACTTCCTTCCTCTGAAGACGTATATTTGCTACCAGCAGGTGTTCGGGTTGCACGTGAAAATTATTTGGGACTACCCAAGCCTGTGCCATCTCCTTGGCAGGCTGGCGGGGCTGTGAACTGGGGCCTGGCAGCAGTGGCGGGGTGCCACAGGGCCTGCCTCTGCGGGCACGGATGGGCAGTTTGCCTGGGGGTTCGTTAGCAAGCATTGCTCCCAGCCGGTGGGTTTGGCAGTGAACCAGCAGCTGGTTACAGTGTCAGACCGGCTCTGGGGAGAGGCACCCACGGTCCCACAGCAACAGGGGGGTGGTTGGCCGTGCTCCGGGGCAACCGGGGCAGTGGAGGAGCTGAGGTGCAGCGACTCCACCGCTGGCGTGTGTTGGGCTGGGTCTCGAAACGGGCTGTACATCAACGTTGTTTAGTGCCTCAGCAATCATGGTCCTGCCTCTGGATCGCTGCCTGGCTTTGGAGTCGTAAGCGTAGCCATTGACTCACTGGGACTGCAGTTTGTATGCTTCAAGTCAGTAAAATAGGTCCAGTAACTCTTTTCGTTTAATATTAAAAAAGCTTATCTGAATGTATGCTTGGTGGGCCAGCTACTACAACAAAGCAAGTGCAAACAGTTTATTTTTAAAAAGCAAACCATAGCTTACGTGTAGTTAAATGTTTTCCTGTAAAACACATGGGCATTGGTATAAATAGTTTTACCATTTACAGGCAATATTCGGATTTTACGTAACAGCCATCTTCCTGCTTGGGTTTTAACACGCCAAGCACTCTGCTGTCGGAAGGAATTTATACTCCCTAAAAGAGGGAGGTGTTTGCATGTTTGTTTTGGATCAAAAATACTTAATCTGTTACAGCTGTGCCGTTCAGTGTGGCTCCTGGTTTGCTAGATCTGGCTCACCCAGTTGCGAGTAGGTCGGGTACCCGCAGCATGGGGGGACCAGCAGCGCCGGTGCGGAGGAGCCAGCGACAGGCAGAGCACCCTGGCTGCGAGGAAGGATTAGCAGAGCATCCTCAGCTGCGGCTGTTGCCATTCAGTATTGTGGTACATTTGGAATACCCAAAAGTGATTGGTTTAATTACGTCAGTCATTAATAATTGTTAAATAGTGATGGGGTGGTAAATGTTTGTGCAGTGCAGGTGGGATGTGCAGCACTCATAGGGGTGTCTGCTGGCCACAAGAAGCTTTTATTTTTGTTTTTAGGAGATAGCCTGTTAAATATTAGAGGGTTATACATATGATTTTGAAAAGCAGGACTCGGTAACTCTAATGGCACAGAAATGCTTTGGTGAGTCCATCGTAACGTTGCAGGTGGTTAAATGCCGTGGTAGCTGCTGAAGGCCGTCAGCAGAGATTAAAGCCTGTTTCTGGTAGGTGCTTTTATGTTTAAAAGCCAAGTTCTTTGCATCCTGTGGCATAGAGGTTGTCTCATTGATTTAATGGTAGCAACAATGACAGCAATGCTGAATGCAGGATAATACATTTAACCGTAATTTCACAAGACCACCTGAGGAAACAATGTTTGCTCAAAACCTGGAACAACTCCACAGGGCTGGTGTTTCTTTCACTGCAGTTTTGTTTTGGAATAAGAGCAGAGTTTGGAGCAGAGTTTGGGGCACAGTTTGTGTTTCCCTGTGGCACTGGAGAGTTGTTTTTACCTGTTGCACACAAGGTGCCCCATGGACACCTCCATCGAGGCGGGGGTCCGGCATCAGCTGCTGGCTGTGTGCCCCGGGACAGAGGTGGCTCCTCACGCCTGTCCTGCCTACCCATGGCCAGCCTTCACGGGCACCCCACTTTCCTCTCTTGCATCTCAAACCCCATTGCTAAGCAACATTTTTTAATTGGAGAATTAATTTGGCTCCAGGACACCCTGAGCAGCAATGTATGCTAAAAATCTCAACTGAAAGGTTGTTGCATCAGTCCTGTACTTACGCTGTGTTTATAGGTAACAGTCCCTTTTTTCCTAAATTTTGTTAGTGAAAGGGGGCGAGGGGAGGTGGCTGCGGTCCCAGTGGGGCGGTGCTGCGGGGCTGCACGAGTGCCTCGGCTCTGAAGCGAGTGGCCGACTCACAGTCAGGGCGAGCAAGCCACCCTAGCATCCGCAGCCGGTGGTGCTCCTGCCGCAACATGCAGGGCTCCATGCTCCTCCTCAAGCCGTGCCAGCTGCCTCTCCCTGCAGCGACAGGGCCGGCGCTGGGACCTCGGGGGAGAGCAAGGGGTTTATTCCAGGGACCTTGGGGGAAGAGCCAGGGTTTATTCCAGTAATGTCTCTGCACACGGTGAGTAGCGCGTTGGTGCTCTCGGTTCTCCTCTGTCCCTGGACTTCTGTGGTGATATCGTAATGGTACGGTGTTGGTGGATTGATGAAAAGCAAGAAGCTTTCCCGTTTGCTTTTGTGAGCAGTAGTTCTTGTATAAACATGCGCAAAGTGGTGTAGCAAGTGCTCGGTAACTCGGGTTGTGCTACCGCAGTGGTGTAAAAATAGCATAAATAAACAGACCCAGCAGGCTGGCTCAGCTTAGTTTTAAGACTTTCCCAGACCAACTGCGTTTATGAAACTTGTTCATTACAGATGTGTTTACTTCAGATATGCGGAGGGTGATCAATGTTAACCTAACTCCAGCAGCATAGAGAAAAGCTCCATGTGGAGTCAGGCAGCTTGCCCTGACTGAAGTAAGGGGTCAGTGCCATACCAGGGATGTGTAGAGTCAATGGCACACACCGGCTTGCTGGGTCTGTTTGGTTTTTTTCTGGTTTTATACTGCTGCGGAAGGATAGCCTTAAACAATGATGGCAGGATCGCTGTGCTCAGCGTGCGCTCTCTGGTGTTTATCAAATGACGGCGGTAACTGTGATCTTTATTTAGTCTCTGTCTGTGCAAAATTCTTCTATATTTCTACTTTGGCTGTGCCTGGTCTGATATATGCTGATCCTCCCAAATCAGCTCCTCTGCAAAGAATGACCCCTCTCCAAAACTGAGGGCATCCCAGCACTCTCCGTCTGTCTAATTGCTGCTAACATTGCAAATACAAATGCAAACGCAATGTCGCCTCTCTGCCGCTCTCTCCTGTTACCTGGGTTTGGTTGCAACTGCACGGTGCCAAGCGGTGTCCCCCCATGGCTGTGCGTGCCCCGTCACAGTCCAGAACCTGTCCGGATGCTAGAGGGAACACTGACAACAGTTACACATCATGTTACTGCAAATAGTGTCCCTGTGGAAATAACCAAATGCAGGGTAAGCCCTGCTTTGAGGAACCTCAGCCTGAAATTCAGGGGGGTACTGGAGGCGGTGGATGTGGTGGGGTCCCCGGGGCTCCTTCTGGGAGAGGAGGGTTCATGTTGGGTGTTGCACTGGGTGGCGGCACCGTGGGTGCAAAGCCACAGTGGGGTGGTCTGGGTTCTCCCTGCCTTCCTGCACCCCGCGAGGGCTCGGTGTGGAAAACCTCCTGTTGCCTGCTTGCAGAGTTTCTGAGAACAGGGCATCTCGGCTTTGGCAATGTCCCTGCGCGGGGGCTGCTCTGGGGTCCTGCAGGTCCCTCGTGCAGGTGCCATGGGGTCGTGACGGCTTGCGCCCAGAGGAGTAATGACCTTGCAAGAGCAGTTTGCTAATTAGACCTTATTTATTGCATCACCAGGCTGCGCTTTCCAAGAAAGTTTTAGACTGGAGCCAAGTCCACCAGGGTGATGAGTTTGCTGTTCTTCCTTTGCATGACAGATTAGATGGTGTTTCTAAGGAGAGGTATTGGAAAGTAATGATTTTCAATTTGAACTGGTTTAAAGTTTATGCAGGTACTGAAGCCGTAGACATTTGCAAGGTCTTAAAACAGCTTTGAAGGCCTAATAGCAACTACTCAGACTCAAACTACTCAGGGACCTGCTTTTCAGACCTCGGTGCAGATACTTGCACAAAGTGTGCATGCTTTGGCCTGAGTGTGCGTGAGATTGGGGGTTCACACGCACGATACTGGAGTGGAGGTAGAAACCAGCAGCGGCATGCTGGAGATGCCAGGGCCACAGGTGCAGGAGTGGGACCTGATGCCACTCTGAGATCTTCTCTGCAGATTGTGTGGTTGGACAAGAGCAACTTGGGTGCCATTAATTTGTAAACACATCCGGTGTCAGCAGTGAGGTTGCTGCCATGATCTCTGCTGCTCCAGTGGGTGAGGGGAAGGCTCACCTCTGGCCTTTGACAGAGCATTTGCAGGGCATGAAGGATTTTGCCTGCAGCTGTGGGCTGCACTGCAGCCGTGGGTGAGCCGTCGGGGCTGTCGCAGCACCGCACCACGTGCCTTCGGGTTGCTGGTGGGTCACGCTTCTCTGCTGGGTGGCAACACAGTTACATGGAGGGTTCTGCAGCACACTAAGCTCAAATTATCTTCTTGTTAATTAGTTATTGACTTCTGCTGATATTTCCATTAAATATTCCCTCAAGGAAAAAGTAAAAATTGTTAGTACCCATATTACCTAAGCTGTAACTGCAGTGGACAAAGGAGCTTGCAATCTCAGAAGTGAATCCCAAGAATACTTTTTCATTATTAAACGTGCAATCAGGGTATTTTCTGGAAGGAAATTATTTTCAGAGAGCAAGAATTGCTGTCGCATTTCTAACATTTAGTATGGGATCTGAAAAACAGGATGTGCTGCATTTCACACAAAAATGGTGTTGTAGAGAAGAACAGGTAGTGACCTCACAGAAGTGGACTCATTTCTTGCTCATCTATGTGAAAGTCTTAAATATCTAGGTGTAACATCAAAATCCAACACATTTGTCAGATGATCCAAGTATTGTGGAAATACTTACACTATGTTTTCAGAATGAGGAGTTTTTGGGGTGATTTTTCCAAGACAGGATTGACTGTGGTTTCCTTTTTGTCTGAGTTTTGCATGTTTTCTCTTCCACAATTCTGCAAATATCCACATGAAATACCTCCCACTTTATGGGGAATAAAACCAAATTGCCTAGCTGGGCAGTGCTTCTGGGCATCTGTGGGAAGGTGACGCCTGGGCGACAGGTACCATTTCCCTGCTCCCCTGAAGGCAATGGGAAGAAAAACTCCAGACCTGACTCCTGCTGACCAGACCTTGATTAACCCTGCACTGCACCTCGTTGAGGCATTACAGGAGACTGAATACTGCTGGGGTCAGGCACACACGTCCAGGCTGCGGCTGGGGCATCCTGATCCCATGACTGGAGGGGACTGTTCTTTACAGCATTTTTGAGCAATGAAAGTGAAATGTACAGAATAGGAAATAAATTTGTACATTAAAAATTGAGACAAAAATGGAGAGCCAGAATGAGTTTAAAAGATTGACTTCTGTAACAAAAGCAGAAGCAAATGTGTACTTGCCCCCATATTTCAAATAAGACTTAAAAGTCTGTCTTTGTATAGTAGCTGCTGTTTGCTAAAAAGATTATGCTTCTTCCTGGTATTTTACCAATCATTTAAGCAGAAATCTGCACATCTAAAATGTGTCTGTCCCAATAAGTAATGATTTTTCTGTAAGAGAGTTTGAAAAATAAGAAAACCACGTTTCCCTGCGGTTGGGAAGTAGTAACATAATACAGAAAGGTTCGCCCCCTTCACTCCGTCCCTTCCATGTCGCAGTGGTTTCCCAAATATAAAGGCAAGTGCTGTTGTCTGGCACTCAGAGAAGGCAAGACGCACGCTGAGAGGCAGCACTACTCATTTCCACCTGTCTAGGGAAATAAATAGAAAACTCAAAGAAAACAGGCATTTTCTGTCAACAAATGAATAAACAAAGTAAATATTTTCCTACAGACACATTTTTATTAATTTCTATTTCCAACTAAAAACTCCTCAGCACAATAATCTGACTAGCAGTTTTTAGAAAAACGCAGTAATCTTCAGGAAGATATCTAGATGGCAGGGTTTGGTGTGTAGGTCATAACAAAAAATTGAGATTAGCAATAACCAATTTTTTAAGGTATGTTTTGGGGTCTATTTTTTATTTCTTAGGAAGCTGTGCAAGGGTGGAAGAGCTGTGTTTGATGGCTTCCACGTAGCATCCCAGTGTCCCTGGCCATCCAGGGTCGCTCGCCCCTGCGCTGGCTCCTCGTGCAGCATGGCAGCTCCTGCTTTTCTGCAGTTGCCATCTTTGCAGGTGCTCCCAGTTTGGCTTTTTTCACTTACCCAGCTGCCACGGTTTTGGCTGGGATGCAAACCCAGCTTCCCTGGAGCAGCGTTGGGTGCCGACGCTGCCTGGCAGCACTGGCACAGCCAGTGGTGTGTGCTGAGTGCTTGTGAAGCCAGCGGCAAGTCTGCCAGCACCCTCCGAGTGTGGGACCTGGCTGTTAGTGGCAGGGAGTGAGTGGCAGATGAGGACCTCCGGGCATTTTTGGGTGGAGGTGCAGCATGTCCCCGCAGCTGGGGCCAGCTGCCTGCACCGGGGCATGGGAGCTGCACCAGCTCAGCATCACACACAGGCATGAGAAGGGCTCTTGGAGATGCTGCTAGGAGGAGGAATGGTACAGAAGGTAACACGCAGGTAGATCAGCTTGCAAACAAATGTCTTTTCTTGGCACTGCCCTTGCAAGCCCTTGCTGTTTCATGATGTTTGCATGGTGTTTAGATAGGCAGGTATTCAGAGTTGGGCCTGATCCAGCAGGCAGTGGGGGCAGACGGACAGACAGAGCCCCCGGGGCGATGCTGGGCCCGCGGCCCCCCAGCCCAACCCCTCCTGTCTTCCCAAACAGTGCTGAGGAGGCAGCCAGGTCCCCCCATGGCTCCCCACAGCTCACACGTGCTTGCCGTGTGCTCAGGTCAGTGACCTGTAAATATTTAACGCGGGCGTGGAAGTGCTGGAGAGCGAGGCAGGAGGCGTTACCAGCAAAGAACGACACCCTCGCTCCCCCAGCCCCGTCAGGGTGGCTAATGCCAGACCCATGCCTAGCACCGTGGGGGGGCGCGGGGGGGCACCTCTGAGGGCCCCCGCACTGGTCCCTGGCGGGTGAGTGCCACCTGCTCCTCCCCATCCCCATCACCTGATTTTGCCCAGGCTAGGCAGCTTAAAATACTGCAGACATCATGCTGCCCTAATTTAATGACAGTCAGGCTGGCTGTTTAGTTCAGCCTGGGCTCTCTGCCTGAACGTTGTTGATATGATAGCTGGAGAAAAACATCATGTGAGAGCGGCCCGCGCATCCTCCTGCTCCGGCATTCCCACTGGGAGGACGTCGAACCGCCTGGCTGACAGGCCGAGCTCGCCCTCTTCTTCCTCGCTCTGCAGGGTGTATTTACAAGCAGGGTGTGCACAAAGGCTCATCACGGCATGCGGGGCCACGTTCTCGTGGTGATGCTGCTGTCGCAAGTCTGGTACCTGATGGGTGCTGGTTAGTGACAGTGGGATTGCTCAGTGGGGACACGTGTGGGGAGGGCGCTGGCGCTGCCCCGCGGGGCTGGCAGGCCACACAGGCCACCCGGGCCTGGCCTCCCGCGGGAGGCTGGTGGCGGAGCCACACCATGGCCACAAAGCGCGGCGCGTTGGGGCCGGTGTGCCCCAGGCACCGCAGCGGGTCCATGTCCGTGCCCGGCTCCAGCAGCATTGCCTGCGCCCGGCCCAGCCTCTTTTCCTCATGGCTGCTGGCGGGGAGCTGCCACTCCGGCTGTCAGCTGCAGTGTGAACAAGAGCTGGCTTTCTTCCTGCAGGAGTCCTGAATGCAGAAGTAAATGTGGGATCTTGGTAACAGGTTTTTGCCCAAATATCACATCACTGTGTGAGTGATCCCCCCTCCGCCACTGTCATGCTGCGCACCCCGAGTTTCCCTGCTGTCTCTGCCTGTGGAGGAGGCCCTGTCCTGCTTGTCTCGAGGGACCAGAGATCTGCGGGCGGCCTCTGCTAAAGAGCATGCCTGAGGAGCCTCAAGAGCATTTTTAATAACTTTTAGTCCAGCAGGATTCTGGTAAAACCCTCCCACTGTGCTGGTACAGCATTTAGGGACACCGCCAGTGTGCTCAACTTCTGCCACTTTGAATTTATGCGCTTATAGTATTCATTTTTTTTACAATTGAAAAAGCAGCAAAGGGTTCAGAAAAGCTTCGGAGAGATGAAAACCTGCTTAAACTTTGTTGACTGAAGTGACCAGAATCTAGTGAAAAGGTGATTAAGAAACTACTTGCTTGCAGTATAAAGGAGATGAATCCAGTCTGCGTTCTTGATTGAGATTTTTGACAGTGGTTTTCGCCCTGTGGTTTCTGACTCCTGGGCACTCTGTGAACTGTTTCTGAAGGTCCATGGAATATAAGTGAGACAAGAAAGCCATTTCCCAAACAGAGAAGACTGCATTTCTTTTGGAAAATTTGCTAGGATCTGAAAATTCAAAAAGGTTGAAAGTTAAATGCTGCACTAGACTCCAAAGCAACATAAAAACAAGAAAGGTGTAAACTTTTTGATAGTAGCTGATGATATCTAAGCATAAGCACAGTTTACTTGGGGATGTGGTATGTTCTTGTAGTCTTTAACTCAGAGTAAATTGTCTTCCTTAAAGATCAGCTCCTAAGCGAAGAGAAATGATGGCCTTGATGGGGAAACAATGGAGGGGGCTCCTTGTTTCCCAGGAGCCTGGGGACATTGCATTAGATCACTGGAATGGTTTCTTCTGGCCTTAAAGCATTTGAGTCTATGAAGTACATTAAGCGGTCATGATCCGGTCTTTGGACCCAGTCTGGAGAGGTGTGGAGCAGCCTAAACCCCACCACTGAAATAAGGATATTGAGTTTAATCTGCATTTCAGAATCAGGTTTGTTAATTGCTCCTCTATGATTCCAGCAACACATGTTGTAGTTTCATGTTACTCATTTAGCAGTAATTAAGTCTGATTTTTACTGTGCTAATGTAAGATATCATCTTCCAGGCGGCTAGTACATGTGTAATTTTGCCCTGTGTTACTTAGTGGTAGCAACAATTAACATGGGTTTCAGTATCAAGAGGAAAATTGACATAAATAAAGCTGTTCCAAAGTGCTTGCCTTTTACCTACCATTTCATGTAATTGTGAAATGCTTTGAGGGGGCGTGGTGCTGAAATGAGGTTGGTTTATTTGTGCAAAATGGCTTAAATACTGAACCGTGTTGTCAGTAAGGCGTTAAAGGAGAGAACTGAGGGTCATCTTGTCTGAAAGCATCCCCCCAGGCTGAAAGCGTGCTTTTCCCCAAGCATACGGACGAGGTGGGTGGGAGATGTCCCGCACGCCATTTCGGCTGGTCCACCCCAGGCCCCTGCGCAGGTCTGGCCGCTACTCTGGGCTGTTGGGTGCTGGCTTTGATCGCCACGGACACGGATGGGTGCAGCTGTACCAGCAGCTGCCCGCTGCTCTCACCGTGTGGCGCTGGAGGTGTCCCAGGGAGCTCCCACAGGTGGAACAGCAACCAGCAGATGCATATATGCACACATGTATGTGTATATATACACGCACACGCATAAAATTCATGCTTCATAAACACCGATTCCTGTTGCCACCATCAATTTGTCTTTTCTACTTTTGAATCGTTAATGTTTGTTACTGAAGTATCCTAATCCTTATTTGCAGTAGGAAACTCCATTCCCCTGTAAAAATATTTTCTCAGGCTGCACGTTTTTTTCCCCCATCTTATCTGTAGTATAGATGTTGTGCTTTTAGCTTTTGCGCATTATCTGGCCCCTGTCTTGATTGCTTTCCAACATTTGGAGCTGTGTTATTATTAGGGAGATTTTCTTGCAAGTGACTTCAGTGGTCCTTCCCGTGCGGCAGCTCTGCCAAGGACAGCCCATAGCACCTCTCAGTCCAACAAGCAAATGCCTATGGGAGCCCTGTCACAGGGCTGTGTAAGGGGAAGGTGAAAGCCCCACACCAAAGGGCTTGGGGGACCTCTCCGACTCTTGCCAGAAATGAGAAGACCGATGTCTGCAGCCCCGCAGCCCAGGGCCAGCAAGGCAGCAGCGAGCATGGCACAGACGACCACTGGGGCAGCCTGTGCCGGGCTTTCTGTTTGTCTGCGCCTTCCCATCGTGACAGGCAGCAGTTGCTCAGCTCTTCTGTGTTGTCTCTGGAGGTAGACAGGATCGTGTAATGGAAAATCCATTTAATTCAAGGAAATATGCTCAGGGATTATGGATGGATGCTCTGAAAGGTGAACTTCCTTTGCCATTCATTACAGTTGTGGTCTTCATGTACATAGGGCTTTCTATAATCTTGGTGTGTAGCCTAAAGACATCCACAAAACTTCACGTATTTTTTCTTTGTATCAGGTATATCTTCCTATGCAAGGATCACTCAAATGTCAGTTGAATAACTATGAAAATGATTTTTAAGAACTTTGGACTGCCAGCAGGCGAGACGGATTGGGAGGGGGGCAGCAGCAAACCGTTTATCCCAGCCTTAAGGGGAGACAAAAATCATTGTACAAATTAGATTTCTGGCAGATCTTATAACAAGAATACATTTTAACTTTCTGAGCAAAATTGCAGTATAAGGTCAAACTATATTGAATTAATTTGTTTCCTGATAAAAATGGTTTCTTACTTAAATTAAGGCTGTCTTTTGCTTTGTCATTGTTCCTGTTTGGATTTATTTCAAAGGTGAATGAGTAAAGGAAAAGAAATGTAATTTAAGGAATCTGTTTTTTTCCAAAAAAGGATTCAATTCTCCTTTTCAGTTGTTTTTTTTTATTGTTATCATCCCTTTAGTGAAAGTATGGGCTCCAGTGTTACAATTTTAAAGAAAAATTAGTGTGTAAAGCTTCCATATTAATGAATTTGCATTTTCTGAAGTCTCATGGTATGCGAGATCGCAGCTCACATGCCATGAGAAGAGGGGATTCTCTTCCCCAGGAGAGGGGGTTTCTCTTCCCCGACCTCCCTCTGCCGCACACTGTGGCTGAGCGGCTCTGCAGGCAGTGCCCTTCGCTCAGGCTGTGCCTTTCATTTTAGAGGTTTTTACAATGGAGCCACGGCTGGGGGGACTTGGGGCTAGTTTTCAAAAGTCGCATTCGTGCCCAGCTCCGGTGCTGCCGAGCACCAGCTGCCCCGCTCCCAGTTGGGAGCCCGCAGGTGGGGGCACCCAGAGCAAGAGACCGCGTTAAGAGGGTTCACCAAGCAGGGTTGTCTTATATGCCAAGCTGGTTTACTTGGTAACAAGGAGGAGTTTGGATATATGTTGTACAGAGAATTATTTTTTATTATTTGTTGATGTGAATGGTTGTCAAATTGATGAATGTCCTTTCATCCGAATAAAATTAGGGCGTGAAATTTGTTGTTTACCACATCTGAATTTAATGAAAAATTTAGAAACAAGTCAATTCTGATTTTCTTGTTTGGTTTACACAATTGCAACAAAAATGCATCACATGTAAGAGGTTTTCTTGAAAGGTGCTGTATTCCAGGTCTAGTGAAAGCGCAGAGCCGGTGCTGTTTTCCTGGTAATAATGCTACTTTGACCACACATCTCGCTGTGCGCTCGGTGCTTCTTGTGACCCTGCACAGCAGAAAGAGGAGCGTGCCTTTAACATTTTCAGAGTAGCACGTGAGCTTTTGTAGGCTCACTGCTGCAGCCAGACCACATTTCTTTTGCTGGGTTTCTGGTTCCACAGCTGCCTGGTTCCTGGAGGCAGCTCTGTGGGCAGGGGGGAGCCATTCTGAGTCCTCATGGGCATAGCTTTCACTGAGCAAAAACGTGTGCCCATAGAGGATGAGCATGCTGTACTTTCAAAACAACTGGTATTTGCTCACCTTCCACAACTTTTAAAAGAAACAGTATTTTTTAGAGTTGTACTGCAGAAATACATAGTTTAGAAAAGCAAAGCAAGCAGCTGATACTAGAATTGTCAAGTTGCTCTGGTCAGTACGTGATAGCCTAGAGAAGTAGCCAGGGGCTTTCCTCCTGGGTCTGTAGCGTGTGTTGTGTTTGTTTTAGCTGATGACATAAGGAAAAAAGATACGCCTGTAGCTTCTAAGCCAATTGTGTCAATTCTCTTCTTCAGGGTCGATGTTCGAGGGAAAACTGCAAATATCTTCACCCACCACCACACTTAAAAACGCAGCTGGAGATAAATGGACGCAATAACCTGATTCAGCAGAAGAATATGGCCATGCTGGCCCAGCAGATGCAGCTTGCCAATGCCATGATGCCTGGTGCCCCATTGCAGCCTGTGGTATGTGCACTTTTTGGCTTTGATCAATGAGTACAATGAGTTGTAGTTGAAGTAATGTAGCAGGTGTGTTTACATGCCTGTAAAATCCCACAAACGTCAGTAACTGGTGGTGAAATCAAATACAATGAAATGCTGGTCTGTATGTCTTTGTATTGCTTGATTCTCCCTTGCCTGAAGTAATATTGTTATTTAATTAATTTTGTTAATCTTTTGTTAATTTAATTCATTGTTTGCAACTTATTTCTTAAGAAAGTGAGTGATCTGTGTGGGATTTTCGTAAAGAGACATTTCCTTTGCAATTTCATGTGCTCTAGGAAATTCCTGGGTTTGGGAAGATTCCCACTGGATGTTTTCCATTCACTCAGGGGAACTTTCTCAGGGAATTACTTGCTGGAATTGGACTTTGGTTTTTACAGCATGTTGTCAGGCAGAGCAGAAAGCTTACCCTAAGTGATGTATGGTAGATGTCAGTCTGACTTGCACAATCCACAGCTTAGGCTTGGCGGGGAGAAGCAGAAGTACAGATAATCATACTTCCTACGAAAAGCCAACGGGTGGGGGAGGGAGAATCTATCAGAAATCTTTCATCTGGTCACAGTAAAATGGGATCATATATTACATCATATCTGTTTCTCTCATACCTTAGTAAGTAAGCGCAGTGCAGTGCTCCACAGTCGAATGCTGTGGCTGAGCTTCTTGCTCTGCAGTAATCCCTCGTTTCAGCAAATGTAAAGATGATTGGCATCAGTCCTCCATGCACATACGCATTTGGGAGCTGAACACCCTGTGCCAGATCCCTCTCTAATGCAATCCAGAGAGGTCATTTGAGCTAACCTATGGATAAATTTGGCCCAGAACACTTTTGATATAAATTTCGAGCTCAGACATTAGAGGGTACTGATTAATGTATGAGTGAGCCTGGCACTGATTAATATATGAGCAAGGCTGGTATATTCTACATAAAAAGGCAAACAATGCTCACCTGGCTGAAGCTCTCTCTTTCAATGGGTAAAATGGCAGCAAAGGAAAAAAATAAGTTGAAAAATATATATAAAATATCTTCATTAGCACTTCTCTGGCAGTTTTTTTATTCCTTTCTTGCTGGCAAAGGTAGAATTTAGGGAGTTTATTCTACCTCTAGATACCTTCCATTAGGAAACCTATATGTTCATTTTTCTAACCTATGTTAGATGAGTTCTTCAACTTTTATTTCAAAAAACATAGTGACAATTAATACTCCGCAAAGTATAGCTAAATCCTTAGGAAAAATCATCTCAGCAGAAAGGACTCTCATACTTGTGCCAAATGGTTATTTGGCCACACGTTTTGTGGGTCTACAGAATACCAGTAAATATTTGTAAGTTATTTCATTCAGTTAATATAACTTATTCTCCCACAGAGCTTTATGCCTCGGCTGTTTCAAGAAAAAGTGTACGTGGGGGAGAAAAGTAGAAAATTTTGTGGTAGGATCATCACAGTAAATTGACTTTAGTACCCGTTAGCACAGCGTGAGAAGATACTGCATTTTGTTTTCTCTCTTTTGATTGGCTTTTCTTTAAATAAAATTGTCTCTGTCACCTAGGCAAGGAGATGAGCTGAGGCAGCATCAGCACACAGGCACCAAATGCTGTGGCACGGCAGTGCTTCCGGGGATGCCCTGACACTGTGCCATGCAGCCTGCTCCTCACTCCCGTCTTGCAGGAGAAATTAGGCTGCCTGTGGGCTGGTGCCCACTGCTGATGGCTTTAAGATCAGAAACAAAATTAAGTGTCTGTACAGCTAGACAGCTCAAAAGCAGGCTGTACTTTACGTGCTTTAACTCCAGAGCAACCTCAAAATGATTTTTCAATTTCAACAGCTCAACACAGATGTGTGCACATGCCACAATTTTATTTTTATTTCCTGATTTGAGTACAGCGATACAGCCTTAGTGCCAGCAAATTCATATTTGGGACTATGAGAAAGCTTAAGTCAAAATGCAGCCAACAGTAAGAACCATAGCTTAAAATATTCTTCTCTGTTAATCTGTTTGTTTGTTTCATGAATTGTAACAAAATACGGCTCTCTTGGGTTTATAGGAAGCAGTGTGTAGGCACACACCAACATTTGCGTAAACATGAAAAAATACTAATGCAGCCCTTTGGATTAACCTTCCTTTTTAATATAAAGAGAGGCTAGTGTGAGCACAAGATTTAAATCAAATTTAACTTCTCCTTTATGCTACACTCACACTGTCCCTAACGAGCAAAATTTAAGTCAGTGTATTTTGAAGTGCAGCACGAACCTTCTACCCATGCCTGGGTAATTTCTGTGTACTTCGCTTGAGTTCAAAGATTACAGACTATGTATTTTCAGAATTCAGTCTCATTCAATACAAGGATTCATAGCAAGGCCCATTGGCTGTCCCAGCAATAGTGTTTCCAAATGGATGTCATCCTACTAATTTGGCCTTAAAAATATTTTATTCTTTAGCACGGTTGAAATAGATGTTATTTCAGGGTGTTCTAGCAAGTGATTTATATCATCCCATCTAACAATGCTTCAGTCAGTTTGTTTTGTTTCAGAAAAATCAATACCCTATGCTTTAATAAAAGTAAGTGAACTAACTTAATGAGAGATTCTAATTTGGTAAGCAAAGCAGTAGGATCCTTTCACTCATATTTCTGTTTGATAAATGTTTTCATTATCTTAGTTGCAAGTAATGTCTGTGGACTTCTCCCATCTTTCTTTTTTAGTTCACTCTTTTATCTGTCTTTAGCTGGCACTTGAGGGAGGGGTTTTCAGACGGTGAGTGGCGATTGCATGTTCTGCTGACTGCAGGCACTGAGATCCTGAGGAAGAGCTCAGCCTGCTCGGATCAGTTCTGCCCTCCTTACTTATGAACTGGTTTAGGGGAAGTTGGGCTCAGCTAGACTATGGCTTTGGTACTAGAACATCAGTTGGTATTAGCACATCAGTTGGTACTAGCACATCAGTGGGTGATGCTGTACTGCTTCACAATAGCGAAGTCAGACCCTGGATTTGCCTTTTCCAGTGTGGAAGAGTGTGAAAAATGCTAAACAGAAGCAGGAACATGCAGATGTGAGACCAGAAGAGCGGAGATGGACCATGAAGGTGGCTGGAGACTCTGGGGCCATTCCTCGCCTCCAGGGGCACGCGGGGTGCTGGGAGCAGGGGGAGCCCCAAGGCCGCTTGCTCTATACAGGCCTGAACTGCGGGGCTGTTAGTCAGGCATGCGTTTCTGCAGTGCACCAGTGCTCCAGAGGCGATTTGCTGCACACCGCAGGTGCGAATCTGCAGCAGAGCAAGGTCCCAGACCTTCCTGCAGGTGTGTTTGTAATTCCCAAGTAGCTGTAGGTTGTCAGTGTTTCTCTCAGTGTATGTGGTACACTCTTGTGTTTTCCTTGGCATGGCAGGTGCTCAGTAGATGACTGTTAAAGATGCATTAAATGAGTCCAGCTCCTTCCCTGTGGGCAGCCGGTCCTGCGAGGCCAGTGAACTGGGGTGCTGGCAGAAAGCCCAGCTGTCTGTCTGTCCAGGGAGGAGCCATGGCTCTGCTGCACTGCAGAGGCCAATTTCCAAAGCTGCCCCCATGTCTCCTTCCCAATCGATAGACCCTGTTAACGAGCAGTGCCTTTGAAAGGCAGACCCGTGGAGATCAGACCTGCTGGTGAGGTTCATGTTGGTTGTGCACAGGCCTTTTTAGAGCAGAATTATTCAGTAGATGGGACGATGTGAATTATGGGGCATCTGGCAGCACAGAGCTGCATCCAAGGCTATGTCCTCCTTTACCTCTGTTTTCTCTGCGGATCTACAGGAGCTGCTTTTCTCTCTTTTTTTAGCTGGTTTGCATGATGCACAGCGTAGTAGGGCCCTAACTGCAAGGCCAGTAAACAGTTCTATGGTTTGGTCATGATGATAGAGAAATACTACCTCTGCTTCTAGAGCTGGGGAAGTAAAAGCTCGCTGGAAAACAAGTGAGCGGTAAGCAGCAGAGGTGAGCCCAGCAGCTTGGACTGACCTGGAGTCCCCCACCGTCTCTCCTCTCCTGTGTGGCATCGGGGTCCCAGTTCTGGCCACTTTGCAGTTACAGGCTGACCCTCAGCTGATGCTCGTGGACGGCACGGCTGTGCTTGGGGTGACGCTGGCGGCAAAGGGAGCAGTGTGCTGGTGTCCCGCTCCTCCCTGTCCCACAGCCACTCGAACCTTGGGTCAGTGCTGGGGCAGCTGGGGACAGTCCCTGGGGAGATCCAGTCTGTGCCATGTGTCCTCCAGGGCCACTGTATTGCCAGAAACTTTTCCTGGGTGCAGGAGTGTTCGGGTGGCTTTGTGCCCTGGCAGACTCCTCTCCTACCGAGAAGTGGTTGTGTGCTGCCCAGGTTTCACCACTTCATGGTCACTTTATGCCAGCAACGTGGCTCCGAGTCTGGGCTGATACGACTGTAGGATAGTTTTTTATCTCCTAATTTACATGTGTACAGCACATTGCAGAATACCTGTGAGTTTTAGAATAATATGAAGTGGCTCTGATAAAATATGCTATTATTTTGCAGTGGTCTAAAGGCCACAGGATAACATGATATAAATGGGATAGTCTTTTATTTACTGTACAGTGAGTATATTGGGCTGAAATCAAACATTGATATCCCTTAAGTTACACACTAACAGACTGGTTCATAGTTTTATTGTCAGTGTTCATTATTACATAGCTGATAACAGAGTGATGAAAAGTGCAGTTAATTAATAGTGTATTTAAGAGTAATATTTTATTTCCTGTAAAATTCGCCTGTTTGTTTTTCATTTACATGGATGAAGAACCAGAGACGTTAAAGAAATTATTCCCATTTACACAATTTCAGTCTTTTTTCTTCAGTAATCTCTGCTTGTGTTTTTGTCCAGTGTTTGAAATGGACTTGTTCCTTGCTTCCAAACAGTTCAGTCATTTCCTCAGGAATACAAAAACATGTGGTGTTATATGCTGTCTGGCTTAAACAGATATGAAACAGAGAAAAAGAGTTGTGGTAACTCTGTAGTTGTTTTTCCCTCTAAAAATTAGTTTGGAAGAAAAATCAAATGCCTTGAGTAACTACTTTATTTGGATACTAAAGATAAACACTCCAGACTAAATTTTATTTGGCAATTACACTGGTAGCGCAGTGCCTTTGCATTCAGTGGGGCAGAAGAGTTATTTAATCTTTACTGCAGTGTAACACCTCCGCATTTCGTCTTACAGCATTATTTGGTCATCTACATCCAGTTATTCTCACATGTGATAGCCTACAAGGGCATCTGACTCTTTTTAAAACAAGCAAACAAACAAAAAAAACCCAGTGTTTGCATGCTCGCTCTCTCTGGCTTAATGTTTTAGTCCAAATAAAGCGTATCCTTGATGCAGTGTATTCCTTTCTGAATATCTGCGTGGACAGTCTGTTTAATTTTGTAAAAATAAATTATTATGGTTGTCTGGTCTTGTTCCTGTATTAAACCTCTGTAATTCCTGAACCAGGGCTGGCTGTCATCAGGGTCAGAAATGTATTTATCTGTGTCTGAAGTTGAGTGTGGTTTGATGGTATGTCAGGGCTCTCGCACAGATGCCTTTTTCCCTGAGAGCGGATGTTCATACACGTTTTGGATGTGTCCCTCTGAGAGCCTCAGACTTTCTCCTGTGGGGAGTGCGCGTTTATGATGGCGTTGCTCAAGTGCAGATCAAATGAGAGTTTGCTCCAAGAGCTGCCACGTGTTGTAAGCATGCAGGGAAAGCTTGAGCAGGAGAACCAGCGGAGGCCGGCGGGGGATGCCTGTCCTCGTGGTCTTGCTCGTGTGTGACGTTTGCATGGGTGTTCTTCATGTCCCACAAACACGGCAAATGCTTCTTTCCCATTAATAACAGAAACTCACCGCCATGGCGCTCAAGATGATACCCAAAAAGTTCTTATGCTGATGGCATGGCAAGTATGGATACTTAGTGTCTTTCTTCTTCTTTTCTCCGATTGCAGCCAATGTTTTCCGTTGCACCGAGCTTAGCCACCAATGCATCAGCCGCCTTCAACCCCTACCTGGGGCCAGTCTCCCCAGGCCTGGTCCCAGCAGAGATCCTGCCCACCGCCCCAATGTTGGTGACAGGGAACCCCGGTGTACCGGTTCCTGCCGCTGCTGCCGCCGCTGCCCAAAAGCTAATGAGGACAGACAGGCTGGAGGTAGGAGCCAATATGTGTAACTTACTCTCACAAGTTGTATCATTTATTATGTCTCCTAGATATAAAATATTTTTCTTGTGAAAGGAAATAATGCAGGTTTCGCTTCAGCTGATAATGTTGTATCTTGGTGACGGGTAAGGACAGGGAGTGACTGAGTGATCATACAGTAAGTTAATGCTTGCGGTTCTGCTTCTGACCCTCTGTTGCAGAAAGAAATGGAAATATTGAGCCGTTTTAGGAATGACCATGGCAGCAGCAAGAGTGCCTCAAAACTGTGTCAGTCTATGCGCAGAAGGTGTTAACGTGGGGGGTGCATGGTCAGGGGTGCCAAGCACCAGGGGTGGGTGTAAGGGCAGAGCTTCAGCTATCTGGGTAAAAGATGGCTTTCAGCCTCTTACTTTCACTCTGGACAGATGGTGCCAGCGCTCCCCCACCAGCCTCCCGCACCCGTCTTATCATCCTGACAAGTGTTAGTGCTCTCTAGCTGGTACTCTCCCTTGCCCTGAATCTTCCTTATCTGAAAAGCCTGACAGTGTTTTCGGCACCTTATCGACGCTGCAGCAGTGTGGGCGGTGAGCCAGCGACATGCTGCCGGCTGCCGCGCACTTGGGGCGTGCCTGCGAGCACCGCCTGTGCGTGGGCGCTCGGCAGCCCCGGTTAGGTCTGGTGATTAAAAGGCGGCGATGGGAGAGGCTGAGCAGGCGGGGCGATCCGCTGTCACCCCGTTTGTCTGTTGGACACGGCTGTGTGTTAGGGCATGCACCTCCTGCGAGAGGTCGGCTCTCCCTGCAGCACGGCCGCTGGTGCTCTCCCTCTCCAGCACCGTGCTGCAGCCGGCGGCAGCTTTGATCAGTGGTGGAGAGAGCCGAGCTGTGCTGTAACATGTCCCTGCGGCCGCAGCCCTCCTGCTGTGCCCTCAGCCCCCACACCAGTGACCAGTGCTCAGCACTAGCCTTCCTGTAGTGTTAGTGCAGTGGCAGGTCTCAGAGATCCTGCTACTGCAACATCTCCTCTGTGGGGGGGGGTGTGTGAAGCCTTGGCAGTGTGGGGAGTGGATGGTTGTTCTGCTCTTGGATATGGTCCCTGAACTCAGAGAGCACAACAGGAGGAGCGAGAAGGATCTCTGTTTTAAAATGCAGCCAATTGTAATTGTAATGCTTTTCTTTCTGCCCATGCATTAACAGGGATTAATTCTCATTACAAGGAAAATTAATTCCTTTTTCTTAGTTGCGTCTCTGACTGACAAGCTGCTGCTCAGAAGGCTGCGAGCTGGGAGGAGTGTGGAGGGTCATCTGGCAGCGAGAGTTTCCCACTGCCGCTGTCACTATTCTCAGAGCTCACGTCACCACAGGTTCCCCTTCTGCGGGATCGCATCATTTCCCTTTTTAGAGATGTTTTCTCTGAGGGAAGCATTCCTCAAAGCATGGTCAGGTTACAGGAGAGGCAGCCGCACCGAGCTGAGAGCTGGCGCATGGGTGGCTGCTTGGAATCACCAAGGGATGTTTTTCCTTTGAGGACTCTATTTCATGGTGGATACCTGCCAGAGGTGGATTAAAACCAAAATGCAATTAGATAAATTCATAAATAAATCATGCTAGATTTGGAAATGAGTACCAAGAGGAGGATGCCAGTGGTGGGGAGCCCTTTGGGTCGCAGCGCCGAGGTCAGCTTCTGTGTTTGATTGGGCTTCCACCTGTGTAGAGGCCACGGCGCTGGTCGGTGGTGTGGGGACATGTGGGCTCAAAAGCTTTCTGTTCATAAGCAGGAGCAGGATGTACCCAAAGTCCCCAAGCACCAGCTCTGCCCATGGCCAGGGAAACACATACATCGGTGGGAGCCCAAGAGGGGCTGCGCGGGGGCACCTCTTCATGTGGAGCCTCTGGGGCAGAGCTTGTGCTGGCCGGCAGACTGTGACCAAAGTGCATGGGGAGCTAATGAAATTTGGGACTTCAGTGTGCAGGATTTGATCCTCTGGATGCTTGTGTTCTTTTTATTATAGCTATTTAGAGAAGTGATACACTGCTGAGCCAAACTCCTCTGCACGAGAGGGAGTTGTGAGAGTGTTACTCTCACAAAACACCTAGGGGCACAGTCTGCAGTAAAAAACATTTTTATCAATTACAAAAAGCCAGCAAAAACATCTGAAACCAGTAAAATTTAAAAAAAGGCCGAGTGGTTTTGCTTTGAACTCATATAGAAAGGAGGATGATGGCCGAGTTGGGAACCCCTGAAACTAAGTGCTGAGACTTGGAGTGCCTCTTTTGTCACCTTTCCTGGTGAAATGGCACTGCGCAGGGATTACTCCAGGAGCAGACCTCCTTCACCACAGGAAATGCTGGCGGTGCAGGAACGTGCTGGGTCCCTGCATGCTGGCCGAGCTCCTGCGGGGCAGCACCCTGTGCCGGGGACAGCCCTCAGCAGCGCTGGGGAGGTGGCACCAGCCCTCTCGTGGCCTCAGCTCACAGCCAGAACACAGTCAAGCAGGACACCTACTTCTCAGCCGTGTTCTCCAACTGACTAACATCCCAGCTCAGTCAGCACCCAGCAGCCTTCTCTGCTGTGATTGCATTTATCTCAGTAGGCTCCGCTCTTGGGAGGTGTCCTTGTCCTTGGAGGAGGGCTGTCCCAGCCCAGCCTTCCTAACAGGGCCCTTCCCTTTGCTCTGCTCTAGCCATTTCACCATGTAGATCACGTTAAAGAAATCCAGCTTCTTCTACCCTTTAGGCTGTTTAAGTTTTGCTTTTTATTTTGACTGGGATGAAGAGCACATCCAGGTTGACCCGCTGACTCTGCAATTCCACACCACGCTGCTGTCTTACAAAATTAGTATCTGTTGGGGGGAGGAGGTGTCTTTTCCTCCTCCTTTTTTCCCTTCAGCAAATGCAGTTTTTTAAGTAGTGAAATAGGTAGGTGAGAAGATAATTTGCCAGTGCTTTCCAGTGTGTTGGTCATTTAATCTGGAGTATCCAAATTTAGTATCCAAATACCAAATAAGCACATCATTTTTATGAACAGCAAAACATTTTAGTGTACTTTATAGATTACAGAAATGCAGAGCTGATTTGAAAGATTTTGCAGGGTCTGATTGTTACCTCTCAGAGAAGCTGGCATGTATCTACCTGCTCTTTAAGTCAGTTTATTGCTGTCGGTTTTGTCATTTGTTATGAAATGATTAGAGAGCTTTATAAGGCTTAGCTCGCTCTCCCTTGGAATGAACTGTCCTTGAGAAAAATAACCGCTATGATGTTAGCATCTAATCTTGGAATATGATTTGTTCTGCTTAGAATTTTAAATACTTATTTTCAAGAATGATGTACTGTGGTGTTAATTAAGTTAGCACATGCGTTCTGGGATGCTAAATCAGACTGTTCCACAACTAAAAGCTCTCAATACATATACCTGGGATTTTAAGGAAAGCAGGCAGACAATACAAACCTGCCAGGCAGTGTGGCTAGTCTCCTGAATTAATATGAATATTCGTAAGATAAGGTCAGTGACTGTTACTAGCAGTAGGGTTGATTGCATATGTATTTGGACTGTGTCGCCTGTACAGATAGCATACAGATGTTTGGGTGTCCAGTGTGTTCAGCCACTCCCATAAGGAATCTGGATCTCAGGGTGGAAATTTCATGTGTTGAGGCTTTTCCTACAGCTTTCCTCACACTCCTCTTCTGCCAGAAATATCTTGAACAAAAGTGTGGCTCTTCAAGTGAACTAGAAGAGAAGCAAGAAGGACAAGGAAATGAGAGAGAAAGGAATTGCCTAACCGTTTTCTTTAAAATGCATGTCTTTCCATTTGAATGCCATCATTTTCTATTAGAAGTATTCAAGAATCAAGAATGACCACAGCCAAGCTGCTGTTTCCTGCTTGCTTCGTATATACCATTTTTGCCAGAAAGAAGCAGCTTAGAAGTTCTTGGAGATTTTCAGGTCTTGGGTAATCAGGAAATCTGACCTAGCAGTGCCATTTTTTTAAATGTTCAGAATGTACTGGATAACGATATGCCCATTTTGATAAATTCTCTTCAATGCAGAGAAGGAGACAGGGGGTGTGACTTACTCATGGAAGGGCAGGGGTCTCAGGTCTGCTGTCCATGTCCCTCCAGCCAAACCTCTGCCCGCTTTTGGGTGAGCAGTGTGGGACCTCTGCTGTAGCTGAGGTGACGTGGAGGTTGTCTCCCCACCAGGTGGGCAACTTGAATCCCAACAGGGCAATCAAAATAAACTCAGCCCAAAGTTAGAATAAGTTAAGTGAATTACAGTGAATCAGTAATATTGCAGCACTAACTCAGCATTTTTGCAGACAGGCTAGAGACGTACAGGTGCCTCTTTTGTTTATGTTTCTTAACATACTGAGTTGAAAATTATTTTATTAATTACAAGGCTATTAATAAATAACTAAATAAAAGCTCTCCAGATTTGAAAGACCAGACAACATATCATGCTTCCATGCCTCTCTTTACTCAAGCAGATGAATGATATATTACTGCGTGCCTGTGGCAAAAAATAACACCATTTTCAATGCTTGCTTTTAAATAAACAAGAATTAGAAACATTCTTGGCTACCGTCACAGTGGTTGAAAAGCCATTGCTGGTCACACTGATTAAAAGGACTAGCAGTATTATGGTTTGTGTCTGACTGCTATAAACCATCATTCAAAGATCTGTTAAGGGGCACTGAGAGTGAGCCATTCATTGCCTTATCTCAGCTACTGCATGACAGCTTTGTGAAAATTTGCTCTGGACATACCAAAGATTATCTGCCTAACGATTTCAGTTTTCTGGTCCTTCTTTGGTTGGATGCATTTTCTTTCTCTCTCTCTGTATATAGATACTTTTATATATATATACACTTACATATGAATTTGTATAGATCATCTTTGTGTTATTAATGGAGTAGTTCTTGCTTACATGCAGAGTGATTTTGAGACCTCAGTTTTGTGGATCACCAGTGTAAGACAAAGATCAAAGACAGTCAGCTGACATTAGTTGCATCCTTTTCTTTATCTTCAGAGGAAGAGACTTCAGTTTACTTCTAGACTGCAAACAAATAATCAAAGGAAATTATCCATTTTTGTCTATTTGGGAGGCCTGTGTTTGGGTAGAAGACACTGGTTCATGGCCCAGAAAGTATTCTAGAAGGTGAAAGAGGGCAAGTTGTAACACAGGTGGTGGGGCTGACCAACCCAGCACAGCTCTCTTGGAGAAGCGATGATATGCCAGCTCCGTTTGGTGTATGCTTGAGAGTGAGGGGGGAGAGAGACCAAGGAGTCTCGTGTGAGCGGGGATGGTGCTAGCACGCAACAGACACCAGAAGCAGACTTCTGTTTTTTGATGGCTTAAACAGGCACCGCCTCCTTCCCCAGTCACTCCCTATGTCATGCTGGCTGGCAAAGTGGTCCGTGTCACTGCATGGGGACTGTGTCACTAGACCAGGGAACAGATCCGGCTGAAGAATTACCTGGAAGGCAAATAGTTATTTTCCAGCTGAGGAATTTGCCCAATCTTTTTCATGTGTGCTGCAGAAACAGTTCTGCAAGCACTGAGCCGCAATCAGTAGGGCCATGGGGATGAACGAGAGCAGCGGAGGTGCCTGAACTGGCTCATTTGTCTCTGCTGCAAATATACATCCAGAGTCTTTGTCACTGCATGGAAAAAGACTATAAGTAGGGTCATGCTGGAATGACCCTGGAGAAATGGATGTTTCCTGCAAGCGGGTTCACAAATGGCATTGCTCTTGTCCTTCGGGGATGTCATTTCATAAGTCTTAGACAATGGGCAGCTAGTACTTGAAGCAGCACAGGGGTTAAAAAGCAGCTAGAGCACTAGCATGGATGGAAACCAAATAACAACCAAATTTGGCTTGTTGCAGGGATCAGAGCCAAGGTCCTTGAGGAAATACTGATGATCCAAGCTCATGGGCACCCACCTTTAAAAGGAAATTCCATCTACTAAAGTGGTTTTATTTTTATACAAACTTGGTTGCTTTTGTCCCTTTCTGTTTCCTATAGCCTTTGGAAAACTAAAATGACAAACACATTTTTGTTTGCGGTTTGTGAAGAGCTGACCATGAGAAGAACACACGTCATTTTTTTAAATACAGGGTTTGCAAGGTGTGTGAAGAGGGAGCCAATGCTTGTCGCACTGGTGGTGAAGTTAGTGTCTGCACCGCTGGCGGAGGTCTGGGAGGGGTCTGTGCCAGCTCGGGGCCGTGCTGGAGCCCGCGTACCAGCAGTGGGGATGCTGCAGGGGGATGCCCTCCACCCAAGCAGGTTTCTTCCTGCTGTTTCTGATTCCTTCAGCTTGCTTTGGCTGCTGTCATGCGGTGGCGGTGTGACAGTGGGACTCGTGACTGCTCTGGCTGCAGCCTCCGCTCTTTCCCAACGCGGCCCACCTTCCGCTGATCCGCAGGGTGATGGCCGGGCAGCCCAGGAGAGGCAGCCACTGCCACTGTGGGTTTTGGATTGCCCTCTCGTGGCAGACACCTGGATCGTGGGGGACAGTGCGGCGCAGCATCCCCTGACAGGTGCAGCTCACTCCCTGGCATAGGCACAAAGCGCCCGTCCGGTGGGGCTGCTCAGGGGTGGCCATGCAGTCATCCTTCCGGCACCTGCGGCCGGTCACCTCAATTAATGCATCAAGCATTGCTAACTCGGGCACAGCCAGATCACAGTGGAGCGCGGCTGCGTCCGAGCACCGTGGTGCTTGGGGTGATCTCTGAGAGCTAGCCACAGCAAGTTTCTTCAGAAAACAGAAAAAGCCCTGTGGGCGGCTAAGCGGGAGCCAAAATAAAACCTGCTGTGTGCTTGGCTCTTGATCCTGGTGGGTTTTGATGCTCTTTGACATCAGAAGTGGCTTTAGAGAAGCCAGGTCCCTGCTGCCAGGGAGCTGAGCCCACCGTCCCACCACCACTCTGCTCCTCCTGGGGCCGGGCACCCATCCTCGCGGCACTCTTGCAGACATTCAGAAATCCTGACTCCACTCCGAGCCATGCCCGCGACACCCATCACCCAAATTAAGTGATTTTCTTTTCCCGGTGTCACAGGTATGTCGAGAATACCAGCGTGGCAACTGCAACAGGGGAGAGAACGACTGCCGGTTCGCTCACCCTGCCGACAGCGCAATGATCGACACCAACGACAACACAGTCACTGTCTGCATGGATTACATCAAAGGGAGATGCTCACGGGAAAAGTGCAAATATTTTCACCCTCCTGCACATCTGCAAGCCAAGATCAAGGCTGCCCAGTACCAGGTTAACCAAGCTGCAGCTGCCCAGGCAGCAGCGACTGCAGCTGCCATGGTGAGTTTGGAAAACACCTCTGGAATAGAAGTATGTTCACGAGAGAAAATAATTGATGTGTTAGCTGTTCTTGCTGGAGGGGGGTGCGTGTGCTCGGGGATCCCAGTCACTACATGGTGCAATGAGCTTTCTCAGCATGTGGTGCCAGATCTGCTCTTAAGTAGTTTCAGACCGTTAAGGTGTTTCACTAATTTTGCCTGCTGATGTACAGAGTACCTATATGTACATATATGTGTGCATACGTGTGTGTGTGTATGTACATGTGTGTGCATATATGTATATATAGTTTATTGTATGTTTGTGTGTGGGTAGATGTGTATCTATCTAGTTGCACAGATAGATAAACCCATATTTCAGTTACTGTAAGTCTGTGTTTGTAGAGACTTAGTTTGAAGTCGATCTTACTGTGTTAATGCTATTTGTAGCCCATTTTCCCGGCCCCCACCTGAGGGCTGTCGGCAGCTCTCACAGGGCACTAGAGCAAACCTCATAGTTGTAGCAGCCAGATCTGGAACTACTCAGGGACTGGTTTCCTAGCGAGGAGAGGACAGCACCCTGAGGAGGGCTGTGGTGGCATATTGTCCTGTCTGTGCTGAGCCCCGTGGGGGTGTGGGAAGAGGAGCGCAGCAGGCGCGCTGGGGTGCGACGGCCAGGAGGAGCGGGAGCGGCAGCGTCGGCGGTGCGAGGCAGTAGCCGCGGGCTCCCAGAGGCCCTCCGNGGGGCCGCCCGCCGGCCCCCCGTGCATGCCTAGTCTTGTTACCGTTGTACACGGCATCCGGTGATTTGTTTTTATTTGTTTTTTCTCACCTACCCAAATGCACTGCTGCCCCCATGATGCACCTCTGCTTGCTGTTTATGTTAATGCGCTTGACCCCACTGGCCATTGCCATCATGTGCTCGCTGCCTGCTAATTAAGACTCAGTCGGCTGTCAAATCACTGAAGCGACCCCTCGAGGCAACCTTTGACCTGGTACTATGACCTTTCACCTTTTAGCTTGGCATGTAGCTGTATCGTAGAGTCGAGTTTGGGTTTAATGTGTAGAAATGGAATATCCTGGTTCCCCCCCTGCACCCTGATCCCCGGCGAGAGGCACGGGGGCGGCTGGGCCAGGCCCCAGAGCAGGGCTCCAGAGCAGGACCTCGCCGCCCCTGCGCTCCGCCGGCCCCCTCCCGTTCCCTTCCCTCCCCTCTCGTCCCCCCTGTCCTGTCCCATCCCGTCCCCTCCCTGAGGGTGTCGCGTGGGCGGCTGCCGCGCACGGCCGGCCGC
>WAAD01032062.1:0-42642 GCA_013389945.1 Fregata magnificens | reverse complement strand
CCCCCCCTTTTTTTTACTGGACTTTATTTTTATACCCATCCACCATTCAGGGAATTCCTCAAGCTGTACTTCCCCCATTACCAAAGAGGCCTGCGCTTGAAAAAACCAATGGTGCCACCGCAGTCTTTAACACTGGTATTTTCCAATACCAGCAAGCTCTTGCCAACATGCAGTTACAGCAGCATACAGCCTTTCTCCCACCAGGTAAGTGCTTCTCGTTTGCCTTTTTCTGGGGAGGGAGAAGGGGGAATTCTGGAAAAAAAGACACTAGGAAATAACCGTTTGTTCCTGCCGGCAAATGCATAGAGGTATTTGCACGGCGGCTGCTAGTGCCAGGGCGGCTGCTGCCAGGTGCAGGCAGCCTCTCTCCAGGCTGAGATACTGCCGTGCCTGGTGAGACGTGGGCAGAGGAGGTGCTGACTGCAGGAAGGCTGGCTTCTCTCTGCTTCTCTCGGAAGCTGGGTGGGTGTTTTCCAGTCTAATATAAAAATCAGCATCATGCTCTGTCATCCCAAATCAGAATTTGAAATCTCCTCTCTTGTTCCTCTTTCCCTGGATTAACTTCTCTTCATTACACATCTCTTAAGCTGTTGTATTTGTTTCTCTTTGCTGTAAGACCCCTTTGCCTTCATGTGTTTAGCAACAGTTGTTCTGAGTCACACACTTGAAGGTTTTGATTTTAATTATGGTGCAGTGATCATAAAAGGCACAGGCAGGCAGTCTTGCAGATAGGCTAATCATGAACCTACACAAGAAATCAAGGTGCAGGCCCCTACCACTAAAGCCTCAGGGCTGATTTTGGTCTAAGCAGAACTGAGGTGCACTTGCTTTTATTCAAGAGCGATCAAATCTATACTTGTCCTAGTGTAATTGCTGCAGAATTGATGCCTGTACTATTTACATAAGGAGAAATCCCTGTGAAGTAAATGGGACTTAAAGTTGGAATATATGTTTTGGTTCTGCAAACAGCACTTCATGAAAAATGATGTATCTAGTATGTCATGTGAATTTATGCTTATATTAACACAGCTGAGTTAGTGTTTTTACCTGTGAACCCCACATTAAAATAGCACTATCATTCTAGGAGGTAAGTGATGAAATGCAGAGGACATCTGGTAGATCTGTGCTCAAAATATTGGAAGGACTCTCTGAGGACGGCCCTTTGTAATGCTGACTAGCTGAGGGCAGGAGAGAAAAGAAAATACAACTATTCAATCCTTACCAAAAAAATTTAAGGATTTTATCCTAAACAGTTTTGGCAGGTATGTTCCCAGAATTCGGTATAATGCCTTTTACCATTCTTTCTTGATGGTACAATCTGGCATACAACCAACATATACGATTTAAATGGCATAAAAATCAGTTCCTTGATGTAGTACATTGTAATAACTTATTCAGGTTCCAAAAATGCATTGCAGCCACTAAAATATGTTAATAAAAGCTTGTTGCAAAGCTTGTTGGAGTCAATAGAAAAGACTCTGGTTGAGTAAGCTTTAGGTCAGGTCTCTAGCCCACATACTAAAATTCATATAAAAATGTTTGTGCAATCACAGTCCTTGCTGTAGATATTAAACAATTTCACAGATTTGTTTTGGCAAAGCATAACTGATGTAGTTAGTAAACCACGCAATTTTCCAGCTTCCATTAAATTGGCGAGGGGCTGGATGATTTCTGGAAGTACTCAAGCTGCTTTGAATCACACCCTTTGAACTTAGAAGCTGGAGTTATGGTTCATGTGCGTCAGACCCCATTTGCCCTATGTCATTGACTGAGATCTTTCACGTTGGCACTTACACACAACCTACCTCAGCTCTTGCTCTAGCAAATCTGTACTGAAACCTACAGGAGTGTGCACAGTGGTTCTTGATGCTTCATTTGACCTTTCTTGACCACTGAAGTTTAGTATATGTTAACCAAGAAGAGTAAAGGATTTTTTAGCATGAGCTACTATAAATTCTCTTTTTATATTTTTCAGATAGCAGCAGTTTGAGCTTTCCAATAATGCAGTACTTTTCTGAAAGTTTGAAAATTTTACTTGCCACCTTGCCCTTCTTAGTTTTCCCCACTTAAAATTAACTAGCATCAATCCTGTTTGTGCATAGTCATCTGGAAATAGAGTTTCTCCATCAGTCCCTAAGAACTGACGGGAGAGCACAGAGCGTGGGTGCCCTCAGCTCCAGTGCCATGGAGCAGAGGCATGTTAATTCAGTGAGGTCTGAATTAAAGTGACATTTTTCAGATTCAGACACCCAAAGTGTAATTACTCATATGTGTTCTTAGTTGCTTCAGCTGCAATTTATGAAAATGCAGCAGGTCTGGAGGGCAGGACACTCGCAGAACCTACACGGTACAGGTGTGTACCCCTATGGAGGCAGGACCCTCCTCTCTGCGGGGCACTTCACTCTTGATGTTCCAACCTTGAGAGTTTTCCACTCATGTTCCAGACAAACCCAGATACTTCTAAATTGTAAGGCTTAATTCTGGCTGCCTGTATGCAGGGGCATGCCAGCGGACTGGCACTCCAGCACGCTTTAAATGATTAAATGCTCTTAGATACTTATCTCACCACTCTCAAATAAAGCTCCCTCTTTGCGTGGTTCCCCTGTTGAGGTCTCCCAGAAACCTTGGCTGCTGGAAGCTGTCCCCAGACCGAGAGAGAAGTCTAAAAGGTGTTGCAAGAAAGAACTGGGAACACTTGTGGTGTTGGCTAGCTGAAATAAGTGGACTTAGTCTGCTGAATGAGGAGGCTCTGCACAACTTAATAAATGTTCACAGCTTGTTTTGGTACTTCGGTCCTGGCTGCCGACTCTTGACGCCTTGGGAGACATGCGGGCAAATGTTTCACTGTGGGGTTTTGAACTTGCAGAGCACCGGTTACTTGGCGTTCACTACTTCTGCACGTGCTCTTTGTCCTGCAGGAACTGTGAGCTGGCTGGGGGTATGTTTGTATGTGCAGATAGAGAGCTCCTGTGTGCACATAGATGAAATTCATGCCCTGGTGCTTGTTACCATCCTGTGCCTCAGCTCAGTGTCTCCTCAGTTGTGCTGATACAGCTGTTCCTGGCCTGTGCGTGTAAACCAGGTGACCAGACGGTCTTTGAGAAGGGTAATCCAGAAGAAGGGAGTTAGGTTTACAGGATACTCCCAGGAGCTGTTGTCCGGATGCACCTGCAAGGGGCAGAATTGCAGCAGGGCAGCTGAACCACATAGCCAGCAGTGGCGAGGCTTCAGCCACCTCTGCCGTTAAGTTAACGCATTGTGTATTTATTTAGTTACTACAGCCTCAACTCCAGAGAACTTACTTGCTCATCATTGGGACTCAGTCAGTGCACAGACACCTTCCTAAAGCGGTATCAGTGTAAGCACCTTTCTCCATGGGGCTTCTGGGTCTGTGTAAAAACACTGCTCTTCTCCAGAATGTTAGGGAGGGAAAGATCAGGCACAACTGTTCACCTTGACAGGAGTGCTTATGCTGTCTATGGTGATATTTTTAATTAGGATTTGGTAGATTGGACAGAATAAATAGACTGAGGGGAATAATACGAGGGAGAGAAGAGAAAAAAATGCTTAAAACACCAGTAAACCTACAATATTTATAAAAACAGCTTTATTCCACTGCAGAAGTAATCTGGTTGTGAAGTTATGATCAGTTAACTGAGCTTGAATCCTTGAATTAAAATTCTGCCTTGTGCTGAAAAGCTAGGGAACATTTGAAACTGCACATTTATTATTCATGCATTCTCATTAGTCAGTCAAAGCTTCTGAAGTCAAAATGAATATTAAGATCATAGCAAAAATGATTTTTATTACTGGTAAGAGGGTCATACAGCATTATGTCTTCATATTTGCAAGTTATTGCACCCTAGCTAGTATTTTCATTTCTGCCTTATGTTAGTTTGCTTCAATTCCCTTTCAAAACTGTGTGCGCTGGTTATAATGTTAATGATGATAACTCAGACTAAAATTTTGAGCTGAAAAGCTTTACAGTGATATTTCAGAGTCATTATGAAAATCTAACTCGTCTTTAACATGTAGACCTAATTATGCATGGAATGACGTAATATTCCAAATCTAATGAAGTATGTACAACCTTATAAATAGGACACTTCTGCAGAGAGACAGAACTCAAAGGTTCTTCTGTGTAACCTCATTAACACCATAGGGATGTCACAAGAGGGACCGAGAAGCAGTTTTACTTACTGTTTGCACTTTATAGCCAAATTTTGCTCCATTTTATATCTTGCAAGTGGTCCCATTGACTTCACCCATGATTCGTGCATTGGGAAGTCAGAAAAGCTACCCATCTTTTATTTGACCTTTCTTTGTGAATATTTTCAGTCTCTTCCATGACACAGAAATAGAAGAGTAATTAGGAAACATGATTATGCCCTTTTCTTTGTAGCCTTGCAGGTACAGTGATGACAGAGAATAACCTTGTCCCCAGCAGTAATTATACTGACTGACTTCTTCCCTGCTTAGTTGAATGCTCTTGAGATTGTGCAAGCCACTACAATGCTTGGCACCAGCTAAAACAATTTCCTGTCCCCCTTGTTACGGTCACGTAATGTCAAGGAAGCAGCATTGCCGTGACTCCCACTGGCAGTCTTCTAGAATATGTTTCCATTTCCACTCCAATCTCTGTTCCCACATTTCAGAGTTTATTTCAGTTTCTGCTGTGTCAGGCATGATTAGTGGTGTTAATAAATGTTATTTGTTACATAAAAAAGTAAATCGTTTATTAAAAATGGATATTCTGAAATATCAGTATATCTTTATCGATCATATGGGAGGCAAAAGTAGAAGATTCTGAGTTCAGTCTGGTGGAAGGCATTTTGCTATGTAAAGTAAACAGAATTACCAACTTAGTGATAGTTAAAAAATGATACCATAATGTTCCTAAAAACACCGTACTGCTGTTGACTCTCCAGTTGCAGGGCAGAATTCACCAGGTGCTGTCACTTCAATTATTTTTGTGTAGCCTAAAGAGAGTTGCAGGTTGTGAGCCCAGACAGCAGCAGCTTAAAATACGTCCAATAATGTAGAAAAAAATGCTGAACAAGTATTCTTAGGTGCTGCCATGAGCTGCATGGGAGACTTTAGCTATTCAGTCACTCCTCTGACCTGCATATTAAGCAAACAGACCAGAGGACAGTCAGGATCACTTCCACTTCACCAGCAGCTCACAGGGGTCATACAGGTATGACAAAAGTACTGCATGCCAAATTCACCTGGTTTTTGCCTATATATTGCCTAAATATTGGAGCAGTCAGACTGCGGCTAATGGAAACAGTATAGATCAAGTCATTGCTCTGCAAGGAATCGTCGCTCTGGCCCATCCGAGACGGGCCCCAGCTGAAAAGGCACTAGCAGGAGGGGAGAGCCTCGCTTGCCTCCTCTCGCCGCCTGTCTTCCCCGGATAGAACAAGCCTTAAGCTGCGCTTCCCGAGCAGCTGCAGGGAGAGGGCACAGCAGTGCTAGTCCGTTGCTCCGGCTACTCCATGTGTCGTGGTGTCCTAGCAGGGGTGGACCTCTGGTACCTGTAGCCAGGTGCAACTTTAAAGTATTTTAACCTGAGGAAGCCAGGGTAAAGACCATTACAAAGCTTATGTCAAAAGGCAAAAAGATTTAAGACTTAAAGAGTTTTAAAATAAAGCTAAAGAAACTTCCTAGCCATGCTGATATTCCATGGTGCTACAAAGGCAAACACGATATACCAGCACACAGTTCGATCAGCTCTTTCCCCTTCACTGAAGACTAGTTCTAATGGATCACTGTGCTATTGTATGGTTTGATTGTGCTGACAGTTACATGCCACTGTTCCCATAATAACAATTTTTCTTCTTTGTTCAAATGAAATTTTCTAATTACACGTGTGATGGGTTGTTTTAATTCTTTTCCCTTTCCAAATCCACCTTCCTGTTGCAATGCATGATGGGCAGGCTCAATATTGTGCATGACACCCGCTACAAGTGTTGGTAGGTGCCAGCTTTGTTTCTTGATTATCTTAAACCTGTGGTGCAGCTCACGGACCCTCAAAATCCACTGCTAGATTTTAACTTGTAGCTCTTGTGCCAATCCATCTCCCTTAGCCTCCTGCACTAACACCTGTCAATTAAATGCAATTGTTTTATTTAATTGACATGGACACATAGATGTTGTTAATTTTGTATAGCAGTTGTTTGAATTGCACATTGTTCCTTGGTGGATTTTGATTGGACTATGAGTTCCAGTGTTTAGAAACTATCTTGTGTTAAATAAAGACTGTGTCTTACTGTAGCCACATAGATGTATACTGTCCTTCAACAAGATTAATTTTTGTTTGCAGTAAATATTTGGGTTGAATTCTTAAAAGACAAAAAGTTGTAAATATAAGGGCATTTAAAAATTCTTCTGTTGATTTTTGTATTGAAATGGTTAAGTTTGTTTGTGTCGATTTTCTTGATTTGATGGTAACAAGCATTTTCCCCTTTTTTTCTCTTTCATCTCCCTCCCCTCTTCCTCCCTGGAATGTTGTCCTGCTTTGCACTGTGATTGCATGTCACGCGCTGGCAATGATGTCTCGGGCTTTTTGCTGTGATAAATATCATGCTCAATTATCCTACCACATGTCGCTCTGGTTCCCATACTGCTACACTCTTCTGTATGTTTGCTTATATGATTTTCCTTCCGAAAGTTCCCATGGTGCACGGTGCTACGCCAGCCACTGTGTCTGCAGCAACAACATCTGCCACAAGTGTTCCCTTCGCTGCAACAGCCACAGCCAACCAGGTTTGCTAATTTACAGCTTTGTTCCTTACAGACAACTTGAAATTGGTGCTTTTAATGAGCATGGGGGTTTTGATTTTACCTCTTGTTGGCCTACACATTCTCTCTAAGACCTGCAGCACAGCTTAATAAGCCTTTATCCATGCTCAAAAGGTGCTGCAGTTCCATTTCTGATGCTAAAAATAATTGATAATAGAGTTTCTGACTCAGTCTTAACATTTATGGGCCGTGCTGCTTATTTCTGCTCTCAGAGATGTAAAGAGAAAGGGATAATACACGGAACCCATTATTTATTTCTATTTCTGTGAAACCGACAGTTCCTTTTAGTGCAGAACTCCAGTGAAAGCCAGTAAAACCTCTGTGCAGAGGGGTTGCAGGATCAGAATTTTAACAGTCTGAATTGAGCAGTCTGAACATGTTCTGACTCCTCTTCCAAGAGCAAAACAAAAATGTTTGAGTGTGGGCCACACAGAAACTTCTTTTAAATCTTTGTTTCAGCTTGTGATTCTGCTAGGAAAGGGCTGATTACTTGTTGCAGTAGACAGGCGTCAGTTAAGAAAACGTCCGTTAGAGTCTGGTTTTATTTCTAAACAGCTACCCCGATTGTTGCCATGTTTGGATGTATTTCAGGAATAAAAGAATAATGCTGTACTAAATAAGTGATTAAAAGTCCTCCCCAAAAAGCCAGAAACTATTCTCCAAAGATGAGTACCAGGGGCCAGAGGAGCCACACCTGAGAACAGAATGTGGCCTATTGGTTTTATCTAGCTGGGTTGTCAGAACTGCAGATTTCTGTAGTACATCTGGCTGAAAGTGCAACAGTAAAAAATTTTAAAAGACCCTCTTCTTTCTCTTATAAAAACAAATGACTTTTTGAGATTTACTAGGAAGTTAGAATTGCCTTATGTCATGAAACCATCAGTTCTGGTCTAATATGCAGGTATTACTCTCAACTCAGTGGGAATCACACATGTGCCTTTTAGAAAAGGGAACTAAACATTTTCTCTAGCATTTTGCAGGTGTGGTTCTGTATGTGAAATTAATTCTGAGGATAAATGTCAGTTTTTAAGGCAGGCTCATCTGACACACTCAGCTCCTTAAGTCATTAGAGCTAACTCCTTAAACAATTTCAAAATCCCATCATAAAGTTTTCCGGTTTGCAGCTGCAGTTGGACATTAAGCAATAATACCTGTGCCTGTGACCTGCTGCGCCTGCCCCTCTGTGCTTGGGTTGGATGGCGCCGGCTCCTGCAGAGCCAGGAGCCCCCGGCCTCGCTGCAGTGCACCGGGTGCTGCGCTGCCACTGAGGGTACCAAGTGCTGCAGGCTCTCACAGGATTAAGTCCAGAGTCTTTGGCTTTGAGCCTTTCCACCTTTGCCTGTTGAGCACTACCGTTTTGTACTACGCCCAGCTGTACGTTCTTTGTTAACCTGTCTGCTTACTGATCTCTCGAAAACTTTATTCCAAAAATTACACTATAGCAGTGATATATAGGCAGGTACATCCCAAGTCTCAAAACGGACAGGGATATTTTACAGTTCCAAAAAATACTTAGGCACTTTCTGCTCTTGAGAAGCGTTTGCTGAGTGACCATGTCACTCATGGATTTAAACCAGCGTTAAGAATTACTTTGTATTTTGAAAAGCTAGTTTATAGGTATGACTCCCTCTGCATGCATGTCAACCTAAGCAAGCAACCACCTGTATGCCCAGAGTTTTTTAATATTGTAATTTATTGCACCATAGAATTAATTTAAGTGTCTCTGTATCCTCCGTAAGTCCAGAGAGTTGTGAGAACAAGCCAAGCCACAGAAAAACATCATTATTTTTTAAAATCATCTCTGTCTAAATAACCATGCACTTTCCCAAATAGATTACAGGGAAACTTTCTGTTGTAGAATCTGATCATTTCATGCACATCCTCCCTGGAGCCTCATAACACACTTAGTAAAGTACTGCAGCCAAACCTCAATATATACATATATAACAAATATATGTATATACTATGTGAGCAATGCTGAAATTATTTAATGCCACACGATGCAATGTGCATGCATGTCAAAAGTCTTAAGATCTGGCCCTTATCTTCATTGACTGGTGTTGAAGGTCCTTGGTATGTTCCGACAGCACTATCCCTGATGCTTCTACACAGTTGGGTGCAACAGCCTGTCCTGCAGCAGTAGAAAAAAATGGTATGAGAAGCTTCATTATGCTTGAAGCACATTTCTGTACAAGTTGGCAATGTTGTAGAGTTGTGTGGAGTTGCTAGGGGAGGAGAGGGCACAAGGGGTGGAAGAACCGACACCAAGATCTGTAAATGATTTAGTTAAGAGGACACCTCCTCATTCCCTTTCTTGTGTGGATTAACAGGTCAGCCTTAGTATCCACTAGGAAAAAGAGTCTTTTCAAGTGCGACAGCCGTTTGTGATGCTACAAATCAATTTTGTGTCGTATGCCCCAGCATGTTTCCCTGTACGTGGGCGCATCTGTTTGCTCCCTCCAGCTGGACTTCTGGTCCTGTCCATGATGCAAGGTTGCTCACGGTTCCTCCAACACCTGCATGTTTTAGTGCTGTCCCTTCTCAAGGGCCTGACCTGCGAGGTCTGTTTGGGTTCGCTCCCATGGACTTTGGCCTGTGCACTGCACACAGAGGGCGGCACAGCTGGGACCCAAGGATGGGATGTAGAATATGTTTGTTATTTGTACTGCTGGTAATCTACTCTGATTTTAATTTTTTTTTTTTTAAATGGGAAGCTGAGTTGATGGGGCATTTCAGGAGAGCCCCATAGTGAATTCTCTTTATGCAAACAAACATTTTGAGAATTGTTTCACTGCTTTGGGGAGTCTTAGCTCTTCAGCTGATCCACCGTGATGCCCGCAGCGGCCGTGGGAAGAGCAGGCAGCTCTTCTTAACAGTGGATTTTCACCGGCCGTGAAAATCAAGCCTGGGGCGTCTTAGGTTTGGCATTCAAAAACCAAGACAGTGAAAGCAGTGAACACTTCACAAAATCAGACTGAAACAAGACCACTGTAGAATTTATCACTTTAAATGATACACTGAAAGCACAGAATTTTGTGTAGGCCAACAAAAAGGGCTATTTTCAATTACTGCACTGCATGACTTTTGTAGATTTTAACTTCTCTTATTTCCTAAACAACCAATAATACTTATTTATATTTGTCAAGTAGTACTTAACACAATGTTTTCCAGTTTTAAGGTGCTATTGTAGCACTTTAGTTGACTTTAACTTATAGTTACAATATAAAATCCACCAACTCACAGCTGATCCTCACTTTTCCAAATTTACGTTCTATAGCAAAATGCTGTGTCTCTGGGTTGGCTTATTGCACATGTTATTCATTGTTTACATTTTTTACCTATAGATACCCATAATATCTGCCGAACATCTGACTAGCCACAAGTATGTTACACAGATGTAGACATTTTGTCATCAAACAGTAAGTTCCCAATGCCTTGTTGCTTGCAGTTTTCTTTCCTATATGTGTGCATAATTTGTCTTTTTCAGGGACAGAATGTTTTTGTTTTGTTTCTAAGAAAACTAATAGGATACAGGGGAAGAGGCTCTGAACTCCACTGATGTGCTATTCTTCTCTGAGTGGAGATCCCATAGTTAGCAGTGACCACATTAGCTAGTATGTTGGACCAGATGTCGGTATTAGTTTGTACATATAGAAGGAACATATACGTATGGATAAACGTTTGAATAGCAAAATCAGAGAGTCTAAAATTAGAGTTTTACATTTTGTTTATAAAGGATGATGGCTCTAGCACTGATGTGAGCCAGGTCTAGGGGGGAGGTGGTTACGTTAAGCTGTCTTTAGATAAAGAACTAATTTTAAATCTCCAAATTTGGAAAGCCAGCATCTGTGAAAATACAGGTTTAGTCATCTGCCTAGCTGAAGCCTGATTTCTCTTGAACACAGATTGTCAGATTATGATGCGTTATGTACAGTATTTTCCTGGCATGGGTGATATGGCAAGGAGAGGTCCCACAGTGCAGGCACAGTTCATACCTGCATCGTGTTGGTGTGAATGGCGGTTGCAGACAGTGTATGTCGGCTTTCTGTACTGTAACCTTTCATCCCACAAAGTTTGAAATTTAGGTTTGTGTGCCTAAGCTTGAAAGATTTTTTTACCCTGTATCTTCCTATGAGTAAACTGTAGTTTCCAGTCTGTCACTAAACTGCCTGTTGTCATTAAGACCACCCACAGCACATCACCTCCCCTAGGATAGCTTGTCATTTGTATTACCTTTCTCTCCCTTGCACTCCATTTCTGCTGTGTTTTTTATTGAATGGCTCAGCCATAATTGAATTATTACTTAGGGTGAGGATTAACTGATTTGCCACAGTGGGTTTATAATAATAGTTATTCCTTTCAGCTTAGCATAAACATCTTTACACTGTTCAAGTGACTCAGGTGGGATGCCTCTAGTCTGCAGCTGAAGCTTGCTACCAGGCTTCCCTCCGCAGTCAGCTGGGACTGGGGTGTCCCCATTTTAGAGACTGTTCGGAGATGGAGGAGGAATCACTCTCTAGAGGTGTGATAGGCAATAGAGACCAGAGAAATAGCTACACTAGATGGGCAGTTAAGTAAGAAAAAGTACCTCGGGAACATAGGGCCCAGATTTCTAAGGATGTTTAGGCGCCTCTCAGATATTGCTTGGGCTCCCCGGTTTTACAGGGCAGCGGCAGCAGGGCCTGGGGAGAGAGAGAAGCCCAGGGCTGCTGGGCAGCGCTCCCACAGCACTTTGTGGGGAGCTGCCTCCCAGGGTCTGGGCTCTGGAAACTGTCCCCCAAATTCTGATCCCACGGCTGGGGACTCAGGAGCGGCAGGAGGCCGGTGTATTGTGCACTTCTATCACTGCAGAATTTGGGTGTAAAGTGAACCTCTGCTGCAAGAATGTTACTGAAGGGAAATCCCGCAGGGGTTTGGGTGCAAGCTTCCCAATACTTGGTGGCAGATTTCCCTGTTGCAAATGCAAAGTTTGGGATGATGTGGTGCCAACAAGAAGTTATGACTGTGTTGAAAATGCTTTATCCTTTTCCCTTTCTAGATCATAACTAAAGAGAAAAGGACAGTGTGTTTGGGTTGGGAAGAGGACAAGCTCATTAGCCATAATGTATATACCGTCAAGCAACACTCGGAAACACCCTCAGCAGTAAGACATCCACACATTGCATGTTAACGAGATGAAACAAGAACTTGGAAATCCACTGCACACTGTTGCCTATATACTTTGTACATTTAATTGATATTTGTGCTGAGGTGATCTTATTGTCTAAAAACTACAACATTGTCTATCTTTTCTAGCACAGAAGTATGCATATGGATTTGAATATGCATATGTAGTGTATTTCCTGCATAATCATGTATGTCACCTTGAAAAGACAGACGATGATGTAACCATAAATCTATTATGTATTGGTACGTCTGTAGACCAAGATATAATTTTTTAAAGTAAGTTTATTTCTTTCAAGGTTTACAAATAACAAAGGTGCACCTTGTATTTAAAATTGCCATTATAGATGAGAGCGTGCATGCACAGTAATTTTTGTTTAAGAGTAATATTTTTAATGTAATAGATTGTAAGAAGTGGTAAGAGAGGTATCTGACAGAGATGAATGTGCCAAGCAAAACCACAACTGTGTATATTTTAAAGCACATCAATGGCTTTAAATACCATGTTGTTAAGGATTCTCATGAAGTGCCATAGACTGTACATCCGATTAGAGTATTATTTCTGCAGTGTTATTTTCAGAACCACATTTTCGCTTACTTTATTAGTACTAATCAGTCAAAGGGCACCATTCTGTTTCAAACCAAAGCTGTCTCAGAAATGGCCAACTATTCCTTACAGTAACAGTAGACAGCACAAGAAAGATACTCTAGCCGTACAAGTTAACCCATACTGGACATATATATAAACTATTTTAAGGCATTGTAGTGTAATATTTATGCATATTTTACTGTATAACATGATATACGAAAGGGAAAAGCCATTTCTGAGACACAGTAACAAATGTTTGAGGAACTTCTTTTGCTTCTATTTATAGCCTCTGTCGAAAGTCAAAAGGACTATAAATGTTTTGCAGAGATGGGTTTCACTTTTACTTCATCAAAGTCACGCTTTACATGGTGACTCTAAACAAAGACAAAAGAAGCACTGACATCAGATGCATAACAAACCAAAATATGAAAAAATGGAGGTGTTAATTAGCGTAGAAATCGGGTGGGTTAAATACTTGGGTGAGTTTTATATGTGAATTTTTTTGTTCAGATTAACTGCTTATAGCCTTAGAAAGCCTTTACAAAATAAAAACAAAAAAATAGATGTGCATTCAAGTTTTAAGAATGGATTCATCCAAAGGAATTCCTTTTTGTGGTTTGGATGTTGCAGCTAGTAAAGGATATTTTTGCTCTGTTCAGCAAAGTGCTGAAGTAGGGGCCAGGTCACTGGTAGCGTAGCGTGGAGTGGAAGAAGCGCGAGTTCGGTTGTAGAACTCTCCATACTTCCAAGTTTACTGCGAGTTTTTATGCTTGAGAGAGATGCTTTATAGTATAAGAATGATGTGTTGATTTTACTGATTGTACTGTACATCTATTAAAGCCTTAGATTATTACATTACGGGTTAAAACCCATACCAATGTAATTTCAATCGTGTTAAGAAAGTATAGGTGACTTCACATGTTATTGTAGTTACTTAACATTATAGAATATTACTTTTTTTTTCTTGTTAAAAGTGTAGGTTTTATTTCTTACATTTATTAGATTGTTTTCATTTTCTATTACCAGTTGAATACCATTTCAGTTTATGGAATTTTGTTTTATTAGAGTTTACTGATGACTTTTTCAAAATACAAAAAAAAAAGTAGTTTTCTTCATAACATACTCAGTTTTGAATTTACGTGTAGTGTCATATGAGTATTCGTATTATTGTTAACTAAATGATTTATATTTTACTGATTTAATATTACAATGTAAGAATGTCAGTCATTGTTAGTTCTTGTCTAGTTTTCATTAAAAGAACAAAGATCTTTTATATGGATATCTTATAATTATATAATCATTGCTAAGTAAGAAGTTAAGTTGTTGCTATCGCAACAATCCTGGCAGACAATTGAGTAATATTTTGATGATTTATTTTGTTTGTAATTAGTTATTATGAGAAAATCTAGTTCCTAGATATTAGAATAAAATTTATTTTCTACTGTATCCATTTCAAATGTTAAAATATTGTTTAAATATTTTTTGAAATCCCTGAATATCAGGCCTTGTTATAAATAAGCTGCATAATCAATAGATCAAGGGACTTTTTGTTGATAATCCAAATACTCAAAGTTTACGTAACAAGAATTATAGCGTGTGTGTGCAAACTCTTGAGGGTTGATTATGCTGCAGTTTAGCATGTGGGAACGTATAGAGAGAAGGTTGACTTTTTGCACTTCTGTATATAGTCAAAAAAGAGAGAAACCTGTATAATAGTAAGATCTTATTTTGAATAAAAATGTCTATAATTACAAGGAGTTTTGTTAAGGCTAATAAAATGACAGGCTGAACAAAATTGCTTGCAAAAGTGGCACAGAGTTAGCACTCCATACCCCTTCAAAAAAGTTGCTTTGCTTTATGTGGACAGCTTGTAGTTTGCCAGGATTTTTTCAGCTGGAAAGATATGCCATCCTTCCAAGATCTCATGACTGACAAAAGCTCCACTGGTTCAAATCTGCCTGAAAATCATTAATAAAGAAAAAAAGAAAAAAAAAAAAAAAAAAAAAAAAAAAGAAAAAAAAGCAGGTATTTCAAACCATCAAGGTGAAATCATGGATCAAATATTCCGTACATTATTCAAAAACTACTGCATGTTTAAAGTATCAAAAAAATATATTAAAGATATATACTATTCAAACCAGTTTCTGACAATTTCAGTGGTTTATTGTTCACAAAAAAGATTCTTCAAAACAAATACTGACTTTCACAAAAGAGTTAAATCATGAACAGGCAAACCAAACAGCACACCGTAGCTGTAGTTGTTATGTGATTATTTTTTATTGCTGTAGTGGTCCTGTTCTTTTAGCAGGTGAAAAAAAAAACCCTGAGAAATTTTACCATTTTAATGGAAAGTGTTCAAGAAACCTTGTCATTATATATGCCAAAGCTGGAAAGAAGAAGTGATTAGGCCATTACTTTATCTGATCTCGCCAGTACTCACACTGAATAATTAATGAAGTTGCACTTATTTGCAACCCTGCAACTTTCATCTGCTGAAAGGACAGATGTGCTTGGTTTTACTATTATGTAATCACAGACTTACTTTTTGCTTGTAGTTGCTCCAAATTATGTACTCTGTCCTGGGCTGCAATTTGTTTTTATGCTTATTTTATTATTACTGCTATAGTTGACCTTGCTGTATGGAAAAAATAAAGTGAAATTGCCCTAATAAAAATTCTCTTTCTTAATTATGTTTTTCTATATCAGGTTAAAAATCGCACCGCTTTGTTTTCTACACATTTTTCATTTTATCTGCATGTTTGTTTTACTGAAGGGATATAATTTATTTGTGGAAAAAACCCCTATATGCTGGTATTGGGTTTTTTTCTTCAACAGTGCATAGTATGTTAAACATACAGGACATATATTAAGAATGCTAAGTATACGTGATATTATTGTTAAATCCAGAGGATAAATATAAAGCAACAGGGTACCATAGATCCAGACCAAGCTGTTATTACCCTCTTGTGGCAATACTTCCAAGATGCAGGTGAAAGAAAGGGACCCTGAACATCTGCCCGCCCCTGGTTTCAGTGCCCACAGCAGGCAAGTGGGGGTGCAGCAAGGCGGTGACTGACGTTAGAGGGAGCCCCATTTCCACGCGTTACTGTTGCTTGATTAGTCTCGCATAAATCACTCTGATAATCAAAATTATTGACCAAAAAAATCACAGCCTTAATTCGGAAACAGATCAGAACGCTTGTTTTCCACGAGGATTTCAGGTGTCTCCTGTGTTTGTTAGCGCAGCCCAAGAGACCCCACAGAAGAGCTCGCATTTCAAAGGCCGGTTTTACTTACTTCATTTCTTAGCTCAGCGCATCAGGACGCCTCATTCCTGTCGGCTGAACACCCAGCTCATTTGCACTGCATTTGCATCAATACTTGCGATGACACCAGCATTTTAATTTATCATTGCATTTAGCTGCAGAGTTAAAAAATAATGTGTCAAGCAGCACAAATATTCTAAATTAGCAAAAATAACACAACTTTGTTTTCTCTGTAACCAATGAAGGTGGCCACGGAAGGTTCCCTGTGGTTAATCAGACAGCTCCGACGGCTGCTATCGGTTAGCGCTCCTGCGGCTGAAGTCGGGCAGGAGGCTGCTCGGCGGCGCTGCCTCTCGGTTGCCAGCCCCACAGGAGGTCGGTGTCACGCAGGACCCTCCACAGCAGCTGGGTCGGGTCTGTCCCATCGCACCCAGGCGGTGCTGGGGGGACTCAGACCGCAGCCGCCGGTAAGCAGGTACGGAGCAGCAGCTCTGCCCGCAGCGGGGCTGTTGCCGGAGAGCTGAGAGAACATAAAAACCACTCAGATGCTGAGGAGAGCCACGAGAAGGAGCTCCTGCCAAAGCGGCGCCTGCCGCCTGCATCCCGGGAAGCCCATGGCTGTGGCACCTCGCCAGCTGGGGCTGGGATGGAAACAACTGCAGGAGCAGTAACAACTGTAACAGTTGTTAAAACCAAATAAAAGAATTTTGTTCAAAGGAATCTACATGTGTCTGCAGCTGAGATGCTTTCTGAAATGAGGAAAGGATTCTCAGCCTTTGGGGAAGGAGGAGCAGAAACCTGAAAAGGAGTTTTAATTGCCTTTGTGGGATTTGTGATGAGAACAGGGAATGGCGTCAGGAAGAAGGAAACAGAATAATTCTGAGGGTCTTTTTGCATCCAGATATTAGTTGTAATAAAAAAATCCTATTTCCTGCCCAAACAGAGCTGATCACACCACTTTCTGTGGTCCCGGCAGTGGCATCACGCGATGTCTCGGTGCCTCACACTAGCTGCCAGCGCAGCATTGGCACTGAGGAGGGGTGCTGGGTCAGGCATGGCTCTGCCCTCCGGCAGTGCTCAGGGATGCGCAGCGAAGACATGGGGCCGGGGAGAGCGGCACGGCCAGCCTGCACACCCACCGTGCCACTGCGCTGTGCCATGGGATGCAGCGACCCATCACAGCATCAGCTCNGGTGGGGGTGGGCATGGTGGGGATCAGCTGGGGGTAAAGGGCTGGAGGCAGCAGGGCAGGGCTGGAGGGAGCTGTGGCTGCAGGAGGGAGCTGGGGGCATCTGGGTGTGTAGGTAGGAGCTGCTTGCTGTTGGTGGCTGGGGTGGGCATGGCTTGGGGTCCCTGGGGGGAGATCCTCCAGGAGACAGCTCATCTACAGCTTCAGGAGGACGCCAGCACTGAGAGAGACCTTGCCCTGGTGCTTGCACAGCACTGGCTGAGGTCTCCTTGCGAGGTCAGCCTGGCCAAGGTCCAGACCAACTCACCTGGTTTCTGGCTAACGGTGCAGAACGGCGGTGGGGCTGCAGTGCCGTGGGATTCCCCTTGGGTTTACGCCTCTGTTACGGCTCTGAGAGAGTGATTAAAGTGCAGGATGGTAACGGGCCCTTGATGCTGCTTTTAAGGAGTTAAGAGGGGGATGGACCTCCTGCAGCTGACCTGCCTGAGGTGGTGGGGTACTTCCACGGGGGGACCTGCGTGTAGCATGAGTGCACCCCCCTCAAAATGCTTTCCAGCTTATTGCTGTGCAGAGCTGTCAGGTGTTGGAAAGGCGTGGCTGAAAGGCCCCAAAGCAGCTCCCGTGCAGATGCTTTAAGTGATATTTCTCATTGCACATTGCTGGCTGGTGGTGCGGGGAAGCCCCGGGGGGGGAGGATGGCCAATGAGAGCAACGGTACCTGATGGTGCTTTGCAGTGCTTCTGCAAAAGCTCCGCCTGGTGAAGGAGCTGTGCCGTGTGCTGGAGGAGGCCTGAGCACCACGGCGTTTGCAGTGGGGTGCCCTGCGCTGGGTGCCTGCCGCCTGCAGCCCCCAGGGCTGGGGGAGGTGGAAAAGTCTCTCTTGTTTATATAGACTCAAGGAACAAACAGAAAGCAGGTAAGAAGTCAGTGTGCTGTTTTTCATGGAGTGCACCGGGGGTATGGCCGAACAGCATTCATCACATACACGTTCTCGGTACCTAAAAATAGCCAGTTTGGAGTCTTTTACCCATCACAGGAATTTAGCAAGCTTGTTGTGGCATATATTGGCAATTACCTGGCACCAACAGGGAAACATTAAATTAAATAATGGCAAGAGAAGAGTGACAATTATGGGATGGGAAAAGACAGGTTATGCTCTTCTGAGAGCAAAGAGCACATGGCGCAGCACTGCATGTTCAGTCCCCCTTGGGGTGACGGGAGCGGGGCCCCTCCCTGGCAGGCACCCTGTGAGAGGTGGGATGGTGGTGCCACGGGCACAGTGCGCACCCTTGGCTTTGGGGGTGGAGAGAGCAAAACCGCTTTGACTGTTTTCGCGTGCCCTCAGCTACAAGGTACTGCAGCAGTGGGAGGCACTTGTGGCACTTCCCGAGGACGGGGGATGTATCTGAGCGCTCGGGAGAGTGAGCCCACCCTGTCCTCCGGGCTGGGGGAACGGGGACAAAACCACAGGGCTGAGCATGGGCACCTGAGCTGTGGGGTGCTGGTGAGATGCCCAGATGGTCTTGGCCAGGAAGGAGGTGGGATGCTTGTGCTGGAGAGCAGCATCTGCATGGGAGAAAACATCCAGTTATAAGGGAACCGCTTTTTCTCTGGTCTTCCTTTGGTGCTGTTATGAATCCCAAGCCATCCTTGCCTGGATGTGCTGGTTATCCAGCCCCAGCTGTATATGGAGCACACGGTATTTGGGGCTATACTCACTGCGGGGACCGCAGCATGCTGCATAGGGCCGGGCCGGGCACACAGCCCCAGGAGCAGCTTTGCAGCTGGGCTGGAGCAGCCGTGGCTGCCTCCCGGCCACGGCACTCTGCAGGGGCATTGCAAAACACTGTTTAAGGAAAACAAAACGAACCCTTCTGTAAAGCAGTGTTGCTAATTGCCTTTTCCACCCACGTCTCACTTTGCTCTTCTAAACGTGTACCTCTGGTCCAGGAAAAGGTCAGCAGTGGAAGCTGCTGCTTTCTACCTTCCTCTCAAGTACAGCTGGTTTTTAAGAGCCCTAAACCACACTTCATACAAAACAAACTGTGTATCTTGTTGTTAGCATTAGTAGGGTGCAGCGTCATGGGGGAAACTCCTGCGGCAACAAGCTGACCTCCAGTGAGTGGGCAAGTCTCAGCCGAGCTGCCTGTCTTGGTAAGGCTAAAAATAGACTTCTGTGTCCTGCCGATAGCGCGCTCACTGCGGGTCAGGAACCACGTCTTGCCACCAGCGCACAGAAGAAAATCTTCTCCCAGTGCTCGCTTGAGCTTGGAGTCTATCTCGGTGTTTGTGTGCGGGTTTGGCAAATCCAGGTGGACCTGCCCGGGGTCGTGCCTTCGTGCAGCGTCAGGGCACAGAGCCCAGGTGGCTTTGGAGGGGCTTTGCTTGTCCCTTCCCTCTTTTTCCCGCACCCACCTCTTGCCGAGCAGCTGGGAGCAGCAACGCCTGCCCTCACCGTCTGCACACCTGGCTTTGCTGCCCTGCAGCAGAGCCACTCCGGTGCTTGCCAGCTGTTTGAGCAGAGGCACGTTTAACAGCGGGTGAGTCTGGGGGCTGGCTTGGCACCGAGCAGTGGCAGCGGTGCCGCAGCCCGGGGTGCCGCCAGCTCCGTGTGCTCCCTGGGCACGTGTGCACGGGACGCGCCGCGGTGGAAGTGTGAGGTGCTGAAATCCTGACCGAGAAGCGTGAAGAAGAGCCTGTCTCAGCACCGATCTCTCTCAGTTAGTGCGCACTCGTTAGTGGTGGATGCAAACCAGCGTCAGGCACTGACAGCTGCTGTGCTCCTGGTCTGTAGGATGCGCTGCATCTCATTTCATGGGGTATTTCTGCCGCCAGTCACAAAGTGTGGCAACAGCCTGCGCGGGGTGTGTGCATCCAGCCTGGGGCTGCGGGTTTGCATTTTTTCCCCTGCCCCAGGTCACCCCGAGTGCCCGGCAGTGCAGCAGCCCCCACGCTGTCCCTCCCATGCAGCACCATCGCCTGTGGTGGGCGGGAGCTGGGGCCGAGTGCTGGGTTTGGATGATTCCAGCGGTGCTCTGAGGCATTTGGGTGAGGGGGGGCCCAGCCCGGGGGTGACCTGGTCCACGAGCCCGGCACGGGCGGCAGCTCGGTGGAAATAGGTCTGAGCCCTGGCAGCACCGTGAGCGTGGGCAGGAGGTGACGGGCAGCCACCTACCCGTGCCTTGTCCTTGCCGTTTGCTGCGTGCTCGGCACCGCTGGCCTTGTGTGCTTCTGCTGCAGCACGCAGGGCTGGTTACCGCTTCTCACGGGGCTGTCGCGACCATACCACGCATCCTGCAGCAAAACTGATTAGGTGGTGAAATAACGCCTGTATTTAAAATGCCATCTTCGTAATTAGTATATATACACGTGCTAAATGGATCAATCTCTCTCTGATGTCTGGCTGGGTACGCCGCTGCACCGCTGGGGAAGATGGGCTGCTCCTGGGCCGGGCTGGAGGAGCAGCCGGTGAATGACAGCCCGTGCAGCGTCCAGTGCGTTCCTCGCAGTGCCAGCAATGGCAGCCTGCCTCGCAGCGTGTTACCTGAATGCGAGATTTGGGATGGGAGGGATGTAGGAGATGCCGACACCTGATGGTGAAGGGGTCTGTGATTGTGGTCCCAGGGCCTGCGGCACTGGCAGCCTTAAGCAGAGGGGGAAAATATATCCAGTGTGTCATTTTACCCAGCCTCTGACAGCTGCTGCTGGCTCCAGCTCCTTCCTCTGTTCGTAATTTCTAGTGCAAAAAGGAAAATGATGTGAAAAGATTGTTACTGCATGAAACCCAGTTCTGAACATCTGTGCTGAACTGAAAATTTCATCCTAAAATAGACGCACAGATACAGACTGAAAAGCAGCAACTTATGGAAGAGAGCTTGAGGGAATTAACAAGAATCTAACTTGCCCTACAAAATTGCTCTGGGGGTATCTGAGCATCTATCAGCATTCCTTCCTAACTTCACCTACTGCTGCATTGCTGTATTAATTTCTCCCAATACCAGGTATTAGTCGCTTTAACTGTGTCCATTCTCTAAAACAACTCCATGCTGTTTGGAGGGCATGCATCTCTAAAGTGTGGTGCAAGCATTGGGTCTGTGTTGCCCTTTTATGTGTTTTATCTGTAACGCAAAATCAGTTGGCCAGGAGATCCCCACGTACTTTGAAGCCGGCACTACCTTGGGCACAAACCGACTTGCCATGAAAGCTGGTCAGAGAACGGAGTTTTACACATTTCCATCGCTACAACACTGCGACCCTGGTAAGCTGCAATTTGTTTGCAAAATCCCCTTCAGTTCAGAAACCCCTTTGCATTTGGTTCACCGGGCTCTGCCGGAGCCACGGAGGCCGTGGCTGAGTTAAACCAGAAAGTGTTGTACATGCGGGCTGCCCGGCTGGCAGGAGCCCCGGTCCTCCCTGGGGTGCTGCGGAGGGAGTTAAGCAAATACAAACGCACCACAGAGGCATTTTCCCCTGCTGGTGCATTTGCTGCTGCCGCTGGGATGCCCGCTGCTCTTCTAGAGGGGCTGGCACATTGAAAATCAGGGTGTTTATTCGTTACATTGAAATTACCATGTGCAGCGTGGAAAACCAGGATGGTAATGTACACCTGAACATAACCTACCTCTTCAGTTGGTGCTTGGTTTTCTGAGTTGCTATAATGGAGTTTCAACTTAGTCTGCAATTAAATTCTCTCTGTTCATCTTCTCATGCAGCTTGGAGCAGCCCGTTCCAAGAGCCCTGTGCCCTCGGCACAGCCATAGTTCAGCGGCACTTTATAGGAGTGCATGGGCCAGCGTCTGCTCGCCTTTAGTCTTTAGATAGGACACAGAATAAAAGGTGATGGCAGCTGAAGACGCTGGCTCAGCAGCTGACGGAGGCTGTGTGCCGGTGCAGCGGCGTGAAGGCGCTGCTGCAGGTGACGATGCCCGTGTCAGTGGTGGCCCAGCAAGCGCGCAGGGGTGCCATGGCAGGCGGGGGTGCCCGGAGCCGCCGGCAGCCCAGCCTGGTAAAGGTTTCCCCGAGCTGTGCTATTTGAGGAGAGAAGGCAGGATTCGCCCCCATGACCCCAGGGCTGAGAACTGCCCTTCCCCTACTTTGGCTTCGTATGGAGCAGAGGGAAATAAAGCACACTGTGGTTGGGTTTTGAGGTTTTTTAATTGCATATTGTCCATAGCGTAAAGCTTTATGTTGTCCTCTTGCTCCGTAAGCAGTGCTGGTTGATGCTGGGAGGCACGCTGCCACCAGGAAGCTCTTCAGCCCTCCCGCTCAGCCACCGCCTGGAAAAACCCCTGGAGTTGCAGCTAACACCCGGTGTATTTTGTGAGGAATTGCTTTGATCTTTATTATTTTTAAAGAAGATTCTGGAGCTTGGCTTGAGCATGCCAACCTAAACTGCTTGGAGAAGAGCCAGGAGGTATATTATCACTTGAGTAGGTTGCGGAGAGTAAGTGCGTACATTAGGGACTTTACCAAAACCAGCTGAGAAGATGTTTGTCGTCTTGTACCTATTACATGCTTGAAGGGTGAGCAGTTCTTAGTGGTTTTGAACAGAGAAAATCTAAGATGGCCCAAAACCAAAGAGTTTTTACCTGTATCTACAGCTCTGTTCTTGAGTTAAATGACCGAGCTGGAGGCTTGCAAGGGACAAAACAGAGCAGCTCCATCATTTCAGCTGCAGTAACTCAAAACCCAGGCAGGGTGTCTCTGGCTCTTGTGCTTCGGCGATCGTGTGCTTCCCAGCATAAGGAGCACAAGCCCTTCTGTAGCTGCATGTGGATCCGTCACGGGCTGAGTCCGGGGTTGCAGCTGGCCCGTGTTTGGGCACGGGGAAGCCTGGGCAGGCACGTGGGCTGCTGGCGGGCTGGCGTCTGATGTGGTACGTGTGGAAGGAGGTCTGGTCAGGCTTCTGGTGCCCACAGAAAAGGCAGTTTTCTCTGGGTCCTGAGCCCTCCCCTCACCAAATGCTCTGGATAACCAGCTGTTAACTGGGGTTGTTGCCCTGTTTGCAGTCACTGAGCCTGTGAGTATGCAGTGCAAAAAGCTTAATTGTTCCCTCCCTCCCTGGCACAGCTTCCTGCTCTTTACCCCCTAAATAGACTCAATCTGGGGCTGCAGGTCGGCCCCCTCCACACTGTAAGGCGGCAGCCGGCTCTCCCAGCGCTCCTCCAGAGCTGGTGGTGGTGCTGAGGCAATAGTGGTGCTAAGGGGGCGTAGGGGGCCGGCGGGGGCCGGTGGTGCCTCAGCGAGGGAGGTTGCTGTGGGATTTGAGCTGTTTCAGGTCATGGAAGCAGTCCTGGGATTCGCAACCATTTGCTCGCTGAGATGTGGGTGATGTGAGTGAAGCAGGACAGGGACGCACTTGGTGCTGCTGAGAAGCTGCACCCACATCCCAAGGGATGTGCTACAGCATTTCAAGCAGTTTCTGCGCTGCTGCAGGGCCCCATCAGCCCTCCTGGTCGCTGCTGTAGAGCACGGCTGGGGACACCCCCACCGCGGCAGCTTGGGAGCTCTTGGAGCTCTGCCACCAATGTGTGCAGCAATGCAATGAGAGAGCACAGAGCAGCGGGGCAGAGAAACATGGGTTTTCTCTGTCACAGTTTCAAAATAAGACTGAGGCTACAATATTTTCCAGAATATTTTCATAGAATAGAATCATAGAATCATAGAACCATTAAGGTTGGAAAAGATCATCAAGTCCAACCATCAACTCACACCACCATGACTCCTAAACTAGGCCCTGGAGTGCCACGTCTAGACCTTTTTTGAACACCTCCAGGGTTGACGACCCCACCACCTCTCTGGGCAGCCTGTTCCAATGCCTAACCACTCTTTCGGTAAAGAAATTCTTCCTGATGTCCAATCTATTTTATGGCCGATCTCAAGGCTCTCGTGCTGCTGGAGAGCGAGACAGCCACGCAGCTGTGGTGCGAGGCTGCTGCGCTGTGCCTGGTGCCGGCGAGGGTGGCCGTGGTGGCTGTGACCGCTGTTCCTGGATGGGGGCTCTGTCGCAGGGGCTCTCCCATTCCCTCCAGTGTAACACAGTGCAGCTTCATGGCAAACAGCTTAGCAGTAAGATAGCAGCAACGGGGACCCTGGCCAGGGGCTGGGGGCCGAGGGTCCTGCAGGGTGAGGGGTAGCACCTGGGGTGCGTGGGGCCATGGGGTGCCCCACTCTGCATGTAAATGAAGGACAGATTAAAAACCAGGTCGGGGAGCGATGTGGCAGCAGGCAGTAGCAGCATAGCCAGGGGTGCACCCCAGGGGTGCATCCCACTCCCCCGCCCCTTGCAGGCATGGACCTCCCGGGGGCTTGGCTCCGCACCCTCCACCTCTGCGGGGTGGGGAGACCCTGGCTATGGCCCCCTCCGGCCACGTCTCCCTTTCTGGTCTCCCCAGCCCTCCAGCCTCCCCCACCCTGTCAGGCTCCCCCTCCTCTCCCAAAACTTCCCTCTCAGCCTCCCATCACTGCTCAGTCCCTCCTCCAGCCTCCCACCCCTCCCCATGCCCACTAGCCCAAAACCTGCCCCCGCACATCCTTCACCTGCTTCCAGCAGCCTCTCCGCCTCCCACTCCCTCTTGGACTCCCACTCCCTGCGGCTTCCACTCCCTCACCAAACTCCCATTCCCTTCCCAACCCCACAATTTTCAGACTCATGGTTTTTTCCAGCCTCCCATGACTTCTCAGCCCATCTCTGCTGCTCACCTCCCAGTCTGTTCCTGGCTTCATGATTTTTCCCAGCATCTCATTACTTTCGGCTNCCCACCTTTCAGCCTTCCACACTTTTGGGGCCCTGAGGTTGTTTTTTTTTTTCCCAGTCTCAACTATTGATATTTCTAAATTTTTTTATGTGGTCTCCACTTTTTTCTGGCCTTGCAGCTTTTCCCACCTCAGCTGAGCCCCGGACAGGCTCTGGGAAGCGGTTTCTGAACTGTCCGACGTCTTCATGGTCAGACAGAGCAAAAAACCCCCATTGGCAGAATTTGCATCAGATGTGCCACTTTCTGCATCCCAGGAGAAGCCGGGCGCAGTGCCCCCAGTGCTGGTGCTGCCCTGGAGCTCCTGCGGTATCGGGTGGTGGTGGAGGAACCAAATGGCAATCCATCTTCCTGCTGGAGCTGCTCATCTTGGCTCTGCGGAAGGGCAGCAGCAGCGTCCTGCTGGTAACCAGGGTGCCTCTCCGGGGGCAGGCAGCACATCCCCCGGGACTCCTGCCCGGCGGCATCCCTGGGCAGCGCAGGCAGCCAGGAGCTGCCAGGAGGATTAGGGGTGATCCCCCAGTTTGGAGTTCAGTTTAACGCTATCTTTTATTAGCGCAATACACTTCTTTAAATCCTAGAGAAAATGAGAATATATGAATAAATTTACTGGGATTTTTCTTTTGCATTACAAACCCTTCAGTGCCTGTCTGGGGCACCAGGCAGTAACTGCAGCTGCTGTTGGGGGCTCTGGCCACACTGGGGCTGGGTGTCCACTAGCCATGGGGACTGGGGTGCACAGGCAGGACGGGCTGGGGTGCTGCATGGGACACGGGGATGCTGCTGGGCAGGACAGCACTCTGCTCGGGGCATCTCTGGGTTGCATGGTGCAGCTGAGAGATGCTGCTCCTGTCGGGCAGAGTTACCAAGAGATGAATTGTGCCCCTCGTTCCTCATGTGCATCAGCGTGGTGCCTGGCTGATCTTAAGCAAGATAAAATAGTGAGGGCGTTCGCTTCCCAGACCCAGAGAGGCAGGAGGGGCTGGTGTGTCGGTGGGGCTGGGCTCCTGCCAGCGAGCCCACCTTGTGCACCAGCCTCCCTTTCAGTGTCCCCGGCAGCTGCCGGCAGCTCCTCCACAGCCCCCCACTGTGCCGCTGGACTAGGGCGTGCGAAAGGGGTGCTGCAGTGCTGCGCGGAGCTGCCTAAGCAGGAGTACTGTCCATGAATAGTCTTAAACATTGCAAAAAACGAGGGCAAGCACTGATCTGTGCCTTACCTTAGCTACACTGGCTTGCCCGAGATGCTACAGCGAGTGCTTGCCACCTGGACTCCTACTCATGTCTCAGGTTCAATGAGTTTCTGTGTCTGACGCTGTCTGAGTAACTGAACTTTAATACGCTATGCGTTCAAATTTGCTTAGATTATTTTCCTTTGGAGGAACCTCGTATAAGTAGTTGTTGGCAAACACAGACGTTGGCCTGTTGTTGGAGGCGGGCTTCTGCATACCCACACTTGTTAACAAATGTATTAATTACAATAATAAAACGACCACTGTAAGCTTAAGGCGGTTGTTTACAATTGTTGCTGGAACTGGTCAGGAAAATGCTGGGCGTTTCAATTCTCATTTTCCCGAGAATTCCCCATAACCACAGCTGTCCGTGATGGTCCCCTTCCCCGGCGGTGGCCGTGTTGCCAAGGCAGGCTGTGTCTTGGGGACCACGGGGCGAGGATGCTGCTGGCTGGGGCAGCGCCGCAGCTCTCTGGCTCTGGGTCCCCGGCAAGCAGCTGGCCAGGACTTGCCCAGCTCTGCCACAGCACCAGGTGCCAAACCAAGCCCGGAAATCTCTGCCTTTGGCAGCGGCATGGCTCAGCCCAGCATAGAGCCTGACGTGCAAATACTCTGCCAGCGAAGTGAGGGGTTTGGTTCCCCCCCCCCCAAGGTAGTTACTGACTGCCTTCTGGTACTCCAGTCAAACAAAAAGCACTCGCTGGTGAAGAGCAAACACGCCAGGTTTGCCACTTTCTGACTCGCTGGTAGGTAAATTGGGCAATCTTCTGTTTCCCAATCTGTTTTTCCTTCTCAGGAATTCAGCCTTTGCTTTGCTTTCAGGACAGCAAAAGCTAATCCAGCTGCTAGTTCACACATGCATCTGTCTCCCTGCTCAACAGATGCTGGCAAAAGCCCTCTTTTTTCACAAGAAGGAAGATGGGGCTGTGCCCGGCGCCCCGGCAGCTGCGCACCCGCCCGCCCAACCTTGCAGGGCTGTGACCTGCTCCCCTGTGGTCCCTTCCTGCAGCCTGAGCCGCATCCTGGGGTCCTGCCGGCCCCAAATCGCTCCCAGGATGAACGCTGCAGCTGGCGGCCATGAGTCCCCCATGAACTGGGGGCTGCTGAGCGCTGCCCCGCTCCCCTGTGGACAGGACAGGGCAGGATGGGATGGGACAGGACGGGATGGGACAGGATGGGGCTGGACCCACGCCCTGAGACGCCCAAACGCGCAGGCGCAGGGTGATGTCCCACGGGCAGCACCCAGCATCAGAAACTGCCAGAACCTAACTCTGTTTTTCACATGCCTCTTCTGTGTCATTCCATATTCAGCGCTAAAATGTAAGCCTCGCCACTTCCCGATTTATTTTCTGGCATTTTACGTTTCACCCAGTTTCAGTAACTCACAGCGCTCCCCTTCCCTGGTGCCTCCCAGCCCTGCTCCTGGAGGACAGTGCCTGCACCCGGCTCTGCCGGGCAGGTCGGCATCCCTCCAGCCTGCCACCGGACGGACGGACAGACGGCAGGGGAAGGAACACGCTTCCAATCCTTTCCCTTTTCTTTTTTTTCCCCCACCTTTTCCCCCTGCCCCCAAATCCTCAGCAGTGGTTTGTAATGCTGCAGCTTGAAGGTACCCACTTGTGACGGATGGGCAACATTTTCTTGTACTTTATTTGTAAATTCTTTCCCAATAGAGTGGATGTTAATAATTACATGAACCAAACTGCTACTTAAGTCTTCTGCTTTCCAAGTGGCATCAGTTCAGGTTACTACAGGGCAGAAATCAGTCAAGAATTTGGCACCCTATTTTGAGCATGCTGTGACAGTCCTCTCAGGCAAACAGAATTTTGTATTAATTTTTTTAATCCTTCATGTCCTACCCTTCTGAGCTGAAGACTCGTTCTGGGAAGAAATCTGTTAAATCCAGCACGTGACTTTCTCGCAGCACCGCTTGCGATGTAGTTTTGAATGGGAACAGGAAGAAATGTGTCAACAACTTCGTGTCTCTTCTTGTCTGGAAAGCAGCATCCCTTGCCAAGTCGGTAATGCCTTTCGGCGAGGCGCGCTGCCTGCCAAGCGCATCTCTGCGCCGCGGGCACGAACACCCCTGGGATGCTGCCTGCAGCCCTGAGGACCAGCAGTCCTCACCCACGACCGTGGACCAGAGGTGCGTGACGGGGACATCTCCACCTGCCTGCCGCCGGCTGGCAGGAGCCACGTGGTTTGCCTCCGCACACCGCTCCTGCCGTGCTTCGAGGGGGAGGCTGAGTCATCCCCTCGTTTTTAATAGTCCGGAGGAGGCCCAGCTGTCTCCCCGCCAGGCGTGGAGCGTCTGTGCCGCACGGCTTCAGCCTCGGTGCAAGCGTGGTGGCTTCCCACTTCATCCTTAATGTCATTGTTCCTGGAGAACAGCGTGTACCGGCAGCGTACCGCCCTGTCTCACAGGTCAGTCATTGTCGCTGCATATGTTGGGATTGGCTTAATTAGGGCTAAAATATGGCTGTGTTCACACCTTCTCGCTAGAAAAAAGGAGGAGATGAGCATTAAAACCATGCTCGATCTTGTATTTTGTCCTACGTATCTGCTGCAGTTGAGGCGTGTTGGTTTCACGCACCTCTTTTGTTCCCAGACTTGCTCCAATGATTGGATCAAGGTGGTTTTGGTAAGGGGAGCGCGTCCTCCTACCAAACCTGATCCAGCGCGGTTGGGCAGTGCCGCAGAGCTGCCGCCAGCCCCCCAACTCTGCTTTGGGCAAAGCTCACATGCTGAAACACAAAATGTTGAACCCACGGCCACAGGGAAGCTGCTGGCTTTTATCGTCTGTATGTAACCTGCAGCAACAGGGATTTGGATGCAGCCCTGGTGCCGGGATGGAGCCGGCGGCGTGCTCATGCCCAGACCCCCCGTGTGCGGCGCTGTGACCCTGGTCCCCCCAGCCACAGTGGGGACAAGTGGTGCTGGACTGGGTCCCACGGGCGCCGCCAGTCTTGTAATGCCCGAGTCCCTCCACGGGCATTGCCACAGCCTGTTGGCACTTGTTTCTCGAGATGAGTTTTGGTCTTTGAACGTTTGTGCAGGGTAAAAGAAAAGATATAAGAAAATGAGCATATATTCCTGAGCTTCACTAGCTGATGGGAGATGGCCACAGTATTATACAAGTCATCAAAAATATTATTCTGATGGGCAATGCAATGTAATTAAAAAAAAATTGTTCACAAATCGTGCGGGGATTTGTTTTAATTAAGTGTTGCCTTGTCAGACACACGCTGGGTTACAGAGGCTGTGAGAGCTGAGTTTATCTCTTAATTAGCTGATTAGCTCCCTTGGCCGGAGGAGGCCGGCAGGCACAGGCCGCAGGATGTGTGCGGGGGTGACTTACCCAGGCCGTAGTTTGGATTTTTGTGGGGGGAGGAGTACAGCAACACAGGAGCTTGATTTACTGCAACTGCAGACAAATGCGGAAGTTAACATTAAAAAAAAAACACCGAACAAACAAACCGACCCAAAAGAGCCCAGCCCCTCAGCTGCAGGCAGTTGCTCTTCCCAGGCTGCCCCAGCCCAGCCGTGCCCAGGGGGACCCGGGACCCCCGGGGCAGGGACGGTCCCTCTGCCTCTCTGTGGGCGATGGGGCAGCACCCAGAGCGGCGCGTACCGATCAGCGTGTCATGCGGAGCTGCACAACAGGTACCAAGGGTTCATTAGAGCTGCATTCCTGCAACGTGCTTGACGTTAAACTGATGCAGATGTTACTGCGATAACGTAAAAATATGCGATGCATTTGTCAGAGGAGGAACAGGGACCACCCCATGCACGGTGCCGGAGAGGTCGGTACTCTCATCGCTGCTTAGTGGAGTTTTAACTCAAGCATGGGGACGGCCCCTCCGCCGGGACAGCTGCGTTACAGCTCCAGCCTGGGCAGGACCTCCTCTGACTTACCGACTATTTTATTCCCCACCCAGGCTGAATCCCAGGTTTGCCGTCGCTTGCCAGGGACTGCAACTAGCAGGGGCGTAAACGTGATGAGCGAGGAAAACCCCTCGTAAGTCACTCTGCAAAACTGCGCAGATCTTTTTTAAAAAAGGAAATAAAACATGACATTTTTCAAAGGTCTTTTAAAAACAGGGTTAAACAAGGAGAACTTTGGAGATCGGAATTACAGTGTACAATTAAGCTTTGGTGAGGAAAGGTTTCATTTCCTGTTAGTTTTGTTCATGAGTTTGTTAGTTTCATGAAGTCGTATGGTGTAATTAATCTAGTCTTACCTATTTATGGGAACATTTCAGAGTAAAATGTTGTTAACGGCTTGAAACACTGCCATGCTCTAGCATTTTTTTGTTTTAACACTATTCAATGTGAAAAAATTAATATTTTGACTCAAAATACTGAATAGCAGCTATGAATGTTAAAAATTCACACCTCATTTCAAAATATGTCAAAATTTCCCAGAGAACAGAAATACCGATTTATTTATTTTTTGGACCAGCTCTAATCTTGCCAATGAACTGTGATGGGTCTTTGCAGCAGAACTGTCAGTGACCGGCGAAAGCCGTCGGGGTTCTCCAGGGCAGAGCCCCATGCTGATGTCCCATGTACGTGTAAAAGCCCTTTACAGGGGGAGAAAAAAACGCCCTCAGTTTTCTGCATGGGGAAGCACTTGCAGGTGCGGCTCGCTTTCAATATTTGGTGTTTTCAACAGGTATGTGATGGTCTTCAGAGGTACCGGACACCAGCCAGCACCACCAGAGCTGCTGCTGGAAAATCACAGCATTTGGTGACTCTGAAAATCGGTGACTTATTTAAACAACCTGCTGGTTTTCCATGGCTGAAAACTATCCCCACAACTGTGGGAAGTGGCAAACTTGAAAAACTTCAAATGTGTGACCTTCCAGTGGGTGTTAGCCCAGCTAACGGGGAGTGCTTGTTGGTGACCGTGCTCTGCCCCAGCGCTCGGGCTGCTTCGCTTGTCTGTCGACTCCTATTAAAATGCCAAGCGTGGGTCTGGTTTCCTCCTTCATTGCACCAGAGGAATCTGTGCAGTATTCCAGTAATTAAAAAAAACATCATTAATTATTAAGCAAGCATGTATCTGGGGTCAGTGACATAACTTAGCCTAAGAGATATAACTCTGTTTGCAAAGCTGTTTGTGCGGAACATCTGTTTCTGCAGCACAGCGTATTGTGGAGGGAAGAAAATTTATAAATAAAAAAGTTATAAAATGTCAAAAAAGGCTCTGGTATGAATAGCCAAAAGTTCAAATGACACAGGAGCCTTTACAGACTGCTTTTCTCAGCCTTTGAAAATCAGTTAGGATTTTTCAACAGTAAAAATGGTTTGACCTGCCTATGAAGCCCTGGGGTGATCCTAGCCCCTGGAGTCCCACTGCTGGCAGGGGCCGGGCGTGCTGCTTGGGGCAGGAGCCCCGCTGGCCGCCGGGCTCTGCCCTCCCGTGGGGCACCGCATCCCCCTGCCCCACAGCGAGGGGCCAGGAGCTGTGCGGGAGTGGGGCAGCTGGTCCCATCCCATCCCATTCCATCCCGTCCCATCCCATCCCATCCCTTCCCACAGGGCAGGGATAGTGCAGGAGCAGAGCCTGGCCAGCCACCCTGCATGCCCTCGCTCCAGCCAGCTGTGAGGCATCCGGCATCCCGGGTAAGGAGAGCAGCAGCTGCTCCCTGCATCTTCTGGTCTTGTTATCGTCCACCGGCACTTAAACCCCTAATAGCTTGTGCAAAATTAGCTTTACTGGGAAAGCGTGTGTACTTTAGCTCTTCGCTCCTAATGCATCAATTAAGCGCCGTGTTATCTGGGAAAGGCGAGGGGAGGCCGGCGGGAGGAGAGGGCAGCGCCTGCAGAAGCTGGGCTGCAGGCAGGAAAAGGGAAAGCTGCCTGCCAGTGCCCGGGGCCATGGCAAACCCTTGCCCCAGCGCCCCAGTGCCCCTGCTCCCAATCCTCACCCCGTGCCCCTGCTCCCTCCTGGTCGGGCAGACGTGCCATGTCCTCCCACGGCTCTGCTGGGGTGAGCGGAGGGGACAGCAGCCGTGCTCCGGGGGTCAGCACCGGCCCCGCTCAGCCCACCTGCTGGCGCGGGGCTTGGGGAGCCCTGGCCCACTGTGCAACAGCAGCTTCCAGAGGAAAAACAAAAGGGCCTGTGGCACGAAGGCAATTAGTCCAGAAAAGTGCCCCTGAACTGTGGGAACCGCAAATTACACAACTCAAGTGATGTTTCTCACATCACTGCAAGGACGGGCATTTGCAGGTGTGGCTGCCAGTTGTTTAAATAATAAAAACTATGTGCTTAAAAAAACAAACCCAAACAAACCACAACCCTAAACAGATGCCGTTAAAATCCTTCACCTGGGATAACAGGGAGATCAAAGAGCAGAAAGAGACAAAGGTTTTGCTTTTCCTCCTTGCTCGGCTCGTCCCTCTGACTTCAGACTGCTGGCGGGCAGCTGTCTCTTCTGCAGCAAGAATTGGTTGTTTTTCCACTGGCTGTAATTACAGGTCAGATTGATCTCATATGCATAATGCAATGCAGTTTCCAGCATTAATTATGCATTGTCAGAACTGGGATGTTTAGCAGACAAGCGGTCAGGCTCCTGGAGGTGCTGGGGAGACTGATGTGAGGGGAGACACAGAAGGGCTCCTCGGGTGGCCTGAACAGTGAGTTGAGTCTGTTTGGCTGGCTCACTGTTTGAACACCGTACTTGTATCTGAAAATTATCTCATTAACCGGGTTTAAAACCCCCTGTGATGCTGTTGCTCCAGCCAGGTTGAGAGCAGACCGCTGGCACAGGACTCTCAGGCAGCTGTCTCGGCGCGTGCCATTCTCCGAGGCAGTGGGTGGCCCCGGAGGAGGTTGGCATTGGGCACAAACTGGGCTGAAAGCATTGGCCTTCGGTGACTGTGTTTTGAGCAAGGGGGGTGGTTGGGGTCTAATGACAACCGGGCTCGCAGAAAGCTCGTTTGCAGCGGGCTGAGTGTTGCAGTGCTCGTGTGCCCAGGTCAGGCTCTGCTCTGCTGTAGCGAGAGGTAAATCAGCCATCAAGGGCTCCTGCTGTCAGATGCATATTAAGTAACTGCACACTTGAGTATGTGCTGCTTACTAGCGTCATGCACTGCTGAGGATTTATTTTGATGCCGTGTTGAAGGCCTCCACTAATTTCAGAGGAGTTTTTCCCAAGGGATTTTTGTTTGGTGCCAGCTTGAACGGAAAACAGAGATGCTGTAGAGAGACCGGGCTCCCTGGAGGAGACCTTGCCTGCCCTCCTTTGGTGCTCTTCCATTTCAAAGAGGAGAAAATAACTGTAAAGCAGTTGTGGTCAGGCTGCAGCAGCAGCAGAAGACGCCAAATAGAGTCAAATCTGTTTTCTGCTTGGTGCGACCCGTGGCAGCCCAGCCGGCTCCAGATGCTCCTGAGGCTGGAGGAGCGGAGGGGGTTTCTCTCGGTCTCGAAATGACTCAGCAGCCGGCGGGGCGCCGCAGCCCTCGTCCTGCTGCTCGCTCCTCCCGGCCCTCCCAGCGCGAGCAGCAAGGGCGCTGGCACCCAAGCATGGTCTCCAGGGAGAAAACCAAAGAATTTGGCTACACACACTCTGAGGACAGCCAAGGATAATTTGAGCAAGCTGATAACGCTGTTTCCTGGTTTTCAAACTGGACTTCTGAGGGTTTTTTTCCTCCTCTGCTTCTTTTTGACTCCTCCTTATTGCTCCCATTTGAGGAGTGGTGAGCATTGCCCTCTGCTCATGCCCCGTGGCCAGAGAGCCCACCTCCTGCCCTGCACTGCATGGGCGGTAGGTGCAAAAACCCACCACTGAATCCCAGTCTGCGTTTGCAGCTCTTAACTCTTGGGTCATAAATAATAACTATTGAATGTTAAAGTTTTGTTATTCCTCTGTGATAGATTTAGCTCTTTTACAGCCCTTTGCATTTCTAGATTTCCAAGTGTTTTACCAGGGTGGTTAGTTCTGATTATCCTCATTTACTTACTAGGAAGCTGAAGAAGGGGCAAGTAAAGGGACTTGTTCCCTGTCGGAGCAGGTCACAGCTAGACGAAAACGCCAGGCTCCCCTTTGGCAGCCTCCTGCCCTCCCAGTAGCAATCCTGCCTCCACTTTTCTATTAGAAAAGCCCTGCATGGCCAACCACACAGGAATTAATTCCTCTTTTAAATTAATCATGCTAAAAAATTCATGACGCAGGAGTAGAAGGATTGTTTTTCAGAAGAAGCCTTGCCTGTAGGATGCATGGATCCTGACAAAGTAAACCCTGATCTTCCCCGCTTCCTGCAGCAGGCAGAATCCATGAATAATGAAAAACCACCCTCCTCCTGAAAAGCCCCCTCGGCTCCCACCCCGTGCGGGGCTGGCAGCCTTGCTTCCACAATGATGCCATCCCAATGGGAAGCATCAGGTCAGCAAAACTTATCTTGTTTTTATTGCCCATCAGAATAAAAGTGGGCCCGAAAGGAAGATTCACCCACCTGCCAGCCCCAGCTGCCCCCTCCACCTGCACCCCTTGCTGCCCTCGGTCCCCGCCCATCCCTGTGCCCCTGCCCATCCCTGCACCTGGCTGCTTTCCCTCCATGAAATTGCTCCTGATGACCCGCTGCTTCATGGACAGTGGCCTCCCTTCCACCGAGACTGGCCATTCTGCACCACGGCCACATCACAGGGCAGCCGGCAAGCCTGCGGTAGCCGGGACAGGGGGATGCTGGTATTATCCACACACGTAGCATCACGTCTGCAGGCTCTGCATTGCCCTAAAGCCACAGCCCACTCCTCACCTGCACAAAGTGGGCTTCTCTTCCACTTTTCTCTCCCACCGCTGCAGGATGGCACGCACACATGCGTTCACAGAAAGGCCCTTGAGTTTTATTTCAACCAGAAAACACCAACTTGAAATGCAATGTGAATATAAAGGGCTGAATAAACCCAAACCTGGTTTTGCACTCCCTGCAGTGGAGCGCTTCCCTGCCGTAGGGTCTGCAGTCCCTGCCCGCTGCTGCCCTGCCGACTTGGCAGGCAGCATGGCTGAGCCACCCCAGCCAGGAGCTCTCGTGGCATCCCAGCCCTGCGCTGGTCCCTGGTTTGCCCTGCATCACCCCGCAGCTGGGCAGAGAGCCCCGGCAGGGCTGTGCGGCGGTCCCATATGTGAGCAATATATGTACCAGCAGGATTGCCAAATTGTTCCAGTTTAATGGCTTTTTAACTTAATCATCCTCCAGACGGAGGGAGTGAAAGGAAGCGCCACTTGACAACACTTCTGAGACACTTCAGCACTGAAGCGTGGAGTGGCTCCACACCGGCGGGCATTGGGAGGGACGGACGGTGTTTTGCTGTGAATCTATAGGTGATGCACAGCTGCAATGCACGCATAGAAGGCTGTCCGGTTCCTTCCTTTATGTAATGCACAGCATTTTCTCTGCACCTTGGTATCCAGAACAACTATTTGCTACCTAATGCACCTTACTACAGCGAGCAGTGACGCACCGGGGAGTTAGCAGAGGAATTCCAACAGCATTATCTCAGTGACCATGTTGCCGCATTTCTTTGCTGCTTTGCAAAAATTGGGGCAGCTAAAAGGGAGACTTGCTAAGTGTTGGCTGGCTTTTCTGGGGTTGTAGCCCTTCTACAACATGTTGCCAAGGGAAAATGTGAACTATTTGATTTAAATACAACTTTTTCCTAATTTGCCCTAGTAAAGAACACAGGCTCCTAGTTGATTCTTCTTTTGATTCGAGTCTTAAAATGGTTTCTCCAATCAAGTATGTTATCTTTAAGGAAAAAGAACCCAAACCACCTCCAGAAATCCTCTTGCCTAAGGGGTGAAGAGAAGCATGTAGTGGTTTGTTTTCATAGGAAAATCAGCCTTTGGAGAATGAATCAAACATGCAAGGGCTTTGACTTGGATGAGTTAACCAGCCGTTTAGCAATACAGTTTTATAACATGTGCGTGATTTCTCATGAACTGCAAGACAAGAAGTGGCCAAAACGGCGATTGGCAACAGCAGGATTGTGTTTGGTAAGGAAGGTCTGCTTCAGTATTTGGCATGGTCCTGCCCACAACCAGAAACTCGCTCACTTATTGCAAGAGCTTACATATGACTTTAAAATATGTACATTTGCGCAGTAAATAACATCATCTGCTTGGAAAAAAATGTCTGCATTTACCTCAGGAGATATTCCCATCGGTATTTAATTAATGGTAAGGTAATTTAATTAATGGGAAATTGTTGTATGGATATGTATGAATTGGGTCACACTGCACCCAACTCTGAGACTCGTATGAAAGGCTTTTTATTAGGTGGGCTGATTTCTGAAGCCCCTGTTTGGATGGTGTCTATGTGCTGTTACTTATCACTGCAGCAGGTCCTACCTGCTGTATTTGTGGTCCAGCTGGAAGGGGGGTCTGGTGTGGCTGGCATCCGTGGGGAGAGCACCTGGGCTGGGGATGGAGCACTGTGGCCACCGTTTACGGTTCTAGTGGCCTGACAGCAGCTGGGCTGCTGAAGGGTTGTCTGCACCATGAGAAGGTGGGAGCCGGACAGGCTCTGGGTGCGTTTCTTGGTCTGGGCTCAAGCTGCTGCAGAGTTAGTCACCCTGTTTCTTGGCTGTTTCTCTTTGCTTTGAAAAGCATCTTCCAAGCAAGGCTATTGCTACATTTGCAGTCCCTTCTGTGCTCATCCAGACCCCGGAGACCCCTCTTCTCCCTTACCGAGCACGGTTGCTCTCGGGCCCCCAGGCATGCTGCTCCGCTCCCTCCCTGCCCTGGCTGCTCTACGGAGGGTCCTGGGGAGAGCCCACGCATCGCACTCTGAGCTGGGTATGTACCTCCAGGGATACCAGAAAGGCTGAAAAATTAGCTTTTTCTTGGCAGTAATGCTGGGGGGAGGGAGGGAGGTGAGATGGACTCCCAACTGGAAAATGCCTTTTCTGCCCTCCTCTGTTGAAAACCATCCTACTGTGAATGTAATAATTTTTCCGCAGCTCTAGGAAATACAATAATAGGTTGCACATTCAAACCAGCTGCTCATTTATTTTTTCAACTGCCTCTGAAAAATGCTTGTAATTAGGAAAAATCTATAACAAGAAGTACAAACAAATCAAAGTCTGTCATTAGCCAGAAAGAGTCGGCTCTCTGCCTTAGCTATGGTTTTATTAAATTAGAATAATGAAGCAGAAGCTATCCAAAGAAAAACAAGCGCTTTGGAACGGTCTGAAAATATACAGCCATCAGTTTAGAAAACACATTTTCAAACTTAAACGTGAAGCTGTAAACATGTTAGCTTGTGCTGTTTTAATACCTCCTTCTGTAAGGCTGCGTGAACCTTAAAGAAATACCCTATAAAAGGGAAATAGGAGGAAATCTTCTGTAATGCTTGAAATTTAAACTGTGGAACTGGCAGAACCAGTCCCAGAGCAGATCCCCACGGGACTCGGAGGTGGCTCCAGGGTGTCCCCATCAGCAGTGATGCCAGCAGAGCTTTGGCAGTGGCCAGCTGGTTTGAAGGGCAGTGGAGAGGCTGTGCCATGTGGGACTCAAAGGTGGTGGTGGCGGCATTATGGATTTGCCTTGTCTCCTTTGAGAGATTTAGCCCCCCCTGCAAAAATGCTCTCTGCTCATGCACAAGGGGCATCGCAGAGCGATGTGCACCGGAGTAGCTGGGATATGGGGAGAGGAGAAGAAGGACATCCTGGGGTGAGGGGATGGTCCCCAGGGCATCTGCACCGTGTCACACCTATGGTCAGAGCTTCAGGATGGAAACACGCTTCCATGGGTTTGATTTCTGCAGGAAAGGTGTTTTCCTGGCTCTGGTGCAGACCAGGCTCGGAAGCTGTAGCCTGATCTTCCTGTTCATGGCTGGCTCCATACTTGCTTTCTACAATGTCTGGATGCACGCAGAAGTGTTGAAGACCTCTGTGGCCCCAGGGACAAAAGCAGGCTGCTTGAGGATACCGCTGCTGAAGGACCCACTTTCTTACAAGCACTAGAATAAACCCGTTTCGATGCATTTCACTGTTTCAAAGTTCATTTTTTCCCATCCGTTTCTTTTAATAACTGCCATATGGTGGTTTGTTGCTTTCAAAAACAAAACAAAAATGACCTTGCCATTATGAGCAGAAAAATACTTTCAAAAATCTTCACCTGTGTGTTTTCTGGTGTGTAGTTGTGAGCTGGAAAAATAAGTCTCACCCTTAATGCTCTTTAAATGGAGGTGCTGCGGGGCTGCAGCCGGGGCACCCTGTGGGGCAGGGCGGGCAGGACCCGCTGGTCCCGCTCCGGTGTCCGGGGCAAAGCTGACGGCCCTGTGCAGGGTCACGGACAGGGTCAGGACCCCACAAGTGGCACTTTCCATCACTAGATCTAGATGACAGCCAAAGCCAGACTTGGGACTCGTCAGCTTTTAACGGCATTGGCACCGGGGATGGAGATCTTGTCCTTGTGCATAGAGACAGGGCAGCCGTCCCTGAGTCCATGGGCTCAGCGGTGTGCGGGAAACCGTGACACAGCCGCAGCAGTGGGTCTGGTCTGAGAGGTAGGTTTTAATCGTAATTATTTCTGGTTTATTTAAGCCACGATTTCTGAAGCCTTAGTCCATGGAACACAAACACATGTTATTCAGTCAGAGTGGGTTCGCAACGTGGTGACAACGTCACCTTGCATATGCATGCGGATATTTACCTGCAGGTTGCAATCCCACTCCCTTGTACCAAGAGTAAGGACTATTTGAGAGTCAGTAACTTGGCTGGCAGCTTCCTTCAGCTGGTAACTTTAAGGAGCAGGATCACTCGCGGCAGTGTTGAAGTAGAACAGTAAAAATAACTTGTTTCGGAGTTTGAGCCCACACTGAGCATACGAATTCGTACTCTGGGCCCCACCATCTAAATTTATAATCTCAACAATTTCTGGCTGTTTGTGGACTACAGGTAACACCAGTCACGTACTTTTTGGTCTGTCTTTCCTGGGAAAACCCCTCTGTGAACAGGAGCAGTTTTTGATTACAACCTTTTCAACTGTTTGCCCACAACCTTTTGCAAACAGGCTGCCAGCGCAGAGGCGAGGGCTTCGTGGCCCACAGCAGCTGGGCGAACCCCTCCGAGCTCTGCTGTGCTCCCTGCAAAATCTGCTTAGCCCTTTTCCCCCGGCCACCTTTTCCCCCACCGGCGCTCACCGCCGCTCCTGGCTCCAGTAATTGGGAAAGGTGCCCTGGCCCGTGGCGTGCGCTGCCCAGAGGCACAGGAGCATCGGGAGCGTGGAGCATCGCCCAGCCTGGCCGGCCCAGGGCAGCCCCTCGCCCCCGGGCTCCCGAGTGGAGCAAAAACTGCACCTAGCCGGACTCTGCTGGCAGACTGCACTGCTGGAGACAGCTCTCTGAAGGAATGTTTGTTTATTGCTTCGGCACCAGCCACAAAATAAAAACCCCTAAAACTGGATAATTGAATATCCATCTTCTGTGAATTCTATTAATTCTGTGTTTCATGTTCTGAAGAGCAAAATAATTGCTGTAATTTCATTTCAAAACCTAAAGTAAATAACCATAAGCCTGTCATTTTTCTGTGTGTTTTCACTGAAAGGAAATTCATCTGCCTGCCTGCTTTCATTATGAAATGATCAGTGGGGCCGCTAGAAGAACAGCGTATTTATTTTTATATTTCTCTGCAAAAGCCTATTTACTCTAAGTGGCACAGTTAACACTGCCAGTGATTTCTTTGTCCTGACTTTAAACAGCCTTTTAAGACCCAGCATTAATTTAAACAAGATAATATAAATTAAATTATGTGGTTTGGTGCAGTTCAGTGTTCCCTCCTTCAAAGGCTCTGTCTTTTTTTAAACAACCTGTAAGGCGATGCACTTTAATATTAATCAGTGCTAAAAAAAAAACGTTTAAAAAAAATCAGGTTTTATCCACTAGAGAAAAGCACAGAAAGGAGATGAAGTTTAAATATGTAGCTTTGGGACCTGGCACGCAGGATTCCTGCAGCAGGGGGGCAGATGGGCAGGGGCTCTGGGTAGAGCTGGTGAAAGACCCATGTGTGTGGGAGGGTGCATGGTGGGGGGTGAATGGGTGGGTGGGTGGCAGCGCTCCCCTCGAGTGGCCCTTTGGGTAAAGCAGCCAGTTAACGCGAATCCTGGCTGGAAAGGGCACCTGCCGAAGGTTTCCCCGCTCTTTAAGCAGTGCCTGGCATGACCCCGGGGCTGTCTCCTGTTCTCCCATGTGGCCGTTAGCTCGGCAGGGGCTTGGCAGTGAAAAGCTGCCTGCGAGAGGGTTGGGAAAAGCAGGTTTTATGCTTTCTATGCGTCTCCCAGGAGATGTGAAGGAAGTCTCCATATCTGGCCTTTTTTCTCGCCCCCCCTTGTCTTCTCATCAATGTTTACCAGACACACTATTTTCTCATGAAAGAGAAACTCCAGTTTTCAAAATTGGGGTCATTTGGTATCTGTGTCACTTATACGCTAATTTCTTTGGCCGGAGGCCTGCAGATGGTGCTTATGCATCGGAACGGAGGGGTGAAGGGAGCAGTGACACTGTTTTGTACCTCTGCTGTTGCATGCTCAGACTGAAAGTCAGCAGCATGAAGGGCAATACAAGCCATCTGCAGTCCTGCTGAGTCCTAACTGCATGCAGACCCTGTGCTCGGTGCAGGCAGGCGCAGGCAGCCCCCGGCCGCAGCTGGCAGTGCCTGTGCCAGGGGCAATGCCCTTGGGGATGCCCCCGCCAGGGCATGCAACATCGTACCTACTTATTACTATTTAACACACCAGGCCTTTACACATTATATTTCATCAAGTACTGAAGTTTAAACTGCCTCAACCTCGAGGAGGAGCAGCATCTTTCTGCCACGTTGTAATTTATCCTCTTTCTGCTGAGGAGCATAGTAAGCGTGGTAGCACCGTCACCCACCCGCTGTCCTGTTGCATCCGTCCTGGGGCAGGCAGACCCTCTTCATATAGACACTGCAAAATTTGCTTTTGCCACAGTGCACAGGAAATTTCCCTGACAAACCCTTCAATCTGCTAGCAGGTACGAGCTGCCACATTACTGGCAAATACATTTGCAGCTCTAACTCATGGCTCCTGCCAGCTGGACGTGCCGGTGGGTTCAGGCACACCAGCTCACTCCTGCCACTCGTCTGCCCCACCGCAGCAGCACCCACCCCGCATGCAGGGAGGGGAAAATGTTGGGGCCTTAAAATAACTGACCCAGATAACTCAGATGGCAAGGCAGCAACCCCAGCAAAGATGCGCAGCATCTCTCCTTTTCAATGACTGCAAATCGATGGGTTTATCCCACCTTGCCCTCTGGCTGTCTCCCAAGGTTCAGTGGCCCCTGCAGGGAAGTATTCTGGGGAGCACGCTGAGACCTATCAGGCTGCTCCCTGTAAGCAGCGACCTACTTCTGCTCAGTGAGATTGCAGATTGATTTATAGCTGAATTCTGACATCCTGGGTTTGTTTTTTTTTAATTTGGAAAGTTTGGGGAAGGGCTGGGGAACCGATGCAGCTGCACGAGCTGCTGCTCCACGGAGCAAACGCCCTGCACCGATGCATGCCGGGGCGTGCTGCGGCCACAAGTGGGGCAACAGGTCGTCCCCTCCAGGTGCCAAAGTGCCCTGGTTTTGCCGGGCTGCTGCGCGCGAGGCCCCGCGGCGCCATGTGAGAGCGCCAGGCCAGCCGGGGCCAGGACCAGCGTGTGGTGTTGGGCAGGGCAGGGAAGCAGGCATGCCCTCACACTGATGCACAGCCTCGCCTCCTGCCCTCATCCCCCTCCAGTGTTTGCTAAAACACCAGGACCCCGGTGGGTCCTATGGCAGTCGGTCGAGCTTATGGTGAGAAACCCTCCTGAGCCAAATCCCATGGTGCAACGCCTCGGTGACACTCGCAAGCACTTTTGGGCTGCAAACCTGGCACAAGCTCATGGCCCCTTCCAGCATAAACCAATGCTGTTCTTTAAGGGTGTCGTGCTTTAACCCCAGCTGGCAACTAAGCACTGCACAGCCGCTCACTCACTCGCCCCCGGTGGGATGGGGGAGAGAATCAGAAGGGTAAAAGTGAGAAAACCCGTGGGTTGAGATAAAGACAGTTTAATAGGTAAAGCAAAAGCCGCACATGCAAGCAAAGCAAAACAAGGAATTCGTTCACTGCTTCCCATCGGCAGGCAGGTGTTCAGCCATCTCCAGGAAAGCAGGGCTCCATCATGTGTAACAGTGACTTGGGAAGACAAACACCATCACTCCAAACGTCCCCCACTTCCACCTTCTTCCCCCAGCTTTATCTGCTGAGTATGACGCCATATGGTGTGGGGTATCCCTTTGGTCAGTTGGGGTCAGCTGTCCCAGCTGTGTCCCCTCCCAGCTCCTTGTGCCCCCCCAGCCCACTCGCTGGTGGGGTGGGGTGAGAAGCAGAAAAGGCCTTGACTCTGTTTAAGCACTGCTCAGCAGTCACGAAAACATCCCTGTATTATCAACACTATTTTCAGCACAAATCCAAAACAGAGCCCCGTAGTAGCTACTATGAAGAAAATTAACTCTATCCCAGCCAAAACCAGCACATTCTCCACCTCTTCTTACTCCATACCATTTACGTGATGCTCTATCCAATGCACTATCCAATACATCCTCCTTAACCACCACCTCCCTTCCCATCCTTTGATATAATACACCGATATCA
>WAAD01032061.1:3870-22284 GCA_013389945.1 Fregata magnificens | reverse complement strand
TTCTTTTTTTTTTCCTGTTTATCACTTGTCTTGAAATATGCTGTTAAGTTCTTAGCAGCTGTTTCTTTTGCAGCAACCCTTGTTACCTTTCCAGTGTTCTAAATATTATATTTATTTTCCCATTTGTTAAATTTGAGGTTTTTAAATGGATGCTTTAGTAGCACCTGAGGAGAACCATTCAGACCAATTTTGAGTGTTATTATGTTCTACCTAACTGGCCAACAATGACTTGTGCATTCACTGCAATTAAAAAAAAAAAACCCAACATAATTAGATGTGAATAAATCTTTAGCTTCTCCAGACCCCTCCTTCTCAGCTGGACTGGAACTGTTTCCAGCAACAATATTTACCATAAACTTATTAATATTTAATATTGGTCTCTTGGATCAAACTCCTTTCTAAAAGTCAGTTTATCCAGTTAAAAAAAGTGCACATTTTTATCCTGCTGTATTTCTTTTCCCTCTTGCTTATATTTTTTAAGTTTGTGTTTGTTTCTCCTTCATGATGGTCAATGAATCATTTTATCTACTGTTTCAAATCAGTATGTTATGTAAGCAATAACTGTTTAGATTTCAAATCTTTTCTGTAACATTTTTGCAGTTGAACTATTTCCTGTGTACTTTTTTCTTTATTAGAGTTTTTTACAACTCAGTACAAATTCAATTTTGATTGAAAATCAAAAATTTTACCTCCACTGTACAACTAATAATGTTATAGACAGTTGACAGCTGCCTGCAAGAAATAATTCAAACTCACCCTTCATACATGTTTAAAAGTTAGCTCAATTCTGCAAGAGTTAAGCTGGAGACCCTTTCTCCACTGGAGTTACCAGAATACCTCTCCCACTGTGTACAGTAATAATTCAGGGCAGGCTGTTTTGAATCAGAGGAAATCTGGTTCATAAATTGAACAAGGAAGTCAGTTAATAGAAAAAATACCAGAACCAGAAGACAATGGAAAATTTCAGTGATTGACTGACAGCTCCTATAAAGCATCTTTTTTGAGTTTTCAGAGATCTTTTGTCCCTGATTTTAACTAAAATACCCAAATATGCCAAAACTGCCAGTTCACAGCTTTAAATATGGGGCATTACACTGAAAATATTTTTAGCAGATTAAAATGTGCACAAAATGTCCATTTAGCTATAAAAAATAACTATGAGTATGTTCTGTGTTGAGAGCTCCATTGCTTAAGTTTCTATCATAACTTGTTCAATGCCACAAATTAAGCAAATTAATAAAATAGCAGACCATATTTTCTAGTCCTATGCATTGTTGTCACTGTCATCATATGTACTGTTAACTTTGTTGAGTTACAGAATCATCTGAATATTTCACAAGACAAAATCTTATGGAGCCTCAATTTCCTCTCTAAAAGGAGAATGAAAGCAAGCAGGAAACTTAACATGTGGAAGTACACACTATCCATTGGAAAAACAGTTCCCAGACCATCTAAACAGAAGTCCCACTGGGATTTTGATAACACACTCTTCTGTATAGTTAAACAGTTTAATGGATTTGGCAGCTTAACAAAATCCATTTCTTTCTGAGCCTAACAGCCATGATTTTGGTTGTTTTTTTTTTTTAACTCCATGAAGTAGCTTGCACTCTCCTCACATAGAGGGCAGCTTATATCTCTCTATAACAGATCTATATGCCATTTAAATCAACCTTTCCCCAGACAGACAAAACTGACTAATGTCCAAAACATTATAATAACATTTGTATCTGTAGTTGAGGAGGGCCAGCACATATTAATTTGTCACTTGGTGCATATTTATCAACCAGATTGCACACTCATGCCATACTTAGGCTGTTAAAAGCCTTTATTAAAACCAGTACTGCTGAAATCAAATGGCCTTCATTATTTTTGTTCTAAGTGTATACATATTTTTATAAAAAGTCTACTGTACATACTATAGTGTGAGTGTTTCTAAAAGACAGCAGATTTTGAAAGGTTAATAGAAAATCCAGCACAGTGTGAGCAAGGAAGTATTTTCGTTTCCTTTGTTGCATTACAGGTCTAGCATATCCTTAATGAAACTGTATCACTGGTGGAACTGGTATAATGGCAGCTGGTAGTTACCATGACAATCATAAGTTTTAAGTATTTTTTTTGCCCATAATCTTTCTGATACTGCATCAATTAAAGAAAATATATTCAGGCTTATATTTTAATAAATATTTTCATATTTCTTTACAATGGACTCCATCTAGAAAAATAGAGGAAACATGCATGTTGGATTATCTTCATCTTTGGGACAATTCTTACTTGATGAGAATGAGTCTGTACCCATTCATAGAATAAATGTTTGTGCCTATGGGGAAAAAATGTGATATAAATATTAAAGGGCCTACTATACTGTAGCTGGATGAAAGATTTCCTCACTGCATTTTCTCCCATTTACTTTTACATACCATTAGGGTACCTCCTATTGAAATTATAGTTAGTGAATGCATAAAAGCTTTAAAAAGGCAAATAAAAGTGTTATATATATGATCCAGATTATTGTATGTAAATTTCTATTTCACAGCATATGTTATCCTTTCATTGTACCTCTCCCAAAATAGTTCCAGTTTGAAACACAGATTCTATAAATATTAAAAAAGCTGTATTTACAAATCAGAGGAACTCTGTTTTCTCACTTCCTATTGCTCTTTATTCACGTGACTGTTAAAATATTGACAGGAAGATACTTTAGAGCAGAAAAAAATGAAGGTATCAGTGTTCTCATTGCCCCAAAGGTTCTCAGTGAAGCTTCTAGTGGAACAAATTGTGGGGTTTGTCTATTTAAATTAACTGTATGTATTGAATACAAATCCCCTGATTCAATCAATAGTGGTCAGTGAATAACAAACCATCATATTCTTATGCATGCTTCTGCTCATTATATATACAGTCAGTTTTTCAGGTGGGTGCAATTGTATTATGTAAATATTTTTCCCCTACAAATAAAAAAAGCCCTGTAATTTTAAAATATATTATTTTTCTTTAAAAAAAAAATCTGGGGACAAGAGTGCATTTGCAGAATAACTTAGATACAGATAGACTTGTTCAGCATGCTCTAATAAGAGCTTGAAGAAATGAAACAAGTATTCAAGCTCTAAAATTAAGATTTGTCTCACCTAATTTTGACTGATGAGGCATATAGTCTTACGCAGACTATCCCTATCATAAAAGGATAGAGGCAGATAACTCCAAAGGTTGATTCCCCCCTCTACAGCAAAACACTATGAGAGTCTAGAGGAATCATTTTTATGCATGGATACATTCATTTGCTTATGATTTGAAATTATCAAGTAAATATTTTATGTGGTCAGATTACAATGTCTGAAAACCTCTCAAGTTGTGTTGTAGCAAGTGCTTTGAGCGTGAGTGGCAGATACTGAATGATGAGTCACCTAAATCAAGGGACTTTGAGGCTACCTATGGATTGGGAGACTAACATAAAGTATCACAGCATTTGCAGGCTTGGAGTAGTTTTCATATACATTTTTTCACAAATGTTATCAAAAAACCAGTATAACTCCTCACTCCTAAAAGTAATTCATAACTTTCAATCAAATAACAGGTTTGATTCTGTTTTATCTATTCTCTACTAGGAAGGGTAAGTTTTCTCGTATAGGTTCTCAACACTCCTCCAGATAAATGACCTTCAGGAAGTTTATCAGCTTATTTCTGCTGCTCAGGTCTCTCTGTAATGCATACTATCCTCCCCAATAAACACTGATTTCAGTGAGGGATAGGCCCGAATATGGATAGCTCCCATGATAAACTTGTTTTCTAAGTGAAGAAGGTCCATCTCTAGATTTGTCTAGAGGATCAGGATTCTATTTAAGTCCTCACATAGCCTCAAATGAAGAGAAGGAGATTTTGAAAATTGTTATGAAATGCATTTAATTCTTAATGGAAAAAATAGAGGCACGGGTTTGTTTAGTTGCCTTTTGGTACATGCTGACTTCAGTGGCCTAACTCATTCTTGCTAAGACATGCTTAAGATCTTCCTGTAGACTGTGTCTGGTAGACTACCAGCAACAAGAGAGAGGATTACAGTGTATATAGAATCACAGAACAGAATAAAGTAGGATTGAAGGGATATCTGAGGTCATCTAATCCAACTTGCTGCTCAAAGAACTTAGACCAGGTAACTCAGGGCCTTGTTCAGTCAAATTCTGAGTATCTCCAAGGGTGGAGACTCCACAGCCTCTCTGGGCAACCTGTTCCAGTATTTTACCAGCCTATGTTAAAAAGATAGATAGATAGATAGATAGATAGGTAGATAGATAGATACACACACATACATACATAATACATCTATGGCCTATGTTTCCATTATTTCTTTTACATGTATGACAGAAATAATTTGTCAAATATCAGGCAGTCATTTTGGGACTACAATAGTCTGACTATTCAAACACTGCTTGAAAAACTGACAGGTTAAATTACTCCTTTGCCTGCCTGCAGGTCTTTTAGATGTGGCTCTGAGTAACAGATATTGTGATTGCCATCTGGCATCTGACATAAAATGTACCCTGTAGGTAGAAACTTCTCATTTTAGATTGATGTATACTTTTTCTTTCAGTATAGCCCAAGTATTCCTCATGGAAACAGTTAGGTAGTGACCCATGCACTGCAGAATTGTGAAGACTTCATTCTTGTCTTACTGGGACACATGTATCAAAGATCTCAAGCAGCAACCAAAAATACCCTTAAAAAAAAAAAAAAAAAAAAGAGGACTCTAAACACAAAATAACACCTTATGTAATATGAAATGTCTATTTTGTACTTTAATAAAGATAAATTAATCATGGGATTCAAAATTAAAACAGCAGTTATCATGTTCATGACAAGTAAGAAAATACAAATGGAGGACTCTCTGAACCAGTAATATATATAGTTGGTGTTAATGTACGAGCAAATTTTATACAACCCAGGCAGTTAGCAGAAAAATAAGTGAAAAACAGAGTGAATGCAGCTCAGGAGGAGAGTAGCCAATATGATACAATATCACATTAAAGACAAAAATTTTTACTAAATTTTCCTATGTGCATAGAGCAAAAAGTAAAGCCAGCAATTAGATATCAAAAATACATTTTTCCATTTTGCCTTATATAGAATAAAAATATTTACTAAATAATCCTATTTTGTCTATGTACTATTGACAATTCCATTATATTCATGCTGGAGAAATGAAGAGAGGAAGCCCATGAATTTCAACAAGGGTAAGTGCAAAGTCTTGCACCTAGGAGGAACAACCCCATGCACCAGTGTATGCTGGGGGCCACTGGGCTGAAAAGCAGCTCTGCAGAGAAGGATCAGGAGGTCCTGGTGGACAACAAGTTGAACATAAGCCAACAGTGTGCCCTGGCCACAAAGAAGTCTGGGGCTGCATTGGGCAGAGTGTTGCCAGAGAGTCAAGGGAGGTGATCTTTCCCCTCTACTCAGCACTGGTGAGACACATCTGGAGTGCTGGGGCCAGTTCTGGGCTCCCCAGTGCAAGAGAGGTATGGACTTACTGAGGAAAGTTCAGTGCAGGGTCACGAAGATGATGAAGGGACTGGAACACCTGTAAGAGGTGGTTGAGAGAGCTGCCACTGTTCATCTTGGAGAAGAGGAGGCTCAAGGGTTCTTATCAATGTATATAAATTCTTGATGCAGAAGTAAAGAAGACTGAGCCAGACTCTTCTCAGTGGTGCCCAATGAAAGCAAAAGAGACATTGGGCAAATGCTGAAACACAGAAGGTTCTGTGTGAACATAAGAAAGCACTATTTTGCTGTGAAGGTGGTCAAACACTGCCCAGAGGCAACGGGCACACTCTGAAATAGAGGAAATTCCGTTGAAACATAAGAAAAAATGTTTTCTGTGTGAAGGTGGTTAAGCACAGGAACAGGTTAGCCAGAACGGTTGTGGAGTCTTCTTCCTTGGAGATATTAAAAAAATGTTCGGATATGGCCCTGAGCAACCAGTTCTAGTTTGAGCAGAGGATGTTGGCCTAGGCGGTCTCCACAGGTCCTTTCCAACCTCAACCATTCTGTCATTCTGTGCTGTAGAAATCAAAATAAAAACAACATAGTGAACAACTATAATAAAAAGATGTAATACCTAGCAAAATAAATTTGAGGCTTTACAATTCAAAGCTTACTTTTTAGTAATAATGATACTAAAGATAGGAAGAGAAAATGTGTCTGACAAAAATAAGAAATCTCAGGAAGCATATAGGCCTATCAATATGTAAACAAAATAATCTTGACAGTACTGTGCAGAAGAAATAGGTGAATTTAGCAACTGTTTATATTCTGCAAAAATAAATAAAATGGTTTTTTTTATTTTTAATTGCTTCTTTCATATTTTTGTATTTGGGTTGGGCTTGCCAAAATTTTATGGGAGCAAATCTCTATCAGCTCACTAACCTTACAAACCTTCTGATTTAATCTTTAGTGAATAAGGATGATAGATAACATCTATTACAGAGTTTTTTTAATGAGCCATTTTATATAATCATTCTCATAAGCATGACACAGAATCAGTTTTGGACATCAGTGTTGGCAATAAGTTGGGTTTTTGGAGGATGAGTTGAGGAATGGATGGGAAGCTATATGGACTGCTGAGAACACTGTGGAATACCAGAATACTGCTAAGGCAGTAACACATAAAAAATAATAGTTAGATGACTTTACATTGGATAGATTTACATCAATTCTTAAACAATGGAAAAACTTATGCAAGCTTCACACTTTTTAAGAACCTGATAGTTTCATCAACAAAGCTCTTGCTAAATTCACAAAACAACAGTTGTTAGTGGTGAATTGTTGCAAAGGAATCTGTAAGGACTGGTACAAGGTTTAATATTGTCCAGTCATTTCACTGACAGTCGGGAAATAAGTGTATAAAATCATGGGAAAAAACATGTTCAGTTGTTGGGCAAATATAATGATCCACAAAACTCTCTGAATATTTGTTGTAAATCAACATCACATCACCAAAGCTAATGGAGTTACCTCTTTATAGCAGATAATGGTTCTAAAAGTTAGTGAACTTGGAAAAAAATGAGAAGGTTTGCATTGTATGTGGGGAAGAGAATTCCTGCATAGTCTCTCCTTTAGGCACAAGAGAATGAACAACTATAACAAATCTGCATAACTTGTAATAATTGAAAATTCCATCTTTCCATATACAGATGGAAAGAATCAATGATAATAACAATAAAAATAAAAAATTAGCACAGAATCATATTGTTTTAATAGATTAATGATGAACAAATAGGTAAGAATTTGCCCTTTCCGTGTGATTCAGGAACAGAAATCCTATTGAAATCCCGAAAAGTTTTTAAAATTTAACTGTAATCTCAAAAGAACTCTTTTTAATGTTTATTTAAGGGTGGATAGAGATGTTCATATGCATTTCATAGAACAAGTCAGTAAACAAAAATATTTTTGGCAGCTATAAATGAAAAATGAATTGTTTTCTGTACTCACTTGGTCTGAGAATGTTTTATTCCCTGCTGTGACCTTGCATCATCCTATACCAGCTCATCCTTCCTGCAGGGTTTTGGAAATCTTTTTTTGCTTTTCACTTGTTGAAAGTCCTTGACCACCTGTCACTGAATCCAAACTTGCAGGGAAATAGACTTTTACTGTACCTTCCTTCTGACCAGTTGGCATACCTAGTCCCATCTGGGAGGTTTTCAAGGACTAGGAGTGGACAAATTCCTGCAGATTCTGTTGGAGGTTTTAATTTACTGAATTTAAAGCTCTAAGAGAAGCATTGCATTGGAAGAAACCTCAAGTTAACTATTTGTCTATTAAATGTTTTGGAAAGTGGCAGAAAGAAATATTTTCAGTTTTCCACCCTACAGCACCTACACACTTAGAAATTTTTTTCTGGAATGACTTTCAGGAATGTACATTCAAATAAGCCTGGTTTAATTCTTTTCCATTCTTGGCCAAACATTTCACAGAATCCAGTTTGATGTGTCCAGCTGTGTACATAGTCATAATTTCAAGTAACTTTTTGTATTGGAAAAACTTTTGAAAACTTTCTATTTGAGACGATAGTAGATTTTTTAAGATGTTTAACAGAAAACCTCCCCTTTTGTAACTAGGTTGTGACTGCTGATTTTCTTTATATTTTTGTATGTATAGAAATTTCCCATCACCTGCAGTGATAAATGTTTCACAAATACCACTTAGTCAATCTGCTGGCTACGTAGCTTGCTATATACACTACACTGCCATCACTGAATTGTTTGATTACTTCTTAGGAGCATCACACACATAGAATCTTCTATGTCTATCTAACAGGAAAAAAAAATTAAGAGCTTCCTAAAGCAGAGAAAGGTTTTTTATTTTTACAGACAGGCATAAGTCCAGTGGCTGCTCAGGTGGGAAAAGTTAAGCCTAACATACAGCTCTGCTAAACTGAGAAAGGATTGTAAAGCACATTGTTTCAAAATGACCAGAGAAGAAGTACTTTAGCTGATTCCTAGCTCAGCTAATAGGACCAGCTTTTACAATGGTCACCTAGCATGTGGGAGATGGCACTCAGTCCTTGAACCGAGGTCACCTACATCTTATATCTCCAACCTACTCCCTATATCTCCAGATGTACAGATATTAGACATTATAGAAAGTATCATGATCTTTTTATGCATTGTACTGACCCAAAATTGTGGCTTGGGCCCCAAAATAATTTCCTGCAGAAGATGAAATTTATGCTTCTCTGGAAAATTTCATTTTATTAAGTTGACATTTTCTGACATTACATGAGTGGCACACTAGCTAAATAATTAGTGAGAAGGATCTTAGGAAAACACTGGCTGGAAACAATGGAATAACTGGTTATTAGATGACTGCTGTAGTGTTTCCTAGTTCATAAACCAGTCTCTCTCCTCTTACTGTTGCCTAATTTTTTATCAGTAATAGGTGTGGAGTTAAATAGCATATATTTCTAGTAGATCATGAGCAGCCTCCTAGTAGCACTTCAGCAAGATTTTTGCAGTTTACGTAAGGGCCTCTTATAACTAAAATGACAATAGGTTTTTGCATCACTTTCATCTTGGGCATAATTTTATGGAGTAGAAAGGAATTCTAATATAAAATGACTCTTCAGTGTGAGTTGCACAGCACAGAATGATGCCAAGAGCTTTCGAGTTGCTTTTCTCCAAAGCTGTTTGTATTACCAGTGGAGTCTTTAGTATATATCCTCAGAAACACTTTCAATGTTTACTGGAGGTTAAGACCGGTTCAGAAATTTAGAGGATAAGCCTGTATGTGGATCATATCTTCCCTTATTTGTCAAAGCCAAACTTGTTTCTACTCTGCATTTCAATTTCAGACATGTTAAATAGCTTTCTGCTGTGTAGAAATCAAACACAAAAGATCAGAGATATTTGCCTTGGCTTCTGAGAGGTCAGCATGTCATTTCCTTTTTGGGAGAGAAATGAAAAGATGAAGACATTTAATGCTTTACTGAGTCTGCTTTTATGTACAGTATACACAACCTCCCTGACGACCGTGTTTTTGAACAGAGGTATGAAGTAATCAGAACAGACTTCAGAAATCATTTGTATTTGAGCTCCCAGTGAGACTCTCTGTAGAGAAACTGCTACAAAACAGCATCGTGTGGCCTAACGTACTGAGTCCTTGTTTTAATAACTAGATGGTTTTGTTATCAGTCAATAGCAGTTGAGCTGGTGAGCCAGACATCAGTTAAAGCTCATGTTCATGGATTTGGAATTGTATTTCTATGTGAACTGTAACTACAGCAATTTTCAGTAAATAATTTTCAGTAAATATTTCCAGATCAATACAGGAGATAATTTTCTATTCTGTGAGCATGTGGCACTGGTGTTATACTTCATCATGATATTCTGAAGTGTATTCTGCATGAGAGTATTACCTACAACTTGATGAACAGCAAATTCAATTATTCAAGCATTGAAATTAAGTCAAGTAAAAGCATTTCCTAAGAATTTCTGTATGAACTGTAATAACAGAATGTTCTCTTTTTACTTACGGAAGAGACAGAGGATCAAGTTAAAGATTTTCTCAAATATTTGTAAAACTCATTAAATAAAACTATTTTGATTGTGTTTGTACTTATGTGTTGGTTTTTTAATAAGAAATAAGAAATATATTTTGGGTGGTTGGAATAATTAATGTTAAATAAAATTTAAAATATTTAAATATTTTTGTACTAGGAAGTTGATACTAAATGTTACCTTGATCTTAACAGGCAGCTAAATCATACAGGATAATTTATTCCTCCAATCAAAACAGATTGAATTCCAAATATAGAATCATAGAATCATAGAATCATTAAGGTTGGAAAAGACCTCTAAGATCATCAAGTCCAACCATTAACTAACACCACCATGACTCCTAAACTAGGCCCTGGAGTGCCACGGCTATAACTTTTTTGAACGCCTCCAGGGTTGACAACTCCACCACCACTCTGGGCAGCCTGTTCCAATGCTTAACCACTCTTTCGGTAAAGAAATTCTTCCTGATATCCAATCTAAACCTCCCCTGATGCAACTTGAGGCCATTCCCTCTCGTCCTATCACTAGTTTCTTGGGAGAAGAGTCCAACACCCACCTCAATACAACCTCCTTTCAGGTAGTTGTAGAGAGCGATAAGGTCTCCCCTCAGCCTCCTCTTCTCCACACTAAACAACCCCAGTTCTCTCAGCCGCTCCTCATAAGACTTGTCTTCTAGTCCCTTCACCAGCTTCGTTGCCCTTCTCTGGACACGCTCCAGCACCTCAATGTCCTTCGTGTACTGAGGGGCCCAAAACTGAACACAGTACTCGAGGTGCGGCCTCACCAGTGCCGAGTACAGGGGCACGATCACTTCCTTACTCCTGCTGGTCACACTATTCCTGATACAACCCAGGATGCTGTTGGCTTTCTTGGCCACCTGGGCACACTGCCGGCTCATGTTCATAATGTTTATTATGAAAGCACAGAAGTTCTACATCATAACAGTTTTATTAAATTTTATAGTAAATGATATGAACAATAAATGAATTTTAAAAGTTCCATTTATTGACAATATATGACTAAATATGCTTTTTGTTCTAAATTATGTCTACAATTCTAATCTTTGCTATATTGAATACATTTCATATTCACCAGGATAAATTTAACATTTTATTTTATGGAACAACCTGGATAGTTGCAGCCACACTCAGGGAAAAAAATTATTTTTTCACTTGCTGTGATTTCTTTGCAAACATCTGAAAAGAAATATGTTTCATATATCACTGAATTAACATGATTATACTTAAACTGTGTGTCCTGGCTTTAATTGACATTTTGCTTTACTTTACTACTCCCACTGCTACCATGTAGATCTTAGAATTACGTTAAATGCAGGCATATGGATCTACTTAACATGGTTTCACACTAAATTTGTACAGTGCTTGATCTTCCCAGTATATAATGGCACTTTTTTGTTGCCAACACATTCATGGCCTACAGCTGACTGCTTTTATAGCTTTTAATTAAAATCTGAAGTGGAAAGTGTCTATTAGTCAGTGTGTGAAACCAGTCATAAAGAAGAGGTTGTACAAACCCTGCGTAAGATGGATAGCAGTTACATCACTTTTCCCACCTTTGTCTTCATGATGAAGAGAAGCTCATTCAAGTTAATTATATCAAAGTGGGAGGTCTGGGAGGCAGAGCCTATTTTGACAAGTGCCCTCAATTATTAAGGACCTACAAATAAATTTGCAAGCCACAAGTTTTATCAATATTTTATTGGCTTTCACAAACTTGTTAGAGAATCTCTCCTACAGTTTGTGGACTCATTTTTATTCATGTGGTTCTTTTTCTTTTAGATTGGCAGCTGACCTTGTATGTCATGTTGCAGCTTTGGATATTAATTTTTTCTCTAAAATGTATGTTTTCAGAATGCCTGAAATCTATGCACACATTTCCATTTGTGAATTTGAAGAATGTTAATTTGTCACACTCTGTAATACATTTCCATAAGTTTCTTTACCTTATATGTGTGTTTGACCATTACATAGTTTCAGAGCCTCTTCTCATGAGCAGCACTGCTGCTTCATTGCCTCAGTAAATGAGACTGAAATTTGTCTCATTCTCTTGTAGACATCTCCTCTTCCAATTCCTAAGCACAATGCTAAAACACCCACAAAAGATCTGAAATTATTTAAGAAAAATCTTAGTGTACTTTAACTGCCTTTGTTAAGTAAGTTTTTGGTTCCTTTTTGGAAAAAAAAAAAAAAAAAACCAAAACAAACCCAACAGAAAAAAAAAATATTGCACATCCTGATATTGCTTTGAGTTTCAGATTCATACTACTCTCTTTCTTTCCTCCTCCTTAGTCTGCAGATAACTTTCTGCTTTCTAATGACTTTCTCCTTTTCTTCCACAAATATTGTTTGCCACCTTTCCTCTGTTACGTCACTTCCCCTGCATGTCCCTTCACCTCTGACAATATTTTGTACCTTTTCTTCTCCTTCTTCTCTGGAATATATTCCCCATGAATGTGATTGTTGTTCTGGGTGTCCCTGGTGATAGACTCTGATTTTTTTAATGCTTTTTGATTGCTTTTGGAATCTGGCTTTTTCGTTGTAGTAAAAGAAGTGGCTGTCAAGAAAAAAATCAATATCGTGGTGAATTCCTTATAAATGTTGGAAAAACTTGATTTTAAAAAGTCTTCAAAAGCAGGGTCATACAAAATGAAGTGATGTCATTACAGTGCTCATAACTTTGGATCTCCTCATATTTAAACCAAAATATGGATCATAATACGTTAAATCAATGTAAAATTATATATACTGTAATAAGATTATTTAATCTCACTATGAATTTATAAATATGTATATGGCAATATTTTACCTTTTTTTAATTGAAAGAAACAAAAATCTGATTTGATTTTCTTTATTCCAATTAAATGGCACATTTTTATTCTTTTGAAGTCATCAACCCAGGGCCCAGCTTAAGGATTTCAGGCAATGAATGCCGATAGGCACAGCCTGTGGTGGTGAGTACAGAAGCACTGGCAAAATAAGATGTGTAGAGATTATTACACTAAAAAAGTTACATGGTATTTAACTTTATGCTTTTCAGCTTGGCATAGAAGATGAACTCTCTATTACTTAAGTCTATAGAGCTTGTAAAGATTTGGTAATTGTACAAAATGTTATGTATTCCAGCAATTTCATTATGTAAACTACTTTTGGTATTTATTAGTGTCATTCTGTGCCTTTGCAGTCACTGGCATGCATCTAAATCCTAACTGACCAAGTCCAGTCCAGTGACAGGTTTTCATATTTTTGATTAAAGGAGGCAGCTTTTCTGATTTTGCTTTGTACTGTGAAGGAAGAGAGATTGATTAGCTGCGGTCTATAACGCATTTGCTAGAGGTCTGCAAAGGATTCAGTCATATGGTACCAACCTTCCTTTTGCTCAGCTGTTTCTTTCATGGCAAAGAAAAAAAAAGAAAAAAAAGAAATCCAAACCAACAACAAACAGATGTATCCTGACTTTGACTTAATTTATGATCACATTTCCATAAACATATAACTCCAAAGAAGGGAATGTCTTCCCTAGTCATTTTGAGTAGATATTTTAAAATTACTCTGGTCTCTTAAATGGCAAAATAAAAGTAAGATTGTATTTGGGAGAAAAAGGTAAATCTATTATGCATAGCAATTTTCATGAGCAGTCAAACCATAGTGTTCCTGAACATAAAAATATACAATAGCATGTATGCAACGTATGTCATTGTGTGCTAGTAGCCATTAATTTATCAGGCAAAGAAATAAGGTATTTATATCAAACATCAGTGAATGGGTTATTGACGTTCTTGTATTAGAAAAACTTATGATACGTATTAACATCTAAGCACCGAGAAAAAATAATGCTTTCAGTTGTATTTGATTTGGACTTTCAGAATCTTTACAGCTATTTGGAGGTTCAAAGACCCAATTATACAACAAATACAAAAGATACAACTTCGTTATATAAAAATGGCTGAATTTCAAATTATTTAAAAAAATGAATTTCATAGTAAAATATCTTGTAAGTACTGAATTTCAATGACTAAGAAATATTTTCTCAGGTGCAAAAGGAATATTGCTTTAATTGGAGAACATGAAAGATGAAAGTTTGTTCAACAATAATTTAATTACCTAATTCTTGATCAAAGGCTTTTAGGAAGCTAATAGTAAGAAATATTCAATTATACGATTTTCTGACAACCAATCTATGCCAAGTCTTTATACTATTCAAAGCTATTAAATCTTGGATTTCATATCTAGAGGTCAAGGGAATGCAGTACTGGAGTCCCAACTCCGTCTGGCAGTCTGAAGAGTGACTAAGTACAGAGAAGAGCCTTTATCACTTCCTTTGAGGGGACTTGTGAGGACTGTATCAGAAGGATATTCTTTTTCAGAATGGACTTGTGCAGGTGAGATTAATTTACCTAACATTTCTTATAAAAAAACCCCAAACCAAGAAACTAACTGAAAAAACCCAAAACAAACAAAACCATAGCAACTTAATTCACTTCGGTAATAGAGAAAACTTGAGTGCTAGAACTTTTAAATCTGAACCTATATTTAATTTCTATTTAATTTTTCTACTCTTATTCCTAAGGTTTTGGTTGTTCCCCATCTTTAAGAGGGGAATAAGTAAAAGAAAATGGTGGAAATACATAAGCCTCTCCACTGTTCTGCATCTGGCACAAAAGCAGATCTCAATGTGCAGCATGAGGAATGAGGTTATATTTATAGCAGGAGTTAAGTAGAGTTAGTCCGTCTGGGAGGACAACTTCGATATGTGTAAAATATCTTAGAGACTGAAGATTCAGCACAGACCAGGACTGTCATGGAAGGTTATTATCAAGATAAGTCTGTTGTGTACAGACAGAGTACAAAGAGGCTACTGTACTGGTAACTCAAGAGGGATTTGAGGATTGCACCTTTTCAAATAGCTGAGGTTTTTATCAACTGCCTTCTATACACTGCATATTTCAAAGGAGTGTGTTTTGTAGAAGGTGCTACAATGACTGATAAGTGAATACTTCATCCATTCTCACAGAATGCAGTCTTAAAACCAGCAGTTGCTGCCATGCAGACATTCCTCGAATTACAGACTATCACCAGTAATTGTGGCAGAGAAGACCAGAGAAGAAAAAGGATGTTACAATGTGTATTTGACAAAAAATGAGTCAGGGACAGTCTTTCTACAAAAAATAAGCTATGCTTTGCTTTCTACAGATTTTTATTTTTTCAACTTAATCAGATGGTGGAAGAGCAAGTAAGTTTTTTTTTTTTAAATGACTTACTGAAAAGAATCATATTATCTGCTACAGGCCTTCAAACAGTATGTTCTGTTAATGTTATTAGTTTCTTAAAAATGTGTTTCCCAGCTGATAGTTTTAACCAATTCCAGTAGTTTTATACGAGAAAAAATGAAACCTGCTTTGTTGTCACATGCACAGGCTTAACTCTCTGAAAAAATAAGAGAAGATGTTTATTTCCTGTTAACTTCTTTCATTTGTAGTCTTTGTAGTTAGTGTATGTGGTATACTAAGCTCGACATTTTCAGACAGAAGCATAACATAAGCTGACAGTGTCCCTTTATATTGTGAAGTGGGAGCCACAGGGAAAGGACAAAAGAAAATAGTTTCTGTGGAACAGACAGCCCATTTACCAGCAATAGCTTTCATTTTATGTATTTCATGTATGACCTGTTGTGGAAAATCACTTTGTTCTCTGAAACATCTGTGGTATATTGCTGAGGAGAGGAGAGATGGATTATTGTGTTATACATAATTTTTTTATTTTTTCATCCTATGTGGGTTTGGTGCCAAACAGCAAAATTTAGGAACATACATGGGACAAGTCCAGTTGCTATGACTCTATTTTCTCCTCCTCCATCCTCCCAGAGAGTAACATCCAGTACAAAATAAGCAGTAAACTTTCCTCCACATTGAACCACCACATATTTTTTAAGAGAACATAGCAAAGATCAAGTTGCAGAAGAATAAATACAACAAATTCCCCATTAGCTATACCTCATTATATGATAGCTGTGTTTGGTTCTCTTTTGTATTGGATACCTCCAGGCCTTGGGTGGCAAACAGATATCAATGGGCTTGCCACAGGAGTGCTGGAGATTTTGGGATTTATCATACACTAGGGTTGAGAAAACAGCCATCCCTCTGCTTCACTTTATGAAGTGTCACTGCAAGCCCTGGAGCTGAATGGGGCTGAGTATTTTTCGTATTTGTCACCTTCCAGCGGTAGACACTGCAGGTAAGTGATATGGGCAAATCTGTCATCCAGCAGGAATGCCCAGTGATCCCAGGCAGGCCTGAGAAGGGGCTGTTGACTGGGGCACTTGTGGCAGCACATCATCCAGACCCTTTGTTGAATTTGGCCTGGGATCAGTGCCACATGTAGCAGATCTACTGCAAATGGAATTGGCATGTGTCCAGTGGGCTGATTGATATGCCAACTACTGTTTCTATGGGAGTACTTGTTTTTTGTGGTGTGGGGTTTTTGTGGGGTGTTTTTTTCTTTTTTTCTGATAATTCACGTAACAACCATTGCCTTTTTACCAGTCTTCACTGAAAGGCAGATTGACTGGTTTAGTGTTTTCTTTTCCTGCTATGAAAACTTCAGCCTGTCATTTCAATTATGAATCTATGGGGCACCCATAGCCAAAGCAAATTGTGTCCAAAACTGCAAAACTGCCTGGAGCACTTCATAATCTATGGGTAATGCATATTTCAGTTAGTCCTTAGTGCTGACTCCTCATGGAAGTGGAAATTAAATACAATTTTATACAATAAAATACAAAGTACAATTGGTCATTTAAGCAGTGTTCTCATATTGTCACATAAGCCTTACTATCAACTGAAAATAAATGATAATTTATGTCAATGCATATTAATGTTATCAGACTGTCATGGCAACATTTATATAAACATTGTTTGTGACATCAGATGGTCATATGACAGTTGCACCCTGAATAATTATGTCTTTTAATAAACCAGTGATTTAGCTACCCAAACCTTTGCCCTTTTCATTCCATGAGCAGTATTTGCAATTATAGGGTTTGTGTGCATATGAACCATTTCCCTGTGGACAGTGAGGTTTTCGAAACAGTGTACAACACAGGTTTGCATATCATATGGAATGATGAGGATCTAAAATGCTCTTCTTTCATTCAAAAGTACATATACAATTGCAGGACCTTAATCTATGCAAATGGTATCCATAAGTAAAAGCCAAAGTTCTGTTATTCTCTTTCACTCCTGTGGCATTAAAAGTGTGATATAAAATATACGGCCTCTGCACTGTCCCAGTTCCAGATTCTGCCACCAAATTACTATTCAACTCATTGTTTAGGGGCTTAGCCATTGTAATTAATCATGTTGTAACTGTAGAAAGATACCTAATACCCCATCCCTATGCATTATTTAGATTATTTCCGTAGTGAAAGGCGCAGGAAAGAGATTAATTAAATCAAACACTTTGGGGTCGGTTTTCCCACTGATGAACAGAGGATTTGTATGCAACACTCACGTTAGCATTAATGTAAGTTTGTTGCATAAATCACCTAGGCATTGATAGGAGAGGTAAGACTTTTAGTGTCTTCCTTAAACACTTTTGTACATCACTGCTGTTCAGATGATCATAGTTGTTAGTGAATATTATTATAATGTAACCAGTAATTTCAGTCACAAACTATAGGTGGAAACTCACTATAGAGGCAAGCTATGCATACACTTACAATAAATACAGGCACAAGCAAGCTTTTGATGCAATTATAATTGTGAATAGTTTATACATAATATCTGAATCATAGAATCATAGAATCATTAAGCTTGGAAAAGACCTCTAAGATCATCAAGTCCAACCATCAACCCAACACCACCATGCCTCCTAAACCATGTCCCGAAGTGCTACGTCTACATGTTTTTTGAACGCCTCCAAGGATGGTGACTCCACCACCTCTCTGGGCAGCCTGTTCCAATGCTTAACCACTCTTTCGGTAAAGAAATTCTTCCTGATATCCAATCTAAACCTCCCCTGATGCAACTTGAGGCCATTCCCTCTCGTCCTATCACTAGTTTCTTGGGAGAAGAGTCCAACACCCATTTCACTACAACCTCCATTCAGGTAGTTGTAGAGAGCGATAAGGTCTCCCCTCAGCCTCCTCTTCTCCACACTAAACAACCCCAGTTCTCTCAGCCGCTCCTCATAAGACTTGTGCTCTAGATCCTGCACCAGCTTTGTTGCCCTTCCCTGGACATGCTCCAGCACATCAATGATCTTCTTGTACTGACAGGCCCAAAACTGAACACAGTATTCGAGGTGCGGCCTCACCAGTGCCGAGTACAGGGGCACGATCACTTCCCTACTCCTGCTGG
>WAAD01032060.1:77378-124568 GCA_013389945.1 Fregata magnificens | reverse complement strand
GGCTGAGGGGAGACCTTATCGCTCTCTACAACTACCTGAAGGGAGGTTGTAGGGAAGCGGGTGCTGGACTCTTCTCCCAAGAAACTAGCGATAGGACGAGAGGGAATGGCTTCAAGTTGCGTCAGGGGAGGTTTAGATTGGACATCAGGAAGAATTTCTTTACTGAAAGAGTGGTTAGGCATTGGAACAGGCAGCCCAGAGAGGTGGTGGAGTCGTCAACCCTGGAGGTGTTCAAAAAAGGTGTAGACGTGGCACTCCAGGGGCTAGTTTAGGAGTCATGGTGGTGTTAGTTGATGGTTGGACTTGATGATCTTAGAGGTCTTTTCCAACCTTAATGATTCTATGATTCTATGATTCTAGGTAGAGATATAGGAAACTCAGAGATTGTAGCCTTGAAGACTAAGAGGAAGAGGAGGACCTTCTTGCAACTGCCAGCAGACCCAAACTGCTCAGAGGTAACGGAAAGAAGATTTTCCTAGAAACACAAAGCTTTCTGGAGCGTATGGTATTTAACCCAAAATACTCTAACTTTTGGACACCCTGTATTCTCCCGAAACAGATACTTATCAATTCCCCTAAAGAGCGTGGGCAGGATAAGTAGTGCCCACTACTAGAAACCTCATTAATCATGTGGTGCATAACTAAATACATCCTTAGCATTGCAAAAAGAGTGGAAACATTCCAGGTCTCATTCTGCTTCAGATTCTTTTTCAGAAATATGAACACACAAGAGAGAAAAATAGTACAGCCTGCTTAGATTCATATCAAAAGAAAAAGGATCCAAAACTTCTGAATAACTTGAGCTACAAGGTACATTATTCTGCACATTACCATGTAAGAATGACTGAGTTTCCAACACTCCTCAAGATACTCTTTTTCAGATGGGGAAAAAATTGTCTTAATACATAGACAGAGTTGGAGGAGAGAAACTTCAGCACTCGGAATAGAGGAAACCTCTGCTTGCAAAAAGTAATAAGGTTATGAGCAAAGTACTCTGTTTAGCAAAAAAAAAAAATGTCATCTGTGCAAATGTAAGAGGGAGAAGAACTGGTTAGGTAGGAGCTCTTCAGAAATAAAGCTTAGGAGTTATTGCAGACTGCAAATCATACTGGAGTCAATAATATACAATTGTAAAATAATAGTAAGTATCATGTTAGAACACATAGACACAAAATATTATTTAACCTATGCCTCACCACTCTCTGAAAAGGCCTCGGTGTCCTACATCCCATTTTAGACATATTTGTTCAAGAAAGCTACGGATTGGCAAGACTGCATGGTTAGGTGCATCCTGATGCTGCACTATTTCTGATTCATGACATAGCTGTTTGGCTTTCGTTTGACTGGACACAGAGCTACACTGATATGCTTCTAGGGACCCAGTGCCCAAAACCAAAGAAAGCATAACTAATATATTACATGTGTGAATTGTCTTCTGACCACAGTTATCTATAATGAACTATATGGAACAGAAATTCAACATAATGTTTTCCTTAATAGCCTTCTGCAGTTCTTGACTTGCAAGATATCTGACTGTGCAGCTCATCAAAATATTTGTCCTGCAGATAAGAACCTACCCTTGACAGCACATTGCCATTTGCTCTTCTCACAGAATCAGTGATTTTTCCTCCGTACTTCATGAATAGGATCCAGATTTACAGTAACCTTGCCAAAAATTATTCATGAAAAGATCATCATAACAACAGATCCAATTCAAGTATTTCTAAACCTCTTTGCTTTGCTAGGGCTCAAGTTCAAGAAACAAACATTCAAGTGCACTAAAAGTCTGGGCAGAAGAGCACTGAGGGACTGAAGGTCAGCAAGGGCTTATCTCCTGTGAGAGATAATCCGAAGAGCCACAAGTCTCTCTATTCAGATTCAATTCCATCTTTCTTGAATTCTTATAATCAAGCTCAAGCCTATCTTTTTTACATCCCCAGATACAGTGTTCTTGCCCATTGGCAAATTTCAGACATTATCTCAGCTTTTCAGATGACATTTCCACAGATTATTATGCTGCAAAGCCTTCAACTTCTAGTGTTCATGGTCTCTCATGTGAATATCGTCCAACAGTTAATCCCTTCTTACAACCTCTGAGGAATTGGAAATATCAATAGAATAGCCTGGAGCAGGTTCTGGAAAATTTCTTAAGTCTCTGAAAATATGGCTCACAAAAAACCAAACCAACCGCCCTGCCCCCACCAGCTGTTCATCTTCTTGGAATAATGATAGATATTTATTCCTACAAAAGGAAATGAAAAAAAAATCCAACCTCATTTATGGACCACAGGCTGATGAATATCACACAAAGAGTAATGACTGAAAACCTAAATAAATGCTTTATTTACAACAGGGTTACAACTTTGGCTATTAATCCAGTCACATAAAGATTGACTTTCAGCTGTCTCCTGCAGACTAAGACTTCTTGATGTATATCCAGGCTCCTTACAGATTCTTTTATTGCCTTTTAAATACTGCTTTTTCTGTGTCTTTTTTCAAGTGTTTGATAAGTTGTTGGGGCTACAGGTTACTGGAACGTAGATGATGTGAACCATATTGACACTGCCTATACTTAACCATCACAATCCTCCCAACCTGATAGTCTTCAAAGGTTCCCACATTAGTGGGAGTCACACAGTTATTTATGTCTTCAAAGTGTTTGGTGGTATCCTAGTAGTTCTTAATATACATTACCTTTTATATCTCTCCTGAACAAAGCCAAGTGATATCCAAGACTCTTCCTGGTCCTTTTGTGAGGCCCTCTGCCCGGCTGCCACTATTCTGCTGTGGTTTTCAGTCTTGCAGAGACATTATAGAGTATTGAAAACATTGTCTCATGTTCCATTGCACTCTCCATGTCCTGGCAAGTTTGCCCTACACTCTATTTCCATCATAAGTGGCTTTTTTGAGTAACTTTTATTCTAACCTCACAGCACAGAAGTTTCAAAAGCATGTATTGTAACCATTCAGGTACATTTGGTAGTGCTTTTTTGTAGTCATTTTCTAATGACCCTGAGATAAGACTCTAACTCAAATTATACAGTTATTCCAGATGAATTTTCTGAGCATACTAGTTATCTACCAGCAACAGCTTTGGCCTGCTAGTTTTAGATGAGCATTTTTCCTAATCTGCTGTTGAAAATTACACTTTCGCTCTGCTCACTCTGCAGGATAGTAGCATTTTAGGGTTGTGGTCATGATAATGATTTATTTTTTCTTTAAAATATCTGGGGTTTGAGCGCTTGACAATTTACCTGAAGGATTTCTCACCAGTTCTAGACAGCTGCGCTGAAGATGTCAAGGGTTGAAGTGATGCGTTTTTTGTAGGCAGCTACATCCATCTTTATTAGCTACAACATTAAAGACATTCTGTGTTCTCGTAGTTTTAGAGACTATGTGAGGAACTATTTCTAGCTTCATCTTGCCTCTAGGTGTACCATTTCCTTGGTTTCCTTGTCTGTTGGTTCATGGGCTTCTTACCAAGGTTCTGTATTTGTCCACTGGCTCCTGAATGAGTTTATTGTAGATGAACAACACTTGGCCTCACTTCTCCAGTCTAATGTTGCTGTTTACTGGTGTTCTTGGCATTAAATTGCACCTGGCTCCATAAACCAGTGGCAATTGAATTTAGTCATTGGTCTAACGGCATAGTTGCAAACATAGAAACCGAATCATTGGCATTCTTCTGGAAAACTTCATTCTCAGCATGTCTTAGTCTTCTGAAGTTATGCTGAAGTTATCCTTGCCTTTACTAGAAATCTTTACAGCCATGGTGATTGTTACTTATTTTTTCCTTCTTGAGACAGCATGGCTTTAGAGGATAAAGTGATTCTCTTTCCCACACATTGTGCTTTGTTGCCTAAAGATAGGGCATTTTTCTTTCTGCCTTTCTGCACATTGTTTTCCACATAATGTGCACCATGACAAATATGCCTGTATTTCAGGTCACCTGTTTCCCTTCTTGATTCTCATGGTTTGAACCCTTGTATTTTAAATTTATTATCCGTGTAGTTATGTTGGCATTAATATTTATTTTATATTAATTTATTGCCTTGACCCTTTTAGTGGGGCTTACATTTAATGTCATGTAGTCTGGAATGACATGTCTTGTGTACAATCCTATCCGTAGCTAAGTATTTTTAATATATTCAAAGTTACGTGTGGATGTTGGATTTCTCAGCAATGAGAAATCCTTTTTTTAACTTCTTAGTTGTGGGTGTGAAGCCAGCATTCCTCTATACTCTTATTAGGTGTGTGTTGTTAAAATGGTATGATCTTAGATCCACTTCCAATAAAGATGAAGGACCTTACCGCCACTTGGGAGCATTCCTTGCAGAGATACTAATTACCTGATACCATACCACCAGGGTATTAGATGACTTGGCCTGCAGGCTTCCCTGTGTTGCATCCACACTGGGGGTCACATTTGAAAATTAACTGATTTGGACATGGAGCCTAGACTTGAGATCAGCTTTGGAGAATCCCCCTAACTGCAGTATAGATGTATATAGATATAGATGCATCTATAGGTATAGATGCCTGAAGTTAAAGTCCTATGTAAATATCTTTCCCAGCATTTTAGGTATTTTTCCAGATAATGACATGTTGCTGACTTTTTCTTTTCATATTTTCCTTCATTTTCCTGTTTTTATCCCTCATTGTCTTTGTTACAGACACCAGTCCTGCTTCCCCATTGCTTTCATGCTTGTAGAAGTAGGATTTTATGTAGAACTTCATCAGTCCTTGTGATCTGAGACTTTCCATGATACCTCTTAGCTTTCTTTCCAGTGCTGATTTGTTTCCGTTTACTACATTTCGCAGTTTGCTGATGCTTTTGCTAGATTGAGCACTGTCACAGAGCTTCGTTTACTGTTTGCTAGCTAATAACATGAACATACTTAAATCCTTGTAAAACTAAAAATAAGCCTGACATAAGTAGGTAGCTAAAGATGAGTGAGATTAATTGCATCTAACCGATCAACTCAACTGTAAGCTACAACAAATGCTATTAGGACCACTTTTGCACAGGCTCTTGAATATTTTTCTGGTTCTTATAATATATTGCTCCCAGAGATTTGTTTTTCCTCTTCCTATTGTAGGTGGAAGAACTGAAATCTTATAAAACCCCTCTTTACCATAACCTTCTACATCAAAGCTTTTCGTAGCCTGGGCTGTATAAAAAGAAGCATGGCCAGCAGGCCACAGGAAGGAGGTGATTCTCCCCTTCTACTCTGCTCTCGTGAAACCCCAGCTAGAGTACTGTCTCCAGTGCTGGGTTCCCCAGTACAAGACAGACATGGATCTGTTAACATGGGTCCAGAGGAGGGCCACGAAAATGGTCAGAGGGCTGGAGCACCTCTCCTATGAAGAAAGGCTGAGAGAGCTGGAGTTGTTTACTCTGGAGAAGAGTCCAGGGAGACCTTATTCCATTCAATATCCTTTCAATATATAAAAGGGCTTATAAGAAAGGAGAAAAACATTTTACCAGGGCCTGTAGTGACAGGGCAAGGGGCAATGGTTTTAAACTAAAAGAGGGTAGATTTACATTGGATATAAGGAAGATTTTTTTTACAATGATGGTGGTGGGACACTGGAACAGGTGGATGTTGTGTATGCTCCATCATTGGAAATGTTCAAAGTCAGATTGGATGGGGCTTTGAGCAGCCTGATCTAGTGAAATATATCCCTGCCCAAGGCAGGGGGGATGGACTAGGTGGTCTTTGAAGATCCCTTCCAACTCAAACTGTTATATGATTCTATGATTCTGTGATTCTCTGTCACTGTTTGAAGAGGTTAACAACTTGTCTGATCCTCTGAATGTTTACCATTCCCTTTTACACCTTCATTCAATCCAAACAGTTCGTTAGGAATACTTTTGTCATTGTTTTGGGTTTCTTTACAAGAAAGTGTAGATTTGTTGAAAATGAAACTTTGTTGGTAATGTAAAAGTTTAATTAATTAACTTTTTATTAGAAGCCATTTCTGGGGTCCAGAATGGAATTCATAATAAGCAGGAGACTTGTTGTCAAATTATTCCTTTCACCTGTGGTACATCCAGTCAAAGCTTACCTGATTTCAGTTAGGGACTTGAATCAGGAGCTATTTGACATGGATATTCTACCACCAGCACTGTGGTTACTGTAAAGTGGGATTCTCATTTCCCCTGGCTGCAGCTCTTCCACATTACATAAATAAATGTTTATTGGAGCAGCAAATTGGACAAGTGCTTGACATACTCAGTGCAAATGTCTTAACCATGGCTCTTTTAAATAAAATAAGGAGAATGTATCTTTCTTGGACTTAGAAATTTCTGAATTACATTTCTGTATTTCCAAAACAATTTCAGTAAATTGTTTCCAATTTACCACTACCTCTTTTTCAGGGTATTACACTGTCATTTCAAATTCAAAATAGAAGAAAGTTGGAGACTTTGCAAAAATTCAGGAACAGTTGACAACTGTAGAGGAAACAAGCATTACGCCTAGTAAAAGCACACTAAATCCCACTGATTTCTGCATCAAAGTTACGTACTTGATAAATGTTTCATACAGCATTGGTTATTCATGGATATATCAGTAGTTTATTCCTCTGTACCCTAGTCTTAAGGAAATAGAGTAACACTTCACAGTTTTTGGTTTTGGCTGCCACAGATCAAGGCTGAAGCTGAGCTAGAGATTATCCAGAGGACAGTAACAATAATAATCAGAAATCTGGCATAGCTGTTAGTCTTATTCTTGTTTTGTTTTACATTTAACCACTCAAAAAGTAGAAGCAATAACTACAAGATTTCCAAACTCCTAAATATTAATTGTAGACTTTACTAAAATTCATATGCAAATCTTGCACAGTATTTGTGACGGGACTACAAAACACAGTGTAACAGTCTTTCTCTTTTCTCATTTCCCAACCAAAATAAAAATACATATATTCTTCATCTTTTTATATGCCAAAGAGACATCTTGTATTATTTAAGCTTGACCCCTCTTTTTATAGAATAGTAGTATTAGTGGGCATAAGAAAAAGTTCTTGCCAGAATTATCTTGACTACATTTTTTTATCTATAATATGAGGCTATGAAAGTAGGAAATAGAGACCTTCTTGAGGGCCTGTATAATAACACACTGCGAGGAAACATAAAGGCAAAGGGTGTACAACAATATTAAGAAATGCATTAAAACAACATTTTGCTTTATACATATTTGATATGAATGCCTATTATTTAATGCCGGAAAAAATCTCTTATTAATATGTTTGTAAGAGCCTACAAGTTTAGATGGGTATTAGAAGATAATAGGAATTTAACAGTGTGACAGGGTCCCTTAAATCTAACACAATCTCAGAAAGGGGTACGTTACGTAGTCTTGGCAACTTCACACTTAGATCAATTTTATTTAAACATATATACTCCAAAATGCATATTACAAATATTTAAAAATGTGTACCTTTCATATTTCTCATTATATATCTTTTGTAACATTATACCATAGTGTTTTAAAGAGGCTGTAATCACAACAAAGGCAACTTACAGCTAAATAAGTAATCTAATCGGGATATATAATAGAAATATTTCCTGTGAAAGACTTGAGGAAGAGGAGGAAAAGTCAAGGACATGAAATATTACGACCAACACGCAAGCACAAGAATTGAAAAAAGAGCAATTTCTTGAATTGTTCAATTTTGCAATCATTCCATTTTGGACCTCAGAAGTGCCTAGAGCAGTTACCATCAGTGATTCTGGCAAGCAAAATGTAGCACCAGCAGTCTCCAACACATGTCAAATTTAACATCAATTGCAAAAGGCAGCCAATTTCACAAACTAGCTGAGATGCTGGAATATGTAAGTCATACCATTATCATCAGTGGGTTAAGATTACTTAAAATTGGTCTGCAGTTTCACTTTTAACTCTGTTCTATTTTTTATAGTAAGCAATTTTTAAAAGTTTAAAAATTTTGTCTGTTGGTAAAGCTGATCTGGCATGTATTAATTGGCGTGTGGCAAACCCTAAAGCTAAGTTACCACAGCACTCTTGTACAGTACAATATTTGATACAATGTTCAGGAGATAAAGGAAGTTCACCCACTTCTCTGCACAGAAACTTCTATTTTGGACATGGTCATTACCAGTTTGGAAGAGACATCTTCCTGCGAGTAACATTAGTCACAGGCTCCTTAGCAGGCAGTAATATACAAGACCTTATAACAATCTAGCATTTATATGTTGTCCAAAGAAAAGGCATATTTGTATGGAAAAGGAGGAAAAGTTATTATAAAATAGTTCTTTCATTTCCCCTACAGGGAAAATCTTTACTGAGGTCTGAGTTTTCTTTGACTATGTCTAGTTCATCCCTTCCTCCACTCAAAAAATATTTGAACAAGATCATTAGGCATAAGGATTTTTTTTTCAGCATTACTGACTGGATAATAATGGAAAAAGGTTTCAGGCTGTGCTATGAATAGAATGAATCACAGAATCCTAGTATTTCAAGACGGAAAAGACTTCTTAATTCATGTGCTCCATCCTTTTGATCAAGAGACAACTCTGTAAAGTAAGGTCATAGTCTTGGATATTATATTGAACTGTTTAAACTGTAGTACCTTCAAAAATTTTTCTCATGACTGAAATTAAAGAACCAAAGATTTTTTTTTTTAACATTATCTCCTAAAGGCTTTATTTAGGCAAAAGTAAGTCAGAGTCTTACTATCAAAGATGACATTTATGCTATGTCAATAAATAAGAACCAGAATACTTCTGCTACTAAGAGAAATGAGACATTTGCTTATCTACACACTCCTTTTGCTCTGTAAGTGTTAAAATACAAAACAATGCAAAAAGTTTATGAGTAAAACATTAAAACAAAATACATCTTTCTTTTTTATTTTGTTTGGTAGAACAGAAGAGAAAGGTCTCAAACCCTTGTGCTTTCAGTTCTGTTAAGCAGATGTGTTCACTCATGATCTCCCACTTCAAAGGTTTTTCCTACAATATTTGTTTATATAAATTGCTGAAAGTTTTCTAGCTGCCTTGTGCTTAGAGCTACTGCAAAATACATTTTTAAACATCATAGGAAAGATGAGATGAATCATTTTCATTTTTTCTAGTTCCAAAATATGTCATAATTACTTTAACAGTGCGAGAATCTCTGGATTACCTCTGGCAGGGGAAGGGGATGGAGGAGGGAAGATGCTGAGGTTTTTTCTCTGTGTTAACATCAGTGGAATCATCTGGAGTTCATCAAGTATAGGTCTGTTTCTAGTATCAGTATTTTGAAACATGCTTTGTATATGGTATAACACTACTCAATTGGAGCATTTTTTTTCTCAGCTCGACCTCATTAACTGAATAAAATAGACTGCTAAGACCTTCAGAATTTTTTCCCTATAGGTGCCATATCCATATGACTTGTCCATCCATGGATTCTTTCTTATGGCATCTGTCAGTATCAGCAGGCAACAACATTTCAGATTTCATGAGACACTACTCAACAAAGCAATGGGACAACATTGTCTGTTCAAAATTAACAAAATATGTTTGCCTCATAAAGCCACTTTGTTGTTGATATACATCAGCTCATCCAAGAGAAATGCTGGTATAAAATATTTTCAGCCAAACTGTAGCCCATTGTGTACAAAATTAAAATAAACTTGTGGTGTGATATAGCTAGTACCATAATACTGGGAATCAGGATTATTAAAGATTCCTCTAATCAGTTTGTCCTGTTAAAATGGTTGTGTTGGAAAAATATTGCAAGTAAATGGAGGATTTTCAAGCCTTTCTTGAAATCTTGCAGATTTCACAGTACTGGAAGAAAGCAGATACTTTGCAGTGGTAGCCAGGGCTTCTCCACACTACTGACACAGTAACATGGATCATTCTGAAGCTATGCTGCTGTCCACATTGCACACATCTGGCCTGAATTCTGATTTAGAGGAAACATTAACAACAAAGCAGAATCCTTACTCTCCACCACCCCATGAGGCTCAGAAGCCTTTTTTTCCTCCCTTTCCCATCCATCAACATCAAATTTTCCTGTCAGTTTCTTTCAGCACGATGACCATGTGATGTATTGAGGAAGTGTTTTATCACCTTCTCCAATTAAAAAGATGAAGAATCTGCCCCAGAAAACTCTTCTTTGTACATGTAGGTCCTGAAGAACTTCCATTAGCTGACTATAAACTATGCTAAATTTTCCTGCCTTGAACACTAGGGATGTGTGTTCTAATATACTAGAACACCAAATCTTTGGCTGCCATTATCAATGTCATTTTCAAGGCTGGGACTTGAAGAATAGCTGAGGTGGGAAGGCACCTTTGGAAATCATCTAGTCCAACCTCCCTGCTCAGAGCAAGATCAGCCAAAGCATACTGCTTGGGGCCATGTTGAGTTTGGTCTTGAATTTCTCCAAGATGGAAACACCACAACTTCTCTGGCCATCCTTTTCCAGTGTTCAACCACTGTCACAATTAAAAAAAAAAAAAAATCTTACATTTAAATAGAATTTCCTGTATTTCCATTTGTGCCCATTGCCTCTTTTCCTTTCACTGTGCAGCACTGAAAAGAGTCTGGTTCCACCTGCTTTACATCATCCCATCAGGTATTTATACACATTGATAAGATCCCCCAGTGACCCTTCTCTTCTCCAGGATGAACAAAACCAGCTCACTCAGCCCCTCCTCAAGTGTCCAATGCTCCAATCCCTAGTAATTTTTGTTCACCTTTGCTGGACTTGCTCCAGTATGTCCATGTCTCTCTTTACTGGTGAACACAGTACTGGACTCTAGACTCCAGATGTGTCTCACCAGTGCTGAGCAGAGAGGAAGGATCACCTTTCTCAACCTGCTGGCAATGATCTTCCCAATGTAGCTCTTACCAAGGTCCCTTTCTGCAAATCTGCTTTCCAGATGGTTAGTCATGCAATCACACTTGAAACAGCCAGTGTCTCCCCTGGCAGTATCATTGGTGCCCATGTGGAAGAGCAGCAGGAGAGAGATAATAATCCAAGGGCCATTCAAGCCTAGGCAGCCTCTCTACAATGTCCCAGATCTGAACTCCCAGCAACCAGCAAACCTCCCTAGACAGCAGGGCTGGTCATCAGATGGGGCCTCCATCCCCTGAAGCGGGAAGTTGCCTACTGCTATCACTTGCTGCTTTCTCCTCGTGCTCCTGCATGACTCAGGCTCATCAGACTTGGTTGCTTTGTTGGAGTGAGCTCCTAGTCCCTCACCTGAAGCCAGGGCACTGAACATATTCTCTAGTTGCAGATCTGCAAATGGAGCATAAGCTATCCTGATGCCAGAAGTCATCACCTTCTAGTCTTCGCCATCATGGGAGTCTCCATTTGCCAACCTGATGAACACAGAATCTGCCTGTCCCTCCTTCACTGTACCTGGGGGATCAGGCTATTGTCTCTGCACGATCTCTGAGAAGATCCAATCAATCCCTTTCTCATCATCTCTGATGCTGTGCAGTCTGCTGACCTCCGCATATGGTTCTTTTACCTGGGGACACAGCTCCTCCACCAGTGCACAGCTCCTGCAGGCAAGGGGACCGACCATCTCCCCCTGCCTCAGGAAGACTGGAGCTTCTGATTTCTGCCTCTTACATCTCACTTGAGGTAAAGAGGGTGTATAACATGTCAACTTCAAGACAGATATGTCCTGCAGAATACAAATCTGCTGATGGTGCTGCACATCAGTTAATGGTAACAGGATCTCCATGGTGTAGCAATTTCAATTCATGTGTTCACTCACAAGAGCAAAATGGTTATTAAACTCAACTTACCTGAAAAGCAACACTGTCTGAACACATCACTCCCAGTCACAAGCAGGCATCCCATGATCTAGTAAAAATTGCCAATCACTTTTTTTTATTTTCCATTTTTTAAACCAGCTGCCTTGATTGCCTGCAGCCTTCCTCACAGATGTAGCTGTCACCTTCTCTGACCTCTGCTCTGTGGTCTTTCTCTGTTTATAGAGTCTAGGCACTGTGAATGTGAGCATGTTCTTAGATGTTGTTTCATATAACTTTATTGCATCCATATTCTCTTATTTTTATGTTTCATTGATACCTGATCACATTTCTAACCGTACATGAAATCACATGTCTCATCTTCTTAATTTCTGTTTCCCCAGACTATCAGTTAAATAGGGTTGGGGTGAGACTTTCTTCCGTGTTTTTAATTCCGTCAGGTGTTTTAAGATATGGTTTGTGAGAAGGAAAAAACAGTATGTGAAATACATCTGTTCTCTATCCTTTGCACTCAGACTTGTAGTTTGAATGTAATCTTATATTTTCATGATTATAAAAACCCATGATTTTATTAGTCAGTGTAGTGCTACTAACCTCAAACATTCAAACACTGTAAGTAAAACCCCAGAAGTCCTACGGTGAAGCCTAAAACCATGAAATCTAAAAATATACACTTGAGGACGTTTCATTTCCTGGGTTAAAGCCTTTAGGGCATATTCAGGTCAAATTTTCAAACTTTTTGTGCAAACAGGAAGACTATAAATAAATCTTTTTTAACAAAAGTTTATCTATCTCTTTCCTTTCAGGAGCATGGACAATGAGAATCATACTAGTCACAGTATCATAATAAAAGCTGATAATATTACCATTTTCTTGCTAGTAGGGTGGACAGTTTGCTATTTTTGCTGCACGCTGATTTTTTTCACCAAGCTAGGATTTGCAGATAATGTTGAACCAGGCTTTATTTATTTCAAGTGTGATGGACATTAGGTCATGTTCCAAAGGTAGGGAATAAACCCACAGAGAAAAATTGCTTCAAACAGGGGACAAATGAAAAGAAATAGCCTCTATGGTGGTAGAGATTTTTATCTATGGAGATGAGACTCAACAGTACAGGCATTCAATGGCACAAAACCTGAGACTGATAAGGCTTCTGGAGAAGTAAGAGGGGGAAAAAAAGAACAGGGAGAGGAAAAGCTAGCATGAAGTAGTGGAGTGTCATTTTAGAAGGTATTACTAGTAGAAAATTGGGTCTATATTTCATTTTCCACCATCTCAAGCTCTAGCCATCATCATTTGTTAATATAATTGGATAGTCATTTGGATGTTTTTGGCAGTTTTGCTGTCTCAAATACAGCTTTCACAAGCTACGTGGTCTCTCTGCACTTGAATGACGACTAACCAAATGGCTGCCATCCAATCAAGGAATGGAAATGATTGTGAATAGTTTTGGGATGTATACACACACATAATCATAGCTATGTGGCTTCTGTAAGGCCAGTCTCTCTTGAGTTACAGCAAGATCATTGTTTTTGTAATGGGGGAATGGAGTTATAGGTATACCTCAGCCATTGTTATTCTGAACGTGCAGTGATTGTTATAGTCTCTCCATACCTAAGCAGAGAAAGTGGGTGACAAAAAATGTAGGGTCTTCAGCACAAAGGCTCAAACTTTTGATGAAGATTCAGATCTGCAGAAAGCAGCCAGAAGATATGCCATCCTTCTGGGTAGCTTGGGAATAATCTGAGCAAACACATATCTTAATTACAAGATATAAAATACTCTAGAACATCTTCATTCCTCTCAAATGCTACTTGATTGAATCTAGTTCTTAGGGGGTGTCCTGCCCGTGCTGCTTCTCTTAAATAACATCCAGCTCAGAGAATCACCAGGTATAAAGGAAAAAAGTAGTCTATTTGAGCTAGAGCCACAAAATGATTTATGAGCTGCAATAATGAAGCATCATAAATCTATTTTTTTTGGCCAAGCCACATTCACAACCCTGTATTAGGTGACCAGACTCTCAAAGTGATGCCAGGGAAGTATTAGACATCATAAAATGAGATTCAAAACAGTGAAGTCTCTGGAGAGGGAACCATCTAGAACTGAGCAAAAAGGAGTACCTAAGAACAAGTCCTAAATCTTGCCTCTTTTTTAAACCTGCAAAGTACCCCCTGAGTTAGGGGTCATTTCCTGAACACAGGCATCTACCACCTCTCTTTCAAAAAGATGAGCAGAATTATTCTTTTCTTTTTATGTCCAATGGGAGCAAATCACACCACCACTACTCCTCCCTCCATCTCACACTCTAACCCCCAGTACAAGTCTGATTAGTCTGCTCAACCAGGATATGGAAGGGAGAGGCTCAAATTCTCTCCTCTTTCTGAGGACATTTCAAACCACATCTTCCAACCTCTCTGGAGGGCATCTTCAGCACAAGGCAGTTATGAACCAGTTACCTTCTCCATTCCTCTGGTTGAAAATGCTCTGTTGCACAAGAATAAACAAACAAATCAAGACAAATTGGAAGAACAAAAGTAAAAAATAAGAGTGATTCTTCATCCTGGTCTTCAGGACCATCACAGGAAGGGAACATTTTCAGGTTCCAGTTTCAGTCCCAGTGTCAAAGCCTGCTTCTCCATTTTTTCCAGTGCCTGCTTCAGGTAAAATGTATTTACCATTATGAATTCATATTACATTTGCCATATAAACAAAGGATCCATTCAGTTTTCCTTCTTTACTCATTTTCCATATAAGGAAACAGGCACAAGTATAGCAACATGTCACTTCCTTGCAGAAACAGCATGGAAAAAAACCATAGAATTCATCTACATCTAACTCACTCACTCTTGCTATCAGTTAGCAAATATTTGAAAATAGGTAATAAAAATATCCATTAACAACTTACAGAATATAGCTCAGTTCCTACGAGGAAGAACCCGCTCTGGCCACACAAGGTTTTAAGAGATTGCTCCCTTCTTTTTTAACCGTCTCTTTGTAATACAAACCAAGCTACCATACAACATAAAATTAGGCTTAAGTACAGTGGTTAAGAATAAAGAATTTGCAAAACAATAAAATTCAAGCACACATTTTACCAAAGTAATTAGTTTTGTCTTTTTTCTTTTAATGTACCCAAGGATACTTTCATAAATGTAACCTAGCATCTTAAAAATCTAGGGATATATTGTGTTTTATTTCTAATTCATATCTGGAATATAAAAAAATAAATCTAAGAACAAAAAAGCTTATTAGATTTTTTCAGACTAAATAAAATCTTGAATTAGCTGATTAAAGCTGGAAACAGACATTCTGACCTCAACATAATTAAAACACCCTGAAAGTTATATAGTGAAAGACTGCTGGCTCTAGGTAGTGCTTGTTAAACGTGTGCTGTTCTTTCCATAAAAACATAACTTAATTTTCTGTATATGTTTTCAATTTGTTCAACTGTCTGTACAAATTACCAGTATTACATTTCATTTTTCCTGGGGAAAATATAGTTGAATTTCACATCAAGAAAAGTTGACTTTTTTTATTCTTTTCAATTCTTTACCCCACCCTGCTCAGTGGAGCTGCAGTTTTTCCTTTTGTATTTCCAAGTCAATGCCATCCAAATACAGGCTTCTCTTTGTTGCCATTTTTATGTGTAGCAGTGTCTCCTAGGAGCAGTAATAATCCTCGTTAGCCCTTCCACAACCCCTAATCAAAAGGAGCGAATTATTTAGGCTTATACTTCTTGGCTCTCACTCTCTTCCCCATAAAATGTCAGAATATCTCAAAGATCAGGATATAAGCAGGTCTTTGCTCATTGTTCTGCCCTTAGTTCCTCACATCCCAATCTCCTGCTTCAGCAGAATACTGAGAATTCTGGCCCTAAACCCCCAAAATTCTCAAGTAAACTGATTGATATGAATGAGACTCCTGAGGTGCTGGAAGTTAAATATGTGCTTAAGTGCTTTGATGGATAATGGCTGGAACATTCAGCACTATATGGGACTAAGATCTGGGTAATTTCCTATACTTTTTATACCTAGAGAAAATGGCCTAATTCCTTCGTGTAAAAACACAAGGATCAGCAGAAGGATCTTCTGTCTGAACCAGGAAGTTTAGGAGGAAATGCATGAAAAAGGAAATATGATCAGCATTTTTCAAAAGTTAATAACTTAAAAATTAAAAAAAAAAGTATTTTGCTATATTATGTCTAGTTAGTAATAGGTCCAAATCAGAAACTTCTCATAATTTTAGGTCAGATTGGTCTAAACTGTATAAGAAAATTAATGCTAACTCCAAAGGTTTGGATAGAAATACTCATGAAGTGAGAGGTTTAGTTTGGAAATATTCCGATGTTACAATCTTTCATTAAATAAATAAATACCTTTGATTTAAAAAATTTGCCTTAGTCCTCCAACTGTTCATTTTCACAGAATTGGCTGTGATGTGTCACCCTGTGGTCACAGGCTACATTAAAGAAAAGGTGCTGAAGATGCAAATGCAAAGCCCTTAGACCGCTAACCACCCATTAGAAAAATAGTTCTTCAATCTGTGTTAAATGAGTCACTAGCATGAAACGAGAAACTTTTAATTCCGTTCACACTGATATCAACTATCTGTATTGTTGACTCGGTTCGCTGCTTTGTAAGAGAGAGTGAGCAGTCCTGGTACTTATCTCTATTCAGCATGGGATTTCAGGGCAAAATCGCTATAAAAAGGGGACAGGCGGGAAAAGGAACAAGGCTTCCCGTAAACAAACTTAATTACCTGAGAAATATGGCAAGAAAAACTTGGCACATGAGGGAACAGCATCTAGAGACCTGATCCTGCCAACACGGAGGACCTGCTTTTCCACTTCTTTATGCTTTATAATGTCATGCTTATGTGAAGAAATTAGAAATTGCTTTACTCATGCTGGTAGCATTTTGCACTCCCTTTCCACAGAGGTAAATGACGGCTCATGACTGAATGGAGAATGAGGTGTGCATCGTTGCGCTTGTGCTTCTGCTTTGAAAAATAAAAAGTGTTCAAAAATTTTCCCATCTCACCAAGAGGCCAAGGCAATGACTAAATATGTGTTCTTAATGCCTTTTGCGTAGGTAGGTAGATACGTGTGTGTGTGTATGTACATTTATGGAGAGAGAGAGTAAAGACAATTTCTGACCAAGGACTTCATTATCTGTCAAGTAGAAGAGTACCCATTGACCTCAGCAGTGAAGTATCAGGATCAAACTTTCTCTTGCGAATTCTTCCCTCTCATGGGATTTTTTTCAATACAAAAGTAATTCAATACAGATTTGCAATGGTATGATTATAAAAATTAAATAAATAGTTAATCTCTAATGGCCACTGATGAAGTAATTCTTATTTGAACTGATTTACTCCTACCAAGCCAGCGCCCCAAGTACCTTGACAACATCTTGGTTCTGCACTAACCAGTTTCTGCCTCTGGACAGTAATTCAGAAAGTAGAGTGCATTATTACAGCACAGGGAAACATTACAAACTAACGGAAATTCTTTACCCATAAATTAAAAGTAATGAGCCAATTCCATCCCTAATATAAACCCCTAAACGCTAGGATTAATTTGATCATGTGTTTATTTGTTGAGGAATCTAGGCAATAAGGAAAAAAGAGAGTAATGCCAAACTTGGTGTCAATAACATATTGGTTTGTGCAGAATACTTTCTAGAGATTGTCCACAACAGTTTACTTTTGAGAAATTATTACCCCAGCAACTCTGCCAAGACTGAGCAGAGCACAGATTATGTGATACAGATGCATAAATTAGACTAAAGACTAGTAAGATTTACGTACCTGGGGTACTATTCTTACACCTACTAAGATTGTTGACTTCAGTGACAGCACAGGGAATGCTCATGCTTTTATGAGGGTGTACTTCGTGTCTTAGTCACAAACTGGCCTTGTGCTGGTGTTCCAGATGGCTCCTGTTCTCTCACCATGTAACTCTTGCCCTTTCAGCTAGCTGCTACAGCCCTCAGCCCTGTGCTGGACAAGAGACCTGCAGTACGCTAAATTAACCCTGTGCTGATTACTGCAATGTTTTACACAAGTTACACTGAGAAGGCATCAGACGTTCCCCATTCAGTTTATAACTTGTCAACATACAGATCATGTACAGGGCTTAGTAAATACAGAAAACAACTGTTGTTCAAGTCTGATGGCTAATGACTTTCCCATCTGTTGGCTGGAAGTCAAGGGCAGTTTGAACAGTACTTAGCACAACGCGTAGAGAGCACAAACACCACCCAGAAACTGTCCCTGGTAACGTATCAAACAGTTTATCCAGATATACAGCTGTTTCAGAAACCTACGTTCACAGAATCTTTGATTATATCATTTGTAGCTTTCTCTGTATACAAAAGTCTACCAGTCTAAGTCTTAAGGAAATGTAAAGGAATGAGCACTTAAGGACTGTACATAGTTTTCACGTCTCCCAGTTACCACTGAACTGTGGTTTATTTGTGAAACTCCCACAGCAAGTTCTTGTAACTGACAGCTGATAAAAACTCTAGATTATCAAATATTGAGCAAAAGATTGCACAAGTCAAGGAAAATGTCACAGAGTTCAAGCCTGCAAAACACACCCCACTCTTGCACCCATCTAGAAAACATGTACTTATAAAAAGCTTGAGAAGTACCACTGATGACTTCCTGAGCTCATAAAACTTGTTGCAAGAAGGAGCGAACTGACAGAGTTCAATGTCATTGCAGGAACCTAGAATCATTCACTGGCTTGGAGGTTACTGTAAATCCATAACCAAGATCCAGATGAAGTTTTTTTGGTGAAGTTTTCTGTGCTTCTCTATCTATAAAGAAAACATTTTGTGAACTGTCTGCTATGCAAAGCAGATACACATTTTCTCCTCAACTCTTTCTTCCCAAAGCATCAGACATCCTACAAGACATTTCAATTCAGTAACTGTGTGAAACACCCATCTCCCAAAGAAACAAACAACAGGCCCGGAAACATTTGTTTTATTTTTAAAAGATATTGTTCTATTTTTTCTAAAGAGATCAACTTTTGCAATAAAGGAAACAGGAAGCGGGTGAACAAAGGGGTCAGAAAGGTAAAAGTTGTGCATATTTGTTTCTAGTCAATGTTGTGAAACCATTCCCCATCCCCTCCAAACTACCACAAATCAACAAATTGCACAACAGTGCTTGTTTTGAACTGGAAAGATCTCTTTCAGATGAGCAGAGAAGGATACCAGAAGATATGGAACTAACCAAGACAAACAGAAACGGAGTGATGTATGTCTAAGCAACCACAACCAAAGCTCTCACCCAATATGCATGAAGCCAGTGCTTAAGTGACAGAGGCAAAGGAATGCAAAGACAGCTTCCATTTCAAGCAGGGGTTTTGAGTACACACTAGAAAAAATAGGAAATGTGCTAATAAAAGGAGTCTTTTAGATCAATTTTGTAAAAGACAGATTATATTCAGAAAGTAGATGGGCAAATCTTAAGTTCAGAACAATGAGTCGTGAGTGAAAAGGAGGAAAATACAAACAAAAAAAGCAAAAAAAAAAATCCCAAGGAATCACTTTACAAGAAAAAACAGAAACAAAATAAAAATATTCCAATGTGCAAAAGAATAGTGAGTTCAGAATAAAACTCAGTTGTTTGTATATTTTATTCCAAAAGTTCTAGCTATCTCCACCCATGTACTAATGTGCTTTCCAGGTAAAATATATCTGCACAACAATACCTCTAATAGACTTCATGGAGCCAGCTGAACTCCCTTCCCTGTCATAGGCACCACTAAAATCAGAAATCTAGATGTGTAACATATAGCCAGAAACTGCATTTTTCTGCTTTTTGGTGCGCAGGCAGATTCAGAGAAATAGAACAGGATATTAGATATTTTGACTTTCCATTTAAGCTAAATTATATTTATTTTTAAATAAGCTCTTTGGATCCTTTCAGGGACTCGTGTCATCAAACAGGGTAAAACAATGTTAGGAGAGCATTAACACAACGTGATCCCCAGAGAAATGACCATTTGCTGGTCCAGCCACATTGAGTAGACTCATTGCCAGAACAAGCTGCAGTAGCCTGACAACTCATCTCACACAGTAAAACCCCCACACAACGATTCTCCCTCACAGTAAAACTTTCATTCAAAGTGAACTATTTTTCACCATCAGTTATAAAAGGGGAAATATTCCTTTGCCCTTCCAGTCTTCCAAACGTTTATNATCCATAATCTATAATCCAAATGATTATCATAGTATCTCAAAAGAAAATTATGAAAATCAGAGTAGGCCAATAAACTCACTGGGTTGTTTCCTTCCCAATTTATTCTGAAGCAGATAAAGGTATTTGGTTACACCTGTCCTTTTAGCTGTAAGGCAGTAGGTGTAACGGCGACCTCAAAGTGAGGATCAAGGCAAACTTCTTCCAACATCCATATTATTTATGTATTTACATGTACATTCATACATTCCTATGCATGTGCATATATTGCTGAAGTGTCCTCAGAGCCTACTGTGAAAGAGCCCATCTAGTGCACCCAGGAAATTAAATTCAGGTACCTGGTATTTTGAGATGATCTCACTCTTACCTGCTCTGTCCTTGCTGGGTTTACATCCACAACTCCCGCTTGCCTTTGAAGGAGTGCCACTGGGAAGATCAGGGAGCTCAGCTTTAATCCAGGCTGCCTACAAGGACAGTGGGTACATCTGCACCAGTGTTTTACTGTGCCCTGTGTGAGCACAATTATAGCAGGTGTCACCCCCTCCACCCAACCCTGCCCTCCAACAGTCCACCTGCACACTCCTCTGACCACCCTCTGCACCCCTCTGAACCTCAGCTGTGGTGTCAAAACACAGCTCTAAGCTTGTAGATTTTACATTATTCCCAGGACAAATAAACTAAGATACAGTGTAGAAGTTCTTGCTATATTTACTGCCACTTTGGAAATTTCCAGTTGAACAAAATTTTCAGCAAAGAAAACTTCAACAGACTTGATAAATTCTACTGATAAAATCTAGTAAGTTAAAGCATCTTTGTAAGCCAAACTTTGTTAGGCTATACTTTGTTCCTTCTCCGTTTCTGATATCCTGTAAGAAAGCATCCAAGACCTTTTGTAACTCTTTTGTTCCAAAAACTGTGACTAAAAATAAGGAAAAATTGTAAAATTTACAACTTTTTTTACTCGAAGTAAGTGTGACAATGACAATGGATGGATCAGATAGATACAAACCTAATTTCTGCACAGCACAGCTGGAGGAGTAGAGATCTAAAACCATAGAATCAGTGCAACAACAGCAGTAGTCTTTTAAAATCTCAGACATGTAATACAAGGTCATGGCAAGCAGCTAAGGTTCATATGACCCATTAGTCTTTGAATGATTTTATTTTTCTAGGCTTTTGAAGAGCTTCAATTCATCGCTGCCTCCACAGCCAGTTTTTGTTGTTGTTGCTGGGGGCTTTTTTTCAGTAAGAGCATCCCGTCATGAGCTCTTTGCTCTTTGAAGGGTATTTTTTGTAGATCATCTCATGGAAAAACTCCATTTAATATTTTTAAACCATCCTTGGGAAGGATCTCTTTTGCCCTGAGGACACATCACTGGAGTTAGGAAAAAGAGCTCCAGAGTTATAGCTACATCCAGAGTCCCACACACTGCATTCTCTTATGGGGTCCACATTACAGAAACCACAGAACAGCCATTCACTGACATGTTTTTAATTATGTATATTTTTTACTTTACTTTGTGGTTTTCTTGTAGCTTTTACTTCTGTGACATCACTTTTTCTTTTTTACATTAAAAGCCAGGGACAGAACGGGAAGCAGACCCAATCTGCCACAAATGTTGGGAGGGATTTTTCAGATTAAGACAAGAGTTTCCAACCTTTTTTTCTATACAGTTCCTAATGATGAAACATATTAATCTGCCTCCCTCCCAGACTTTTGTGTTATGTCTCTTTGGACTGTGCATCTGTACACCTCCCAGCACAGCCAGTTCTAATAACATTAGACACATTAACAAACAGATTGAATGATGTCTTTAGGAACTGATTATTTGACACCTGAAAAAAAGGGCTTTTATGATGTTATGTTAAATTTTACTTACAGAGTAACTCAAAACACAAATCCTACTTGTGAACTTTCTATTACTGTATTTTTGCTGTGCAAAGGGAAGAAAACTCAAGATAGGTGACATAGGAAGTACTTCACACCGTCTCTACCTGGAGAGTTGCTCCTGCACTTACTCTTTTACCCGCCTTCTTGCTGACAAAGGAGTTTGTCAGACACGTTTGATTCACATGTAAAAAAGCCTGAATAGTTGTGGTTGCAAGGAAATGTTAAAAGTCTGTAAATACCAAGTGTGGTTCCCATCACACATAAAAGAAAACAAACTGAACTCTATCTGGAAAATATCTTTCTCGCTATGCTTGAAAAAGGAACATCATGTCACAATGATTCACTGTTACATGCTGATTTCGAGTGAATACATGGAGAGTGCACAAGCAAAACCCTGTTATCTATGTACCATAGCATTGAAAAGGCGAGGGACAGGCTATGCTATTAAGGCCCGTGTACGGTGCCCCAGGACCTACAAAGGGCGTTTCGGTCCACACGCTGACTGCATGCCTTGCATTACACTTAGTGTGGGGCCCAGCATGTCCCCCAGCTATTTCATCATATCTGCCATTGCTAAGTTCTCCGAGCCAACAAACTCAGTTTTTTTCCTACTCTTTGTGATACAACATGAACTTTCCTTGTTTGGTTTATGTTCCAAGTGACAAATGATGGGGAAAACATTTCTGAAGCTCTTTCATTTGTCAATGACAAATGCAGAGATTTATATGAAACACCAGCAAAATGGAAATATTGACTCTGATCGTTCAGTTTAGATGAAAAGCACTACCTAGGTGAAAAGTGTCATTATTGTTATGAATCAACTGCACACACATCACAGGCATAACAAAGTAATGTTTACTGCTGGTAACCTTTGTAATAATCATAGTTTCCAATGAGGAATCTTTAGTTAACTATCAAACTCTACGGGTGAGATTTCAAGAATTGTCTAAGTAAATTTGGTGCCAGCTCAGATGGAAAATTGCTGAGAAATGGGTGCCTAACTTCCACAGGGCCTTTGAAAAAAGGCTCATCTTGCATTAATTGGAAGTGAGGAGGAAACAGAAATTCAATATAGTATCACAACAAGAGCATGAGCAAGAAAATGGCATATTGAGCAACTCTGAAGGAAAAGTTCTGTGTCACTGAAGGACAAATTGTTGCAGAATCTTGTTATTTACTGGCATTGTACTTTACTTCACCGCCAGGAGACAGCAGAAATTAAAAAAGATGTCCTGCAGTGTCTCGGATCCTTCCTTTCAGTTCTCCAGAGCCCTTAATGGCAAACTCCATTCAACCACAATCCTATCTCCAGTATTATCCAACATCTGTAGAGAGTAAAAAGGAGAGACAGACAGATACCACAGGGATGGGACAAGAAGGACAGTGGTACATGTGGCTGCTTGAGTTTCTCTCTGCCTCACACCACAATATCATTGTCTATATTTTTCAGTATATACCTGGAGGGAAAACAGCTAAAACTGTTGACTATAGAGATCAGGGTGATGCTGATGAGATACATTTCAAGCAAAACAAATAGTTTCCACAGCATCACCTAATATTTAGGCATCCATCGTCAGGTTGTTAAGTATCCCTTCAGGCCTTCTCTGCTCCTCATGCTTCCGAAAGTTCATTTAATGACAGCATAAAAACCACTGATTTGCATCTGAAATGGGATTGAATATAGCACAAGGCCAGATACTGACCCACGCTTAGTGAGGAAAGATTTTTTACTTCCTCATAAGCTTTCCTATCACAGCTCTATCCCTGAAACCTGTTTGCTGGGGTTTTTTTAAATAGTTGAGACAGCAACAGAAGGCACCACAGGAGCCACATGAGTCTTTCATCCTCTGCACTTGCTCCCTGCACTGCACTGAATAGACTGAATATTTTCTTGACACTCAAAGTCCTCCCTGGGTTTCACTAATTAGCAGTTCCTTCCCTCCCCACTAATGGCTGTCCAAGAACATCTACTCTTCTATGGAAACATCAGTGAATGGGGGCACCGCTTCCTAGGGAGGACTGGAAACTGTTCAGGGACTGTGTAAAGCTGGGAACTTACCCCAACAAGAACTCAACAGCAACACATCTGCTAAAGCAATCATATTTCTTTGAGCAGATGAAGGGCTGAGTGAGAGTATTACTGCTCTATCTCGTTTTGAAGACTTAGTGGGTCAGATACCACAATGAAAGGATGCCCAAACCATCAGGCACTGGCGCCGAGTCTTTCATTTGACTCACTTATGTTTACTTAACAAATGGGAATAAACAACGGTAGCCATAAGTCCATGGATAAGGGCCTGCACTTAGAGTGTGCTTACTTGTTAGTCAAAAATTCACCTATGACAATGAGCGACAGGCTCTTTATTCAATTCCAAAGACCATTTACAGTTCTGAGAAGAATAAAGGACCTGATATATAGTGAAGATAAATCCTGTAGTAGCAATTCAGAGACTGCTGTAACATTTTAGGCAGTTTGAACTGGTTTTACTAATTTTCACAAAGGCCATAATAAAATGCATCCTGAGTTCTTGTTCTGCATCCGTTTGTTACAAAAATATAAATTTATCATTAAAAAATTCTTTTTTTAATTATTCAGTTTTCTCATCTTGCTGAGTTATTTCATGAGTCTCCAAAATAAATTTGTGGTAGAGCAGTGGGCTAACAAGTATTGTGCCCAGTTTATGTTAGGAAACAGCTGGCTGCAAGACAAAATATTTCATGGGAACCTTTGTAATTCTGTGGGTGCCAACCCTCACAATTATTACTGACCTTTCTCCTGCACACAGCTCCCCAGCACACTCTGGCAAATGCTGCAGCTTTGCACAAGAAGAGCTGAAAAACCTAATGTTGACCTACAGGCTTTTCTGAGTGTGGTTTTTTCAGTACTTCTTTCATTTCATGATTGGTTTTTTCCTCCTATTTTAAGCTGTTCTTGTTGAACTTCCTGTTCTCCCCCTTAGTAGGAGCCTGCAGGGGAAGTGGTCTGGTGCCAGGGATTGGAGACAGATGATGATGTGCAGCACCTTCTTAAGACCGACAGACTGCAATTAAAAGAAAAAAATCATTAGTTACCATAGAGCCCCGATCCTAGCATTTTAATTAGGGTAGAAAGATTCTTTCATTGCCGAAATTCAAAAGACAGGTAAATATCAATTGTTTTGCAACAGGGCTCCATTTTGTCTTAAGAAAAAGCACTCAGTTAAGTTGAAGGCAGGTGTTAGTCAAAGAAAATTATCCTCCCTTCCAAGTCCAGCATTAGGTTTTGACCTAGGTTTTGACTTACTGGTTACAACAAGGTGCTAGAGGTGCAATATGATGGAAGGGTGGCAGCACTGCAAAACTAGAGAGCTGGCTTTGTTGTGACAAATATATGATTTCCATTTTTTTTGTCCCTGCTGCAGTGATGTAACACCACCAAGGTGGAAAATGCTGAGCTTGACCTTGCTCAGAGCATATGAAATGCCAGTGCTCGTGGGCTGCTGCAGCCTATGAGAAGGGGAATGGTGCAGGCTTAAAAGGAGACTGTAACCATGCTGGAAACCCCAGATGGCCTCATTTAGATAAGGGCAAGCTTTCAGCTGGAAAATAAACACTGTGAGTATGAACCTGGAGCATTTGTGAATTGCCCTACACATAGTGAATCTGGGACCCTAAAGGGACCCCTCCACCCCCAATATTTCCAGTATGAAAGAGGTCTCTGGAAAGATCTCTGGTGTAAGAAGACAAAATTGGTCTGTGAGAAAGCAGTGGAAAAAACAAAGCTGACTAAGATCTTTTTCAGTAGGAATATCAGGAGTGTCAAAAAACCTCAAACCACTGTCTGTGTTTCATTTTAGCTGCATCTACTGATACATATTGACTGCAGGGAACAATTTCTAAGCACTTTCCAAAAGTTTAACTGTCTATATGTTTATACAGGATTTACCAATATTCTGTATTAAGGAAAGGTTGGCAGCTAAGTTTGAAAGACTAGATCAAGGATTTGAGTTCCAACATTTGCAACAATGTGACGGGGGCATTTAAAAAAAAAATCTGTTTATTTTGCAAAGAGTTCTTATTTCTAGAGCCAAAAATGATTGTAAAAGAATTAGATTAGTAACAAGGAGTCCAAACAAGCTTATTCAGCTTATTTTACTGCTTGTGTTGATGACACTCTCTTTTGTCTTCATCCAGTAGTGGGAAGCGCTTTATCATCTTCTGGTTTGGAAAAAGACCCAAGCAGCTAATGTAAAAAAAATATATTCTCTGGTAGCTGCAGCATGATTAATTTTCCACCCCATGAGATCGCTGTGAGTTTGAAAGCACCCTAGAGCTTTATTTGCTACATTATAGTCATCAAGGATCATAAAGCATCTTCTTCCTTCCGCACCGCTAGCACTTCAGAGAGCCAGTATGGTTGAGTGGAATGAGCAAAGGGTTGAAAACCAGAAAATTTTTATTATAAACCTAAAACAGCTTGTGACTTGCCTTTGGCCTTGGTTAAATAATTCTGGACTCAGTTCTCTGAAGCAATACAGTCTTCTACTCCAGTAAAAGAAATTATAGACTATCGCCCATATGACACCCAGACATTGACACCTGCATTATAAAATGGGGATAATAATATCAATGTTTTTTCATCAGGCACTTTAGGGTTTATTGATGAAGAGCAGAAGGTAACAGCAAAAGATTTTAATTAAGGTCTGTAAATCATTTTCAAAAGAGAAATTACTCATTATAGTTATTCCACATCATTCCCCCCAGATAAGCACATGGAGGAAATCCTGCACATTGCATTTCCCTGTTGCTATACAGAAAGTTGACTTGGGCACTTCTCCCTTTTCCACATCATTAGGACAGTCCAATCCCAGCAGTAGTGAATGAAAAAACTGGGCTTTAGGCTGCCCCCCCTCTCCCCTGTAGCAGTAACCCTCCACACCTTAGAGGCATGGTGGTGCCTTAGAGGTACGGTAGTTCTTAGAGGTACCTAAGCCCCCCAAAACAATAGCAGCCCTGATCACTGTAAAAGTCTATAAGCTTACCCAAAAGGAGTTCAGCTCTTTCATCAATCTGCAGTTCTTCATCTCCTATGGGGTAAAGGCAGCTGGCCAAATGGAAAGACACCCTGGGCCAGACTGTCCTCTGGGGCAGAGAGGAACAGACTGAGGCACGGTAGGTAGGACCATGCACATTACCTTTGCTACTGCCACCATGGAAATAAGCCAGAGAAAAGAGTATGTGTCCAGATTGCATCACCATGATGGTACTACTCTTGAGCAGCCTCCAAGGATGATCCTTAGAGAAACAGTTCCTATTGGGGAATGTATAGAAGGGGGAACATCAGGGAGAACAACGTACAGGGTCTATACACAGAGCTACAGTTTGGTGGATCCTTGCAACTTTCATATGTATTTAGAGAGCTGCACAGTTTGGAGCAAGACAACAGATTTACTGCCTTCCACCACTGTGGACACAGCCACACAGAAGCCATCAGAACTACTCACAAAAGCAAAAATTAGACAAGACTTTTCAGTATCAACATCCCAGTATAGACCTGGGTCAGTTCTGCCCACAGTTGAGCTAGAAAAAAAAAGATATACAAATATATTGAGGACATGACCGTCAGCATTACTTTTAAGAAAACATGTTTCTCTTCAGCATCTTCTGGTTCTGCATCCATAAATTAATTATACTTTAGACATTCTGTCAGGTGACACCTAAAAAAAATTGTACAAATAATTATCTTCATGTTTTTCAGGGTGGTTTTGTTTAAATAAAAAAAAAAATGTATGTCAACTGAAGTTAAGGTTCATCTGCATCTGTTTAAAATGCCATTATACTGAATTTTTCCCCATTTATTTTTACTCACATAATTTTTCCCATCCTATCCTTCCAGCTCCTTGCTTCTCCCCACAAATCTTCTAGATGCCAGCAGAGATTTGTTTGGCTGCGTGACTTTCAGTGAAAATGCAAAATAAAAACCAGCAGTGTATGGAATATAAACCACAGTTTTAACAGTGAAAATTTCTGAGGTGTGTTTCTCCCAGTGTACTTTCATACCAAAAATATTTAATTGGGTTAAATGTAACATTAATCTTCATTTCACGTATTGGATGCATCTTGCTGATGGCCTACAGTTGCGTAGCTCCCTGCTATACAAAGTCATCCCTTCAATTTACTTTTTGTTCACTTTGTTCAGTTTCTGAGGTGATGAATTTAACACCCTGTACCATTTTCTTCATGCCTCTTGTTGTTCTCTTAAGGATACCAATGCAAGCAACAGCCTGTGAGTGTTTATGTTCAGTGTCACCCCAGCACTGCCAGCTGAAGACAGCATAGCACCATTTAAATAGATTAATTTTCTTGAGATGGACCTTGCTACTAGTCTCTTTTTCCAGCTGGACAGAATAATCAGGTCGTCTCACCCCAGCCAACAGAGAGTTTAATCCTCAAGCCCTCGATCTTCCATAAATCTGTCTGCAGAGAGCCACTGCTAGAAATTCTTTGTCGTTTATGTCATATCTTGTAAAATCTGTTGAGCCTACTTCGAGCATGTGTCTGTTTTGACTTTTCCTGAAGAACAGTCTCTCTCTGGAGGGAAAGTCTGAAGCGTAGCATTTATCTTTCCGTGCATTCAGATAGGCAGTTGTGAAAGTCTCTTTCTCATGAGGATATTTTCCAATGAGTCAGACTTGCTTTCTCTGTATTGACAAGTTCTGACAGCAAAGTATTAATACTATCTTGCAATATTAGTCAACTGGACTCCAAGCGAGAGCTGAATAAAAAGACAGACCTGCATTCTGAAGCCGATTCGCAGGCAAGGCTCACATTAAAGAAAAACAGGACCTTTTCCTGAGTAATCAAGAGGGACTACGAAGAGTAGGCAGGATTTCAGATGTCTTTGAGTGTGTAGGAACTTGCAGTTGGGCCCACAAATTTTCTCCATAAAATAACCCTAAAACTTATTTGTGTTTAAAAGATATGAGAAGAAACAGCACAAATGCGCTGTTTGATAATCCTGAGCAGTCAAAAATCAATAATTCATTCCGCTTCATAATCAAAGGCAGTTCACAACAAAAAGTTGTCAAAAAAAAAATCCAAATCATTCTTTTCCTTATTTTTATCATTGCAGCACAATGCAGATAAATGAAACAGCTGAGCTAAAAGCTATAAAAGCAGCATTTCCTTCAGAGTGAAGACTGAAGAGGAAAACACAAGAAATTATCTTAATTGCTAATCCCCATTCATGCTGGATCTTTACCAGGTCCATACTAATGTCTTCTTGTTCTAAATAATGTTTGTCTTTCCTATCAAACTTCTTCCTTTCTGAGAACTTTCAGCATCTAGTTGTCATATGCAATTCTTCATTTCTGATTCAGTTCTGGTATTTAAATAGGAAAATATAGTGTCAGATTATTCAAAAAAGTAATTCTTAGAATCACGAAGTCTCCATTAAATATTACAGCCCTTGTTTCTCACTGGAAGAACTGGAACTTCATTAAAGAGAATCAACAAATGAATTCTTTAAATCCAACAGCAAGGTTATTCTTCCCAAAAGAATGAAAGAGAGGGGAAAAAAGAGAAAAAAAGAAGAGAAAGAGGGAAAAAGAGGACAGGAGAAAGAGAGAGAAAATTAGCAAACCTGACTGGAACAATCTGGTCACACTTGACCTCATTTCATTGAGTCCACCTGAAAAATAGTGACATCAGTTATGCTGTCTTTAGACTTGGCATTGCTACCATAAGAAAATTATGGTTGCCGGTCCCAAGAGTGAGAACTGGAGTTCAAATACTCACCAGCCAGCCAAGCAATGCAGACTGCCCCAATGATTAGCTGCAAGAAGCATACCTCGGCTGGAGGATGTCGGGGAACATGACAGGGGAAAGGGCCACCCAGGGTCTGCTGCCATCCAGAAGTGCCTTTCTGCCAACTTTAGAGGGGCATGGAGCTGATCCCAAATCCACGGTGTGGATCAGCAGGCAGTGGCTATGTTCTTTCCTTGAGGTATTCAGAAAGGAAATGGAGGGTTGAGCAGAGGGTTACAACAGCTCCAAAAAAGCTGTGGATTTCAGAGATTCCCAGCCAGAAGTATGATATGGAAGCGATGCTTCCTTTGCACAGTTACCAGCCAACACTCACATCTATCTTACATACTCATACAGTCCCCTTTCATCCTGCACGTGGACAACTCACAGTCTTGTAATGTTTAACCCTACAGCATTCTTCTCTATTTCTACATAGATTTTCCTTGGGCAACTAAGGCAGGGAGATTAAAGGTTGCAGGGGGGGACGGTGGGGGAGAACTGTTCCGTACCAAAGCATTGTTATTGGGTCTTCAGAAGTGCCTAGATCCACAAGAAACACAAGGAGCTGGATGCAGAGGTGCTTTTAAATGCTCCCTGCATGCCTACTGCATCGTGAAGTGCTTAACACCTTTCTGAAACGTGGCTCTGAAATATTTCTGTCAGCTTGGTGAAGTGGAGAGTGTCAGAGCAAGAAATCCCAAATCTCATACTGGCACTGACCATTAGTTTCTTCCTTTCTTTCCTTTTTTCTCTCTCTTGTTTTTTCTGTCTCAATGACCTTAAAATAATGTAGAACCAAGTAAAACAGAACCATATCTTTTGCTGGAAGAAGAGCAAAAGGATGGAAATTGACTCAATATGTTCTGTAATAACTCACAGTTGAGATTCATGGAAGTTGAAATCAGACAAATTCAGACCAAAAATAAAGCTATGCCTTTTTTTTTTTTTTCAACAGTGAAGATGATTAATCACTGGCACTGCTTAAAGATGTCTGCAAGATTTTCCATCACTAGCAACTTATAAATCAACTTTGGATGGCTTTTAAAAAGAAATTCTCAAGTTCAAGTAAAAATTAATTCAGGGAAGACCTATGACCTCTGCTACATGGGATCAGATGGTCACAGTAGTCTTTTTCAGCTTTGCAATCTGTTAATTAGATCTTTCTACTCACTTCTCTGGGATCACCCTTTCAATGCCACTCCTTCTCAGCATCAGAGGTAATTAATTCTTGAGTTCCTGTAGATTTTTTTTCTCAGGCACCCAGGCAGGACGCAGGTCTATTAAAAATACCATTAACCCCTGCAAAGCTCATTTAGCTGCTGGCATGTCTCATGTTCAGGACACCTGCTCATCAGATGGCAGCACAACGTCTAGAGGGAAAGCCCAAATCTTAGAGCAGCAAGGCAAGTCCTGGAAAATCCTTGCAGGTATTGGGGCATCACCCACGTTGTGGAGTACATTTGCAGTGACAATGACAGCCAAATGTGGCTGTAGCCCATTCTCAGGCTCAAATTCATCTTCCACCTGTAAATCTGAGAGCCATGTATGGTTTTAACTTCAAAGTGCTCTTGAAGAAGCCAGCCTAGGCATGGATGGCAATTTATTCATAGAACCTAGACAAATGAGGCACAGGCCAATCCACCAGTAGGTATATGAAGTTTGACTCTTCATAAGCACAGTGTGGTTATTTTCAAGATGTGCTATAAGCAGCCTGACAGTAATATGAATAAGAAACACTTCAGTCCAGTATGCTTGAATGTGATCACCTATTCTTCACTTAAAGGCAGAACTTTTGCATAATTCTCACTGACTGTCCCCAGTAATCACAAAACTATTCACTGTGAAGCTTTGCAAGAGACTAGCTAAGACCTGATTGTCCTTAGCAAAAAGGTTTTTCTTCCAATCAAGTTTTAAATGGCTCAGGAATATTTCCCTAGTGTTTTTTTCTCAAGAAGCAATATTTTAGTTTGCAAATACCATCACTCAGCATTCCTTGCCACTCCATGAAAAGTATAAATTTAAGACACCTTTTCCATTTGGCTACACCCAGATACCCCATTGTCCCTAGAGTGCCTCTACATTTCGTTGCAGAAGCAGCTAAAGGATAGTACAGAACCACCCGAGTCAGCTTTAAACTAACTTCTTCAGACTCTGTTAGTACCCTGGGGCAGCAGCATGGACTTCAGTGCACACAGATTTTTTTCTGTACCATGACTAGAGAGTAAGATCATATTAGTCACCATTCAGCACACATCAAGATAAGACTAAACGGATAATTCTACATGCATTACTCAGTGCCTGGGACAGGCAAATGGTTTAAATTATTTGGGGTTTTGGTAAATAAGTCATTTAAAGAGACAGCAGCAACTGCTAGTGTTATTTACAGGGATATTTTTTACAAATGATGAATTAATAATACACTTTTTCTTATGACCTCAAAAATCCACCTTTTCACAGTAAGGGAGATTTTAATGGTGACTCAAACCTACAGCAGGTCATGAGGCCAGAAAGTAAATTAAAAGATTCTCCCTGTATGAAAAATATTAAACACAATATTTTTTATAATATTATTGCATTTCTGTTGGTTGCTTGGCATTAGAGGGAGATGCTAAGTGCTGCTAGGTCAAAATCCCTCCAGCAGGGCAAGATTCATTTCACTTAACTGTATATATATCTACAGTGTGAACGGCCATATCAAAGCCAGTCATCTTCAGTTTCTTTTATGTCACTACACAATTTTAAGACTGAGTTCATCTGCCTTATTTTAGATGTCTACTGTAGGGTGAGCTGAATCACAACCTAAAAGTGTCCATTTCTCCTCAAAAGCCATTACAACTGGCTCAGCTGTAGACATCTGCACTGCAAACCTCTCCTGTTGATCAACCTGTGTGGCTGCTGTCTCCAGCGATTGCCGTTTTAACAGGTTGAGAGGACATGTGCCAAAATATGATTGTTGAATAGCATTAATACAATTATGTAGGCAGCTAGTGTCAGTCACAGAGTAGATGTTTAAGTGCTGTGAAAATGCCTTGTCTTTCTGAAGGTTGTAGTTGTAGGTGGCGTAGAAAAAAATGAAGCCATTTTTTATGCAGATACCTATTTCCATGCATCAAAGTATGACAAGCAGTAGCCAAGCCTACAGAAGAACTGCAAAGAATTCCCAAATATAGTTGTTATATTCACAGAGAGGTGGATTGCACGCTGGGTCCATTTATTGAAAACAGGTCATTTTTTAAACTTGGACTAAATTAAGATTATAAAAGAGATCTCTCCCTTCCCACTGATTTGAATAATTGATTTATCTATTGACTACTAAGCTATTGATTACTGTGAGAATGAGTAATATAAAAAACTTCAAAGCCTTTCAATTTTTATACCATATGAGTAGCTTTGAATAGTTTCCTCGGAGTATCTATTTAGTCATTGAAACTGCTGCTTTTTTGCAAAGGTAGGAAACCAAAGAATTTCAGTGCTCTTTTCACTAAGCAATTATCTTTTTGCCATGTTTCCTGAACTTGCATCTACTTCAATGTAACAATCTACCATGACAACCTGTTTTCCCAGCTTATAAAACTACTATTCTTCAAAGCTGATAGCAGCTGTTTTGTAGCTGTCATACCATATAATAGGGGTAAGGTCACTCCCTGTAGCAACTTTGTAAGCTAAATTTCAGAATTCAATTTGTTGCCAAATTCTAAAAGCAGAGATACCACATTACTGTAAACTGTGGTGTCCAGAGTTTAATGTATTTCTTATTAAAATCAATGGAAAGTTTATTTCAATGAGGGTTGGATCAAGTCCCAATTACATGTCGACAAATGCTTCCCGCATGGCAATTCTGGTGTTAGAACTGCTGTTGATTAGATGTCCTTATAATGTACTCTCAGTCCTGTGGCCAGTGAAACAGTTAATTTCCATTGTCAAAATTAAATTTAATTAAAACTAATTTCACTATTGAACACCAGATAATTCACCCTGGTATTTAATTAGACAGCAGTCTCACTTAATTTATCAGGAGTTCTGGCTACCTGGGGAGGTCCCGGTTGACTAGAAGTTAGCAAATGTGACACCCATCTCCAAGAAGGGCCGGAAGGAGGACCCAGGGAACTACAGGCCTGTCAGCCTGACCTCGGTGCCAGGGAAGGTTATGGAGCAGATCATCTGGAGTGCCATCACGCAGCACGTACAGGACAACCAGGTGATCAGGCCCAGTCAGCATGGGCTTATGAAAGGCAGGTCCTGCTTGACTAACCTGGTCCTGCTTGACTAACCTGATCTCCTATGACAAGGTCATCCACTTAGTGGATGAGGGAAAGGCTGTGGATGTTGTCTGCCTAGACTTTAGTAAAGTCTTTGACACCGTTTCCCACAGCGTTCTGCTGGAGAAACTGGTTGCTCATGGCTTAGACAGGTGTACTCTTTGCTGGGTAAAAAACTGGCTGGATGGCCAGGCCCAAAGAGTTGTGGTGAATGGAGTGGAATCCAGTTGGCTGCCAGTCACAAGTGGTGTTCCCCAGGGCTCAGCGTTGGGGCCAGTTCTGTTTAATATCAACAATCTGGATGAGGGGATCGAGTGCACCCTCAGTCAGTTTGCAGATGACATGAAGTTGGGCAGGAGTGTTGATCTGCTTGAGGGTAGGAAGGCTCTACAGAGGGATCTGCACAGGCTGGATCGATGGGCCTGGGCCAACTGTATGAGGTTCAACAAGGCTAAGTGTCGGGTCCTGCACTTGGGTCACAACAACCCCACGCAACACTGCAGGCTTGGGGAAGAGTGGCTGGAAAGCTGCCTGGCAGAAAAGGAGCTGGGTGTATTGGTCGACAGCTGGCTGTATATGAGCTGGCAGTGTGCCCAGGTGGCCAAGAAGGCCAATAGCAACCTGGCTTGTATCAGGAATAGTGTGGCCAGCAGGACTAGGGAATTGATCGTCCCCCTGTACTCAGCACTGGTGAGGCTGCACCTCGAATACTGTGTTCAGTTTTGGGCCCCTCACTGCAAGAAGGACACTGAGGTGCTGGAGCGTGTCCAAAGAAGGGCAACACAGCTGGTGAAGGGTCTGGAGCACAAGTCTTCTGAGGAGTGGCTGAGGGAACTGGGGTTGTTTAGTTTGGAGAAGAGGAAGCTGAGGGGAGACTTATCGCTCTCTACAACTACCTGAAAGGAGGTTGTAGTGAGGTGGGGGTCGGTCTCTTCTCCCAAGTACCAAATGATAGGACAAGAGGAAATGGCCTCAAGTTGTGTCAGGGGAGGTTTAGACTGGATATTAGGAAAAATTTCTTCACTGAAAGGCTTGTTGAGCATTGGAACAGGCTGCCCAGGGAAGTGGTTGAATCACCATCCCTGGAGGTATTCAAAAGTCATGTAGATGTTGTGTTTAGGGACATGGTTTAGTGGTGGACTTGGCAGTGTTAGGTTTACGGTTGGACTCGATGATTTTAAAGGTCTTTTCCAATCTAAACAATTCTGTGATTCTATGATTTCAGTTCTACCAGCCCAATTTTCCACATGTTGTAAGAGTAAAGTAATTTACTGGTACAATTTTACACTAACTGCACAATGACCAGAGTCTATCAAATTGCTTTGCAGACACAGCAAGACTATAGCAATCCTGATTGCAGTTCTGTTGCTTCAAGAATGAGATACATTGTCTTTTTCTATATCATATTTCTTCCCCTGTCAATAATATCAAAGGTTCTTAAAAACCTTGGACTGGACTAGAGGTACATGGTTATGTTTCATGACCACTTGAAAACATGAATCTGGAATCACCTCTTACCAAAAGAAGCATGAGTCTTCCTGCTGGTTTTAATGTAAGGTAGGTAAAGACATCAAGGAGATAAACACAAGAAATAATAAGGAAAATCAAGGATTTTAGATTATAATGAATCTCTGTTTGATGTCACTGTGGAAAATGGCCACATGATAACTGGACCTTATATTGGGCTCAAACTTTCTAAGAAATTCTTTTTTATACATATTTTACATTCTATTATGAGACTGGTCCCGTGTATCAATGTGTGTGTGCATGTGTGTGGGTGTATATGTTTCCCAGTCATTTTTCTTACAGCTGTTTTTTGATGGTCGATCTTTTTTTTCCCCCAATGAAACATTGTTCTCTCTTTTTCATTTTTGTCTCTCTGCATTTAATTTGTCTTCTGGGTTGGGGGCCACTGCTGGCTGAGGATCTATCCTTCTTGTAACTGAGACACAGCTATTTCTGTTCCTTAGCCCCTGCTGTGCCAGGGGATTTATTTGTGTGCGGCTATTTGTTTCTGGGCATTGGATTAGACTACTAAAGGAGCGGTTTGGGAGGTAAGGAATGCTGGGAACGGCTTTATGTCAGCTCTGCTGAGCTCCAGAGCCTGGTTTCCAAAGTCCTCCTTTTACCTAACTTGCAGATTTTCCAAAACCAGCTGTCAATGGCATGCGACACCACTGTTTTAGGAGATGTCCTCGCTCTGTCCAGTTCATAGTAATGTTTCAGGCGCTTCCTCTTGTGTGCCTGCCTCGACTCTACACTGAGCAAAGGGTGAAGGTGTCCTCTGCAAAATTTCACTCAAAGCTCAAATGGTGGTACACAATCAACAGAATTATGAGTATTTACACCAGGCAAGGATCTGCCCCATGTTGCTTCCAAGCATATGACAAAGAATTATGTCCATTGGCAGTATAATAAGTTCATATGGAAATGGATAGACTTTCATGAAAAAGAATAAAAAGTAAGGCTACAAATTAAGACTGATTCAAAAAGGAGTCAGAATAACTTCAAAAGCAGCTGCTCAGGACTTAAAAATTATTTCACCATCCTTACCACCTGGAGGAAATAAGAAGGTGTGAGTTCAACTACCATAAGGGACCACAAGGTGGGCCCAGGAAGAATAAACCTTGTGAGGCTTGTAATGAATAATAAGATACACAAATTAATCAGCACTTGTCACTCTGGCACAATAATCAAACATCAGATACCCACAGCACCTGGGGGGCAGTCCCACTGAAAAAAAATACACGAAAAACACCTTAATGAAATAAAGACCATGATGTAGACTGTATTCAGCAGAGAATTTCAATTCTTTGGCATTCTTGGTAAAGGAAACCAGAGTGTCGCTCCAAGTGTTTAATAAAGCCAACTAGTATTATCAAGTGTAAAATCTAATACCTCCTTTCTACAGTTTTAAATCTTCTCTAGTTGGGAAATGAACAGTATGATCTAGCAACCTTTATCCTTCCTAGGGACAATGATCCCACATCACCAATGTTATGTCAATGCACTTCACAGCATATACATTTTGTTTTGCAAAGAAATGAACATCTAGCTATTTTTCTGATGGTATTATCAACAGCGTGCAGTCAAGTGAGCTAGAGTGAAGAATGACTGTAAGATAAGGCATGCATAGCATAAACTAAATTAAACAAAGCAGAAAAGATTACATATGGTTCTAAGTAACGTTATTCTTCTTCTTAATCCTCAAATAGACTCACTAAATTACACTTCCAGATTTAGTTATGATATTTACAAATGACTTAACCGTGCATTTAAAGAGGGGAAACTGGCTACAAATTGGGGCAAGCTCATAATTTAAGGTCACAGCGGTGCCAGCACAGAGCAAATGCTTATTACTGGGGTATTTTTGGTCACGGGGAATTCTCTTTCCCTAAGAAAAAATCCCAGAAAAGCATATTTTTATTACATCTTCCAAATCTGGCATTCAGGTTTTATGTAAATATACAAGACAGAAGACCTTTCTTTTTTAAAATGCTAGGAACTAGAGGCACAGCTGAGATTTGTTGGAGAATATTTCCTTTCAAATCATTTCTATGGGCAACCCAAAAACTAAAATATAAAAAAAAAATATGTAGAGAAGAATGAACAGGAAAGTATTGTATGAAAAACATGGCATCTTGCTGGAAGCTACATAAAATCGCTTCTCTCTTCCTCCCCTAAATATAGCACCTCTAAGTATAAAAAGAAAAAAAGTTCAAAATAAGGTTACCAGTTTTGTTTCTTTATAACTGAAAACAGAAGGTGCATTTCTTTAAGATTGTATCATTTGTGAGTTCAGTTGCCCAGTTGCTCTCAGAAATGCTCTCTCATCTTTTGATATCCATCGTCCTTACAATTTTTTTCTCTAGAGTACCTTTCATCTAATATCTGTCTCCTTTTTCTTGGTAGAAAACCACAGTGCAGACCTAGACTTTGGAAGAAGTGTAAAGAAATAGAGTCCTAAAAAACTCAGATGTAGTACTGTGATTTACAGAAAATTAAACAGAGTTAGTTTTGGCAGGAGCTAAATAAAGGCTATGTCATACAGTGAACTGAGCTGGGCAACACTCATAACGACTTTGGAGAGCAACTCCAGTCCAGAGAGCTCAGGTTAGTTTAATACAAGTTTTATTTTAGCAAGAATTTGGTGGGTAAAGAAAGAAAAACAGCAGCAGCAACTGTTGCTGATAGTGTAGGACTCAGCCAGTATGAACTATGCTGATTCGAAGTTACTCAGTTTTGGGGGATCTCTCTCCACCACGTACACTTTGCCAAAGAGGTACTGGCTATCACCCACCACAGGAAATTACATTCTTATATTTATAAACTTAGAAAGATACACCATCACATTGTGGTACCTGAAATCAGCCCCAAACAGATACTTGCAGTTCAGTGGGAGATTGCCTAGATGTCAGCAAGGGCAGAAGCTCCTGAAGGCTTTATTCTTATAAATCATTTTACTTGCATTCATTACTCCCATAGGAAAAAAAAATGTGCCTTGTGCTTCTGAGATTCATTTCTAACGATTCTTATCATCAGACAGCTTAAAGATGAATAAGTTTCATCCCAGTGAAGCAACAGTGAAATACATGACGATAAAGTTGGAAACAAGTCCCATAGAGAACACAGAAACCAGTCTCCTCCCCTAACTTTCATTTAGGATTTCCCCCGGCACCCAGCTGTGCAAGCTGAGAGCAAAATTCAGCAAGAGTTCACTTCCTGAGTGTTACTGTTCAGGATCATCCTCCAAAACTAACTTGGTAAGCTGAGCCTGCCTCGCCTGTCTTGGAAACTCCACTCTGAACCATCTCCCTCTTCCTTTTCCAAGATGAAAAAACTGTCTTCGCACTCTTTTTTATCTTTTTATTCAGAATTCCCCCCCCCTTTTTTTTTAATCTGTTAATATTTCTATGAAGAATGCTTGTGACAATCCCCCAGTCTCCCCTTCTGCATTCAGTGGGATGAGTTCAAACACAAAACCCAGCCATGCCAAGCGCAACCCTCCACTATGCACGGCTTTTGGAGGTCATAATCTTATGTTCCTGGACTTAATCCTTCTAGAATGCATAGAAACTTCTGAAAATTACAACATTTTTTGAAATGCCATAATAATTTAAAAATACATAACATTAATATTCATCACTGTCTTTCACTTGCTTCTGGGTCTCCAGTAGAGACAACACATGACACATTAATCACAGAGATCTGGCACTTTGGGGAACTTTGTCTAAAAGCTTTTCACACCTTTCCCTCCAGGCTGGGTTAGCGCTGGCTGCTCACACCTTGCCCAGATCTAAAGGTTGGCATTTCTTGCCTCCCACCACTATTTTTGCTGCCAGAGTGAGGTATGTGGTGCCCCAGCTCCCATGCCACAGAGTTTGTGGGTCTCCGAGAACAGCAGATTTTTCTTTTCAGGCCAACAGATAGAGTTTTGTAGCTGGTATGCAAGCACTCTGCTTTAATGCCCCAAATTTAATAACCAGAAACTTTTTACTTTCTGTTCCATAGAAGACACTGTCCTTGGTCAGCTAATTACAACCTAATGAACTCATTAATGCAGGGAGGATAAGCTTCCCTCGGTGTTTAGGACTGACCTTAAGATCACCTTCAAGTCCAGATCTGCTGACTAGTTATTAAACAACCCCACAGCACGCTGCCCAGATGTCCTCTCCAGTCACAACAGCAGCTCAGCCGAACGTCCTGGCATGCAGAAGAGCCATCTCCACCCTTTTCCAGCCACCTCTTTCTGCATTGCATCTGGGCGTGGAGCATTGCCTGCCCCACAGCGATCACAAAATCCCCTGTTCTTCATTTTGAAGTCTTCCTTTCCCTTCTCTACCACCCACAAAAAGAGGAGAGGCCCTGGGTATGTAGCAATCACTAGAAGAGGTCTGGAAAGGACAGCAACGTTCAAGAAACAAGAAGCCTATTCCATAGGTTACAGAACACAGTAGAGAGAGGGAAGGGTAGCTTGTGTTTCAGACTGGTCAAGGACACAGAACTAGTACTTAAATCTCAAATTCTTCTTTCTGAAAAATGTGCAAGATATAAAGTTATAGTAGGGGGTTCCCTCAAATTACAATTTTAAAAAGAAGATGAAGAGGTCTGAGATTCTCCTTAGCTAACAGCATTTTCGTACATATTGAAGAAGTGAGTCACTAAACAAACTATGCCAACCAAACACTGAGGTGTTTCTGGAATTGCATCATTTCTGTGAAGAAGCTTGCAGCCTCAAAGCCGGCCAGTGAAAACCAAAAAGGCCAGTCTCCAGGTCTGTGTGCACACTTCATTTTTTGGTGGCTTTGTTCAGGAGGAAATTTCTCTATGCATGACCTTCTGGCTCCCAAACAGAAGCGATTCGCTTAGCTCATTGCATTACAGAGTGAAGTAGTGAGTCAAAAGGCTTGAGGTCTTTCCCAAAGGCATAGCATGACCTTGGGCAAGTCACTTCAAGACTATTTGAAGATCTGATATTAAAGAGCAATGGCCACGTTTAGTAAAGACGCTTTTATTCTAGCAGCTGGCGGGCATCCTCACCTTCTAATGAAAATCTGAAGACCTTTTTAATGAACGGTGCTGCAGCCACAAGCCCGATTCTGCTTCCAAAAAAAAAAAAAAAAAAGAAAGCACACCTCATTAGATGCCAATATAACATTTCAAGTGCCCAAATTCAGAATCATGAGGTTTCTTTTCTTGGTACTTCTATTTTACCCTGTAAAATGGTGAGATTACATTTACCCATCAGACACAACATTATGAGGTTAACTTGACTGTTTGGAAACTTCTAAAACTTTCAGCTGAAGAACCCCACCAAGGCTTACAGCTCTGTAATAATTACAGTTATTAAAACACATATTTTGCTTATGAATTTCAGTGTATAGTGCTTCTACAAACAGCATTCACAAGCCATAAGCAGTCACAGTCAGTCATGCAGGAAGGAGAAATGGAAATTTTGGAAATGGGCTTTTAGGGTGGGGAAAGGTTCAGGAAGGGGAATTCATATCAGTGAAAAACAGACACTGTGCAGGACCTACACATGGAAAATTACCCCACAGAGACCTTAATAATTTCAATTCAGTTATACAAACCTTAACACAGCTATTACACAGGGAGAAATGGCTGACCATACCTCATATGGTCCTCATACCATTTTCAAGTCTGTATTTTCTATTGATTATTCTAATTAGGAAGCCCACCAATACATAGGCAATGGTTCAGCTGCATAGCTCCTTAGCTATCAGTTCCTGAACTGCTTAGTTTCTTAAGCAGAGAAGTTACAATGTGCTAAAGATTAAGAGTCACATTTCTATGCCCACATTCCTGCAGCTATCACTTTTTAAGGATGCTCATTGCTAAGCCAATACAAACTGAAATGAAATTAGAGACTGACAGAACGAAAATAAGAAATGCAAATGTGTCCGTCTTGAGGAAACTCGAGCAGTCAAGACCATGTCATGGATAGTTGCTATCCAGAGAGAGTTTTGCTCAAAATAATATACTTACTGCATTTCAAACTCTTAATGTCTGTTAATTCACACTGGAAAAATTACCTCTCCTTACATTTTGTTATGTCTCTTATTACATTTGGGAGTTTATTTCTCTCAATTTACTAGTAATACCAGAAATTTGTGTTAGCGGTTTACTGGGCTATTTGTGCCCACAAAGACGTCAGGTCTCCATCTTTTAATAGGTCCGTGTTTTTATTTTTTTGTCTCAACAAACCTCTTGCAAACTCCAACTACATGCAGTTACAAAGGAACATGAAATCTAGTGGGAAGAAGTCCATTTGTTCATCCATCTTGCAGTCTCACAGTCATCTACTTCAATATGAAGCTATAGATATGTTTATATTATCTCTAGCAGTTGTAGTACATTCATGCTAAACCAACTCTCCTTAGTTTCCCTTTGTCTGTATGTGTTTAATCCTAGTATTCTGAACTGCACTGTCAAATAGTTCTTTTCCAATGAGAAAATTATTAATTTTCATGTGACTAAAACTAGTATTTCCACATACAATTTTTAGAACTTGGTTCCTTCTCCTTGATGTAACCTTGAGTCTGGATTTCCATGGTTTATATTATTCAGTTTGGATATAACACCCCTATAATTTCTTTCCTGTTTAGTACTTGATATATGTTCTCAAAATTAATCCCATCTTAGAAAAGCTTTTTGTCTTAGAATGTCTGCAAATAAATCACTGTATTCTTAGATAATGGAAATTGTCGGTGATTAAATTCAATTTGATAGGGTATGAGTGAAATTTCTCTGACTAGTTATCAACAGTATCTTGATTTTAGGTTTGGCTTTATCATTATGTCTCCTACATTTACAGCTGCCTGTACTTTCCTTCAGCAGTTCTCCATATTTCATTTTGTAGATTGTTTTCTGCAGGCTCATGAATATATGGGTATTTGGCAGTGATTTTATAACCTATAATCAGAACTGAAAATTATAGTGATCCCATTTGTGTTATTATAGCGATCCCATTTGTGTTATTATAGCTTAAGAATATGTCAAACTTTCCATTTTAAACTTTTTACTGTAAAGAATCTACAACTGGTCTTTCTTTACTGCCAAATATTTCTGCAAAATTTTCAATAAGAATAATGTTATTTATTAACTTGAAATTTTTCTCAGGACTGCTGGCAGTGAGTGTGAGGAGATAGCTTCTCCTGAAATCCAAAGGAAAAAAAAATCTCTAATTTCCTGCCTCTTTATTCAGTGACCGCATTTTAGCCAAAAAAAGTTAGATGGGTCTCTTTTTAAGGACCTGTAGTATTAATGCAGTAGTGGTTACAGGGATTACTTGAGAATGACTGGAATTATTTCCTTTCACTGGAAACATAATATGTTCCTTCAAGATAGTGCCAAGATTTTTCTGCCAGAGGAACAAGAGAATGGATAAGAGAATCAGTTCTCTACTCTCACCACACAGCCTTATTTATTTTTAAACATATTATAATCCAAAATAAACCAGATCTTCTCACACCCCACAGCATCCTCTAGATGAGGGGACTGTAGATGTGAAATCAGAAAGTGCTCCGCTAGAGTTGGTGATAGGATAAGAAACCTGAAGAGAAACCAACATGAGACTGGCCAGGAGACACACTTGTACCAGCTGCTTCCTTGACATTTCCAACTGACCTGACTAAAAGCTAGGATCCTCGCTCTGTGGCCCATTAATCTCCAAATGTTGCATGCAACATGTCCTACCTTTTCTTCTCTTTTTGCCTTCAGAAGGAGGAAAAAACTGTACAAAAGTAGTAAAATTTGGCCCTCCATCTTCTTAAACCTACTGGTGAAATGACACACAGTGGCCACAAATCCATCCCAGAAAACAGTAGACTGGGTAACTGCTAGTATCTCTCACCCCATCACTCGAATTTTAGGTATTCTCAACTTCCAGTCCTTTGTTCTGCCCTAGGTAGCACAATCGAATTTCCTTTAAGTTTCAGCTGCCTATTCTACCACCAGCTCCCATGGGACCTTGGGCAAACAGTATAACCCAGATTTCCAGGGAAGCTGGGAAATTATAGCACCCTCAGGGAGCGGTGAGACAGGTCAGCTTGCTCTGCTTTGGTGAGCTCACCCCTGAACGCTTTGGCCCTGACTAAATCTAGGCTTTGAGGATATCAGAGGTGGATCTCAAACACAGAGAGGCAACCAGCTGCCAAAAAGCTTTGCTGTATCTTCACTATCCCCATTTACAAACGGGAGATTGCGACAGTTTGATTGCAAGACCTCAATGCTGTGGAAATTGGTTGTGCTGTAGGAAGGAAGAGTACCATAGGAAGAAAGAGAGACTTCCAGCTTCATTCTGGTGATGCACGCCTCTTGGGTCTGTAAATAAATCAGAAATCTTGTGAGAATAGTCCTGGTTCTGAGGCTCTCTGTGCTTTCATTTCCACTAATATATGGAAATCCTACAAAACAGGATTTTGTCTCCTGATATTTGGACACATCCAGTTCTGCTCCTGCTTAGTGAGAAAGATTTCTTGCTGAGCTGGGTTTTTTGCCAGCTAGTTTGCATAAAATGCTGAGGATTAGAAGAACTCCGTTCTTGACGTACTTAGCTCATATATTTTACGTAAATTTTAAAAAGGAAATAATAATTATGAAGATTATGAGATATCACATGCCAGTTTTCCCACTACAAAATACATCCTGTTGTCAGTATTTCCATTCACTCTCATTGACTATAACCAAAGGCAATGAGAACAAACACTGGAAGCATACTCTCGCCTTCAGTGGATTTTCTCCAAACCTCAATACAGCATGTCTGACGTGAATGCATATGGAACATCTATTGCCTTTGAACTAAAACCTACAGTGAGAGGTTCTTTGGAAATGCAGACGATGAAGCTGCCAGCAATGTGAATGAGTGTTGGAAGTAAAGAATGAAAAAACTTTATAACCTCTCTCCTCTGTGTTCCTGGGTGATTCCCTGGCTGCCGTGTTAGAACCTCAGCATGAAAGGTGGGTGGCAGAGATTAGAAGCAACCTTAAGCATTTGTATAAAAAGCTGGACAAAGCAAAAATCCCTGTCCTCAATGGCACTGGCCTGTAAATCTCATTTCACACCTGCAGTCCCTCTGATGTCATTGGGTGAGCCCACATTGCCTAAAACTCATCCATACAGCCAAGGGCCAGCTCTGGATCTTCTCCAACAAGTAAGCCATGCTTTGGACAGGGAAGAGGACTCAGTGGTGGGCTGGCACCACAACACACTTTGTCAAAAGCTGGCTGGCCAAGAGAGCTATGGAGGAGCTTGCCTGGAGTGGGTAAAGGGCTGTTTCTAAGAAGTTGTCTCTACCCTACAAAGTCAGCACTGACTCACTGGTTTCCCAGTCTGTTGCATTCACTGAGCAAACTAAAAGACCTGAAGCAGTGCACAGACCCACAAACAGCATCGCTTTCCCTCCCTGGGCAAAAAGCTCGCTCCTGAATAAAGCATTGTAGTCACAGGAGTCATTTTTTTGCCTGCAAACTTTACATTGGAAACCCTCGTGAATGTGACCCAAGCTAAACAGAGAGAGTTCATAAGCTTTTGGGGGTAGCATATTCCATATTTTCCCTGCAGTTTATTGGCAGATTAATTCTAATGCATTTAAATTACATCATGAAGTGTACTGTAGAAATATTTCATGAAGGTTACCTTAATAGAGTGTGAAAATCTAATGAACAGTAATTCAGAGGGAACTGCTTGGCCCATCTCCTATTTACTTGGAAACATTACTGCCTTAAAAAGCCCTTAAATATATTACTTGTTTTTATGGCTCAAAAACCTTTAATTTGAAGATTTTTATGACTCCCTTACAATACACATTGATTTAAAAAATGTTTTAAACTAAAACGGATCATTTACTGCCAACTGTGCTTCAGGCATATCATTGATTAGTCCAAGTGTGATAAAACAACCTTGTTTTTATTCATACTTTAAGAGAATAATAAAACCTGCATACTTGGAAATACTGAAGCAATATCTTGGCCCAGAGCTATTTAAGTATGAATTATTCACGTCTAGTTTATTTTTTTTCTTTTAAATTCACGAATCCCCAGAATGGTTTTGTAAAGCGTATCAGTGAAACCATGTTTCTAATTATTGAAGGAGGAGTGGATCAGAAAGCATCATGTATGTAAAGGGGTCATTTTTTATTTGTCTTCTTTTGCAAGCCACTGTGAATCTCCTTGGAAATTAGTTATGCAGTAGTCGCACTATATTTTAACTTGTGACCAGTGGAGAAAGAATACAGATAGAGTTACTTTGTTCAAATAACTTTTGCAAACAAAGTTATTCTCACTGGAGACTGGAACTGCCTAAATATACCCATTTAGGGATTTCACAGACAACTGACTGGGAGCCCATTGCCCAGAACTGGTCTGGAGTAATCAGAGGAAATTACATAAATAGAAAGAATGTTTTTGCATCTTCAGTAGAAAAGGCTCATGTAACAGTGATAGAGTGCCTATCTGGATATTACAGTGCTACAAGTGGGACTTTTTCCTTAACTGCTGCAAAATGTCATAGACAGAAATATCTTTGTAAGTGAAAAAACCAAAACATTAATCCTACTTTTGCAATCCTTCCATCCTGTGTAACCTAACAATGCTTTCTGCGTACCCCATGGACTGAACTGAGACAGCGGAAAGAATGAGACTGAGATAATTCTTTTTCTTGTTCCATCATTGAATTTCAGTAGGTCTTCAGCAAATCACTTCACCTCAGTGCATGTCCAGTCCCTAGACACACACATACAAGGCTTTGTTTTCTGTGGAGCATAAACTCTTCAGCCCAGAAAACACTTTTCTATGTATTTGTATAGTACTCAGTGTAACCCTGTACTTGGTAAATACTAAATTAATAAAGATTACTTTTCTTATACAATCACAGAAAACTATATGGGTTGGAAGGCACCCTGGACATCATCTAGCCCAAAAAATGGTTCAGAGCAGGTCCAGCTAGATCAGCCTACACAGGGACTTGTTGAGTTTTGCATATCTCCAGAGGTGGAGTTTTCAAAACCTCTCTAGGTCCGTGCCCCTGAGTGATCAGCCTCGTGGTGAAAATCTTTCTCCTTTTATCTAATCAGAATTTCTTCTGTTTCAACTTGTGTCCATTGCCACAGGACTCCAGGAAGAGTCTTGGTTTGCCCTCTCTATAGTCTCGATTAGGTTGCTGTAAGCAGCCTCTTACAGCAGTAAGATCTCCCTTTGCTTTCTGTGTTTCTGCTCATACTTCATGTTCTCCAGCCCCCCGACAATCCTGGGGACTCCCCACTCACTCTGGTATCTCCATGCCTTTCTCATACTGGGGATCTCAAAACTACACAAAACTCCAGATCCTACTTCACACGTAAGATGATGTTCTCAAAATCTTCTGATGTTTTACCTGTAGGTTTTCCTCTCCTTTAAAGATATTTGTAATCAGTAGCTCAGAACTGAGTACAACTACTATAGTTGTACACCAAGAATGATGGTGTATATATGTGGCTACCGTAGCCATAGATAAAATCCTAAGAACACACCAAGTCCTCAGCAGTAAGACAGAGGAAACAGAATGATTAAGAATTACTGGAAGAAGGGAAAAGCAGCAGGTAGCAAGCAATGGCTTTAGATGCTGATTGTCTCTGCCAACTTGAAAGGAACCTCTCCAGGCAGCCGTAGCAGATAAAATGGTCCTGTAGGATAGAAACCCAAAATTAAGGAGAGTTGACAGATACTCAAAAAAAGAAAATTTTCTATGCCACCAACCACAAAGTGCCACAATATACCATCCAGTCTTAATATATAAT